>KZ451982.1:6356038-6424834 GCA_002786265.1 Apostasia shenzhenica
AATTGAAGTAAGAAAATTGATGTGTTTATGATAAAAAATAAAAATATATATTAGAATTTAAATATTAATGAATTTATGCATTTTAATTTACATATAATATTACAAAGTATATGGAATATGTGAAATATGTGAAATGCGTAAAATTTAAATGAATATGGTGTGATAGTTGTAATATTTACGAATTGATGGTGAAATGTGTAATTTCGTGTAAATTTCATGTCCTGTATGTAAAAACTCCTATTATAAAATCTTACATATACACACTTAAGTTAAAATTTAGTCAAAATCTATTTGAAAAAAAAAATTCGTTAGTAAATTATTAAAATTATATTTTTACTCTTAATAGTACATATTTTCTTCATCCTCGATGTCACACTAAAGCGCTGATCTGTCCTAAAATCAATTCATGTCGCGGATGTTTCCTTCCCTTATCACAACCTAAACATCAAAGTTTTAAGATTTTCATTCAAAATATATTTAAATATTCTTAAAATAATATGATGAACGGTTCAGATTTTTTGTAATCTAACTATAATTACGTTATTGGAAAATTATAATTGTTCATTATAATAGAAACAAGTGAAAGTGTGTGTATGTAAGATTTTATAATGTTTTGAGTGTGCATAGCGTAATTAACTAAGAATGGATGGGTAACGTATAAATAAAGCGAATTGGTGTGATATGTAGGTAATTATCCCTAATTTTTAATATTAATTTTTGATATTTTTTATTATTTAATTTTATTTTTATTTTTTAATTATGTGTAATATTTTTGAAAAAAAATATCAATTTTATTTTATATTTTATAATTTTTTAATTTTAAAATAAAATTTTTTTGATATTAAATTTAAAAAAAAAATAATTCTGTAATACTAGCCTAGCTACGTAAAAGAGCATTTTAACTTAATTGTTAGGCTGTATATAGGATATTAATTTTTTTTGTTTGATTATATATTTTGCAATGAATTAGGAATAAAAATACTTAACAATAAAGGTATAAAGAAAAATATAATATAAAGAATAATTTCAAAAATATTTTTATTAATTAATATTAAGGATTCAAGCCTTTTTATATAGGTGACCCAATTTTACATGAAAATAAAGAAATAAAAAATTTAAAAAATTAAGTCTCAAGGCATATCAACTTAAGTACTAACATGTCAAATTTAAGATAAATCAAAACTCAAAATATACCAAGAAAAAAATATTTTCAAAATTTTAAAAACCTCGATATGAATATTTTAATTTTCTAGAACTTCTTTATACATTTTGTTCTCTTTTTTTTTCTTTTTTCTAAAATAGCCTAATAATTTGTTATACACAATTTCACTTAATTTGAATATAACTTGTTTAATTTCTAAATAAAAAAGAATATAACTTATTATGTAGAACGACATGTTTTTATTTCAATTTTTTTTCATGAGATCAGAAGAGAAAAAGAGGAAGTAGCCTTCTGATCATGTGGAACGACATGTTCTTACTCACCAATAACTACGTTGTTGACAGTTTTGTGATCTCTCCACATTCATTTGTGAGTTTTTTCGATCATCGAGTCACTCAACAAGGCACCCAAAATTGTTCGCATTTTCTTATAAGTTGTGTAATGAGGCCATACTTAAGAAAATAAAAATGAAGATAAATAAGAAATATCGAAGACATATGATGATATTAAAAGCTTAGTTCATGGGCAGTCACTTAAGAAAAATGCTAGGCCAACTAAATGGAAGTATTGTAGTTGAGTTCAAAATTGTCTGAAGAGCTCCTATAATCTCAATGTCTGTAGACCGAGGCTTGACGCCTGGTTACAAACAGATCTTATGACAAGTGTCGAGTGATCAACGATGGAAAGGATGAAGGCTAAGCTTGTAACCATAGAGACCACACTTTTGGTTGGTGTCAATTAATTTTTTCCCGAAATGTTATTCGCTAGTGATGTGTGAATAACTCAAATGTGGCGTGTGAATTTCAAGATTAATTATAGAGTTTATTACTAAAAGGTTCCGATAGTTAACTCAAAAATACTATTCGTTTTACGATTTTTAAAAATTTGCTAAAAGATTTATAATTTGAAAATATTATAATACTGAAGGTCCCTGTAAATTATGATTATTACATAACATCCCCCTACTTTTATCAACGTTTAGGGAATATTTTGTTTTAAATTTTTTTAAAATTCAATTTTTAACCCCCCCTCTTTTTCTCCTGCACATGCGTGAACAAGCGTGTGCACCTGCACGGAGGGGGGACGGTGCACTGGGAAGTCGTCCCTCTCCTAACCTCCCTCCCCCCTTCTCTCTCTCTCTCTCCCGGCTCATCTTTATTCAAATTTTAAAAAAAATTAAATTAAATTCAAGTCAAACCCAAACCACACTAACACCTTGTGATGCCTTTAGAGGAAGAGAAGCTAAAGTTATTTTAATTAGGGGTGATATCAAGTCGAGTATTGGAGAATAAGATCTAACTTGAACTCGTAATTCTCAATTTTAAATCGTGATTGTAGCTTGGGTCACTTATCAATTTGAGTCGAGCTAAGTTTGCCATGTCAACGTAGAAGTCGATAAGATAAATTAAACATGGTAGGCATTAAATGAGGTGCATTAAATAAATGCATGGGACATTTAACTAAATGCATTTGGGCTATTATTTTTAAGTACAAGAACTTAAGTATTGTTCAAAAGTGACGCAACACTATTAAAAATAGGGCAAATTACGCACAGATCCCTCTCTCTCTCTCCTCCCGATTCGGCGGGTCGCGCTGGCGCCGGATCGGGATGAGAGAGAGAGAATGGCAGAGGTTAAACGATAATTTTAAAAAATTAATTATAAAAAATTTTAAAAAAACCTATTTCATAATTTATTAAAACTCAGGGACCCTGATGTTATAATTTTAAAAATATGGACCTGCGCGATATTAAGCTAATATCGTGTGTATATATATATATAATAATCAACTATTATACATTCGTAATAATTAATTTAAGGGGTAATTCCAGTTAATCTCCTGAGATTTATTCGACTTGTCACGTAAATTCACAATTTTGAAAACATATTAGACAGATTTCCTAAACTTATTGTATAGGTCATTGTGGTCCTTAATATTTATAAAAAGCTTTCAATAAGGTTAAATTAAACATCTTCCATTAAACATTCCGTTAAATCAAAATTTTAATTAAGAAATCATAAATTTTTTTAATGTCAAATTATAATTGTACACCTCCTTGCAGGCGCAGACGCCCTGCGTGGGCGTCCCCGAGCAGGCGACTGCCGGCATCTGGGCCTGAGTCTGCGCGTGGCCCCGGGCGGCGGCGACCCGCGCGCCGGCGCCCTTCGCGCGGGCGTCTGCGCTTGGGTCGTTTCAGCGTGTGGGCGTCCGCACGCGGGTCGCCGCAGCGCGCGGCCCTGCGCACCGGCAACGCAGCGGCGACCAACGCAGCTGCACGCGGAAGCCGGCGGCTACCTGCGACACGACCGCACGAATGTGGACGCCAGTGCGCTCCGGAGTCGGCATGCGGGGCCGCGAGAGCGCGAAAACCCGCGCGCTCCGGCATCCGCCCGCGGGTCGCTGCAGCGCGTGGGTTTTCGCACGCCGAAGACGCTTCGTCGACCCGCGGATGCTGGCGCGGCGGGCAGCGAAATATGGAAGGGTAAAAAAAGGTATTTTCGTAATTTTAATAGCATTTAACGTATATCATCAAAGAAGGACCATAATGACCTATACCGTAAATTTTGGAAACCTATAAGGGATGTTTTCAAAATTGTGGACCTATGTAATAAGTCGAATAAATGCTTAAGTAGAATTACCCCTAAATTTATTTTACATAATATAATTTTTAAACAAATTTTTTATTTAAGTTTAATTTTATAATTATTAAAGCTAATTTTTGCAAACCGATACAGAGGTAAATCTAACTTTTGCATTAAATACAAATAATAAGAAAAATAACGAAAGTGTTGTAATGATTACTATGATCTCAGAAATAATGATGATAGTTAATGGAATTGAGTTTAAAATTTTCAGCCTTGACAAGGTATATAGTGGGTTAAATAGAATAAAAAAAAATAATTGTCAGTTAAAATAGCAATATTTGCTTATGAAAATAAGATTATTTTTTAATTAAAAAATAATATTTTCCTTTAAAATTAGCACATTAAAGTGAAGCTAATCATTCATATAAAAATTAATAAAAGATTACTAGAAAATTCAATTAACATAAATTTTTTTATGCAAACCAATCACAAAAAATTAATCATCACAAAAGTAAAATGTAATAAGAAGATAAGCACAATCTCGGCCCTTGAAAAGCGACGGGAGGTGGCATTAGAGGAGTATAAGTTAGTTAGGCAAAGCTTGAAAGGAGCCGGCGGTTGCTGGAACGAAGGGTCACTTCAGGGGAGGCTAGCGGTGGCATCTACTGTCTACTGGTTGCAGGAAGGAGGAGGAGCTGAGGAGAGGGAGACGGATTGGCAGAGGAGGTCGGCGCCACATGTGGGATTAGAGATTGCCGGAGAAGTTTGGCGCCGAATGTGGGATTAGAGATCGCTGAAGGAGATTGGCACGAGCGGGCCGCGCGTGAGATCAGAGATCGCGTGGGCTAGTCGATGCGATGATTGATGGGGTTCGGTCATTCGGGAAGGCAAGACCGCGAGTCGTGAGGACACTGCCGGTAGTCCTGCAAAGGCGACACCCCCTAAATTACATGTGGGTCCACCCAATCTTATTTGTAAGAATAAAGTATAGCTCACCTAGTTTCCACCTCTAATTTGTGAAGTACCGATCAATGCTTGTAGCTCGACATTGAGGGGCCATTTAGCAACAAAATCAATTTAATTTTATCATAAAATTTGTAATCATATCTTGATATATGTATATAATAAAAAATAAAATTAATTATATTAAAATTTATAAGAAGTATGAAATAAAATTATAATATATTAAATATGATATAGAATATAAAATAAAATAAATTTTATTAATTTTTTTATAATAGATGAGTCATTTTAATTTTTAACATAACCAAAATAGTACGAAGGCTGAACAAGCCGTAAGAATTACTTGTTGTTCATAAGCTTTAGAATGACTTATAATCGAAGACTATCTGTTTGCTGCCAAAAGAAAGAGTTACTCTCACGAGCCTCTTTTGTGAGAGGCAGTATCAAGAAAATAAAAGTAACTGAATATTTTTGCCATAAAATCATTTTATAGAAATCCATTTCATCTTGCGCTTTAGGAAGTTTGGAGAAAGATGGGACGAAAATAACTCTCATTTTCTTTTTTTATTTTATTTTTTAACTCCATAATTTTTTTCATCTTATTTAAAAAATGTGGCGATAGTATTATGTAATTAATTGATGCCATATTCAAAAAACAAAAAAAAATCAATTGGCACCAATTTTATAATATATAATAGAAAATTATTATGATGTGATATAAAAATAGATTATTTGTAGTTAATCTCAGATAAAAATCTGCATGGGCTCGATATACGTCAACTACTCTGCACCTAAACTCAGCCCAATGGGCCAAAGCTAGATGAGATTAGTTAACTTCAATTTAATTGGCTAATGGGCCTGGCCTGCTTCAGATTGGCCAGCCCATGTTCTGAAGTAAGTCAAACTCAGGTCTCCCAAGCTTTTGTTTGAATGTATATATATATATTTACACGGGTAATTTCATTTAGGCTCTTGAGATTTACTCGACTTGCCACGCAGATTCATAATTTTAACAACATGCCAGACAGGCTCCAAAAATTTACTGAATAAGTTATTGTGGTCCTTAATATTTATAAAAAACTTTCAATAAGGTTTTATTAAATATCTTCCATTAAATATTCAGTTAAATTAAAATTTTAATTTAAAAATCATAAATTTTTTTTTGTGAAATTACAATTGGATCCCTAAGATTTACTTGCATGCGTCGCGCCTCGCTTTCTCTCCTTGGCGACGGCGGCAGCTGCAAAGGGGACGCCGACAGTAGAGCTAGGGGCATCCCCCACCCCTACTGTCGCCGATGACCTTCCTCACAGCCGATTGTGTCGCCAGAAAGAGAAAGTGGGGGAGACAAGAAAAAGAGGGGATGAGAGAGAATGAGTGAGAGAGAGAGAGAGAAAGAGCAAGGAGAGAGGGAGGGGAGGGGCCGGTAGGCTTCGTTGTCCTCACTCAACAGCTGACGGCGTCGCTAAAGAGAGAAAATGATAGAGATGAGAGATAAGAGATGAGAGTGAGAGTGAGAGACAGCAGGGATGGGAAGGGCTGGCAGGCATCCCTGCCCTTGCTCCAATGCCAGCGTCGCCCTTCGCCTTCGACGGTGTTGCTAGAGAGAGAAAGCGGATGAAAGAGATGAGAGGAGAGAGAGAGAGAGAGAGAGAGCCGGCAGTCCCCTACGCCAGCGGGAGTCCCCGCTCTCACTCCGCCACTGGTGGCCTCCTCTATTGCCAGTGACCCCCTCCGCTACTGGTGATGTTGCGGTGAGAGAGAGAGAGAGAGGGAAAAAAAAAACTATTTGATTATTATATTAAAGCTCAAGAAACTAAATATTAAAATTTTAAAAACATGAACTTATATGATAATGTCTTAAACTCAAAAACCTGAGTATAATTTACCTTTAATTTAAAGTCATACTCTTATAATACGCTTATTATATAAGCCCTTAAAAAGAGCATTTCTATATGTACGCTTCGGTGTCCTTTGTCCTCCGAATTTTTTTTACAAAAATTTAAAATTTTCGATGAAAGATGGGAATAGCATCAAGTTGTGTACATCTCGAAGAAAATGGATCATCAGCACCAACCACAATTGTCATGCTCAATGTCGGGAACTCCAGCACCCGCAAGCAATGAATCGGGCACTCCCAATTGCGAAAAGATCTACGAGCACTAGTGAAGAGCAAGAAAAGAAACAAGTAGACATTCAAGTTGAATAATAGCAAAGGCTTGATTCCTCGTTTGGTTCGAACTTTTTTTTTAGATATGAAAAAAAAATTATTTTATTTTTTAAGTTTAATAAGAGAGAAATTTATTTTACTATTAGAACGTGTTTAAAATGTGAAATGCTTTCGATTCTAATATTCATATTTATATTGGTTGTGAAATAAAGTTGATTTTTTTAGTTGAAATTTGTGTTGGGCAAAAATCTCACCTCGAACTAAACGAGGCCGAGCAACAAGTCTCATCTAAGATATGACTAGATTGGTTGCGTCTTTCGCTTGGTGTCAAAAGAAGAGACAACCCACTAGTTGCGAAAAAAATTAGAGACCTGAAATTAGTGGAGGATTATAGGCAAGAAGTTTGCGAATGTAAAGCTAAATAAAGGAATCTCTGTCTTTGAGCACCATCTGAGATACAAAGCACCGTAAGCCAATTGAAAGCTACGAAGATGATACAATTTAATGATGAACGATAGGCTTAGCTATTGCTTTGCTCGCTAGCAAAGGCACCGTTTGGCAACTGGCTAAAAAAATAGTTTATTTTAACCATGACTAAAAAAATCTTAAATTTATTTTTAAAAAAACTTTAAACATTATTTTATATCTCATCCTACATAAATTCCAACATTACATAATCACTTTATTTCACATCCAACACAATTTTTAATATAATTAACTCACTTTATTTTACATCATACATATTTTTTTAAAAATTTTCATAAAATTTTTTCAAATTATCTTTTTTCCTTCAACCAAATAGAGAGTGTTAAATAAAGTATTCACACCTTAAAATGTTGTCACATCAAGTTAACTAAATGGGAAAAAAAGGAAAATCATAGGGATCTTCGAGCAGTGAAGCTTTTATAATTGAAAATCAAGAGAAGTCAAACAAGAAATAAGTAATGGAATGGAGGCAATCTTTAGGAAAAAAGCAAGACAATAGAAGCGACTGGAACTCAACTACTCATCCAGGGCCTTGTATTGCCGCTTTAGACGGGTCCCCCCAACTCCCGGATGGGTTAAAATCAACTTTGATGGTTCAGTACAAGGAAGAGGTATAGCTGGAGCTTGATTTGTCATTAGAGATCATCTGGCAGATTTCATTTGTGACAGTGGTAGAAGAATCCTAATGAGTGCGATGCTCGCTGCTGAAAAATGGGCTGCACTCGAATGATTAATAGCCATTCGTAATAATATACCGAGAACATGGGGGGTTTAGTTAGAACAGGATTCCATGGAAGTATTCCAACTTATACAAAGTAGGCTGCACCAAAATGAAGCCACCCAAAAACAACTGGACCTCACACGACATCAGGATAGCTACTCAAATCAGCAACAAAAAGAGATTAATTTACTAGAAGCCTGCAAAGTAGTGCATTATTATAAGACTTGCAGCTTCATGCTCAACATGAAGGACTTAATTCAACAAATGTTAGCTTGAAGCAGCAACAAAATATAACAAAAAGAATGCTAGAGCCATCGTTGAATACCAATGGAAGATCTATCAAGAGAAGAAAAGCAGCCTATAAATTTCAAGACATCTCACATGTTGATTTTGTTATTGAGCATATCATTAACATGCTACTGTCGTTCCAAGATTGTAAAATTACACATGTATCACGCAACGTAAATAGCGCGGTTGACTTCTTATCGCACTATGCTACGATGAGTGATTTTTGTTGGGAGAGGGGTAGATCCCTCCCCATTAATTTTTGCAACATCCTCAATAGAGATGTTGGCTAATATTTGTACTTTTTATATTTTTGTTTTAATTTAATATTAAGGCAATGTCATTATTTAAAAAATAAAAAAGAACAATCCTTGATGAGGTGTTAACAAGCTTGGTTAAATAAAAAGAAAAGTGACCAGAGAAAAGAAGAAGAAAAGTGAGTTCATGATAAAAAGTGATCACAAGAAGAAAATAAAACTGTTGCAAGATTCCTATGTTGAACAAGCTCATGCTAGGAGGAAGCTTTCAATTAACAGCACAACAATGCCCCTAGGCTATAATCAAAAAAAGGAGAGGCAGAAAATTTTCTTATCAGCAATTGGATGGTTTATGTATGTAATGACTCGCACCGAGACCAAATATTGCTCAAGTTATAAGACTAGTTAGAAGATAGGATAAATATCATTCAAGTTTCTGAGATTTGAGAATAATATTAAGTTTACTATTTCAAAACTTTTTAATTAATTAGATCCTTAAGGTTGTCAATAGATTTTAATAAAGTACTTTTTACTTAATATATATATTTTTTAAATAAAATTTATACTTAAATTAAATAATAATTATAAAAATACAAAAATATCCTCGCTTCTCTTACCTTCGACAGGACTGCGATGGCCAAAGTTGCCCACGTGCATGGGCCAGCACAACGTGCCGGACCTACGCACAAGGGCTAGTGAGCTTGCCAGCGTCGGCCTTGGGCATGAAGGCTCAGGCTTGTGAGGCCTGCGCACTCGCATGGTTGCCGCATGTGTGGCCCGTCGCGTGCAAGCCGCGAGCTTGCAACATCCGTGTACACACAGGCTGCGAGCACGGTGACCCATGCACGCGCGCAAGCCCAGCTAGCACAAGGCCACCTGCATGGCGACCTTGCGAGTGTGCAAGGCCAGCTCGGGGCTGCGCGCCGGTGGTCCGACTTGCACGCGTGGGCAAATCGACGCTGCCGGAGGTAGGGGAAGAAAAAATATTTAAATTAAGAAAAAAATAACTTGATTGATACCTAAATAACAATCTTAGAGACGTTACTAAAAGGTTTTAAAATTATAAACCTACTTGATATAATCCTCAAACCTCAAAGATATCTCTCAAGTCCGAGTAAAGAACATAGACTGACATTGAAATACATCCCGTAATATCTGAAAGGCACAAGCTCCTCAAACCTCAAAGATATCTCTCAAGTCCGAGTAAAGAACATAGACTGACATCGAAATACATCCCGTAATATCTGAAAAGCACAAGCAAGCTTGCATTATGTCGCAGGAAGGAGTCGTCGAAACTAATTGGTTTCATCTACTTCATGTTATCTAAGTTTGTAGAGGGAGCTATTGCCTGGCAATCCAAACTCAAGAATTGAGCAGCCTTATCAACAGTAGTTTTTTTTTTTTGATAACAACAACAACAACAATCAAGCCTTAATCCCACTAAGTGAGGTCGGCTACATGAATCCTTTGTTTCCATCGCGCTCTATCAGTAACTAAATTCTTATCTTAGTTTTTTTTTTATAATAACAATAAAAGTTAATTGACAAAGAAAGTACCTAGAAGCTTTTGGAGTTCTAAATGATCCTCAAAACCTCAAACTTTGACTCAAGGGTGTGAATAAAAAAACCTTTAAGACTAGATCATGGGATCCAAAGTGAGTCAGGTCACACTTATTTGAGCAAAATGCACAGCACTTCAGTGCCAACTGGCTCAAACTTTGGCATTTAATATGCCCTTAAAGCCCTAAGATGAAGCTCCACATACCCTTTAAGCCAAATCTAGCTCTTCTTTTGTAATGCGACCTATATGATACAAGAGTCGACTTGTACCAAGCCGGGCCAACATGAGCAAAGGCCAGACTCACACAGTAAAAGGGTGGCAGTGTAATCTTAAAAATTTCTAGTTCAGATTGACTCGAATTAATACTTATGATATAAATGGGTTAGGGTGGCTTGGATTCGAGCAGCAAAGTCATTAAAACTACCGTAAGGATTTGGCCCGAATTACCGAAATTTCATATTCAGGTCAAATCGGTTTACAAACTGATCGAATCATCTCCAACCCATATCTATCAAGAACTATCCCCAAGATCACATAAACCTTGTTACACACTTTCAGGTGTATGGTTCAAGTCTAACTCATAAAATTGGCATCACTACTATGAAAGAATATACAGCATTTCTATAAGTAAACCATTGGGACCTTCTAGGAGACTTGCAGCTCCCTGATAGTTTGAACTTCTAACAGCAACTTAGCTATGAGCCTCAATGCATGAAATACAGCAACAGCAGTTACTAGAGCCTGGAAGGAGAATAGGGTTAGGTGCAGTCATACTAATGACCTCTTAAAAGCTGTCCAGCGGAAAGAGACAGGACTCTTTGAGAAACCGTGAATCCACAGAAGGATTTAAACACAATTTTACCACATTTGACATATGGGAAGAGCAAGATTTTTAATACGCTCTTCAGCATGCCAAATATAAACTTTGGTTAAAGGAACGCAGTTACCTTAGGGTCCCTGGGGTCGAAAGAGTTTTTTTTTTTCTTAGCCGTGTTTTTAAATTGTTTGAGTAGATTCCAGGGTTTTCTAATTTATTTCAATACAGTTCTTTAAGGGGGCGTTTGGTTCGTTGTTATCTTTGTGTTATGTTATGTAATCTAGATATTATGACATGACTAATAATTTTATAATCAAATATAAAATTATTTGTAGATGTCATTAAATCAAACAATTGTCTTCTCTAAATAACACAACATAATATCAAAATAACATTAAACAAAACGCCCCCTAAAAGATCTGTATCAAAAATGCTCTGGAGAGAGCATGAGAAGTTTGATTTGGATCCTGCATGGAACAAAAGCATGAAAAAACGTTGAAGAAGTGTCCAACCTCTCAAAAACTTGAGTGTAATTTACCCAAAAATAAATGAACAAGAGAGTTATGGCTATATAAATGCCTCTGCAACAAATCAACCAACCACTCATTCACTTTCCCTGCCTGTATTTATGATCCATGCAGAGCAATTATCCAGCGATTCTAATCCTTTACGTTATAAGCTGGACTGCTCGACTTCAGTCCAGCCACAGGAAAGTCCATCTTCTACTTCCTTCCTCTCTTCCTTTCTAGTTTTGGGTCATTGAGCTTGGTGAGTAAATGAATATGGAGAAGGGAAGGATGAGGTTTGCTCTTATATTCCTCACAATGACGATGAACCCACTCCCCCTGGTTATGAGTCGTAACTTCAACGGTTTTGCTGCCCAGAAGAACTACTACCCGCCTGACCCGCATGCTCGGAGCTCGCCAGGAGGTAAGAGTCCATCCTTGGATAGTTGTTCCATGCATCCACCACTAACACCAAATTTCTCACTTGGTTTTTATTTTGGTCATATCAGACTCCCACAAGCAACCTGATTGCCCAACTCCTTCAGCTGGTGGCGCTGGCAGCACACCTTCACAAGGAGGTGGAACCCACGGAGCACCAACGTCGCCATCTCATGGTGGTGGTGGCTACTACAACACACCACCAACTGCTATACCCACAACACCAAGTCCCCTGGTCCCCCTTGTTCCACCAAGCCCGACCACCCCAAGTCCCCTCACCCCCCTCGTCCCACCGAGCCCAAGTACATCGATCTTCACTCCCCCATCACCGCCTCTCATCCCGGACCCAAACAGCCGGCCATTCTTCCCCGGCACATGCTAGTAAGCATATATTCACTTTTTGTCGAGCATTGCACTAGAATAAATGCAACCCAACAATTTCATCACTTATATTTGACTACTTTATACTAATTTTCATGTTCACTAAATTTTGATTTTCTATACTTTGTTGTTTTTTTATAAGTGTTCATTATTTTTCTTCTCTTGTAAAAAACCAAACTCTACCAAATACACTACTTTGAATTTCCTATACTTTAATGAAATATAAAAGTATTGCTACCCACGTCATTCCTCCTTTCTCATCTTTTTCTTTTCTCTTTGTTCTATTTTGTCACCCTAAACCAGTTCTGTCATTGCTCACCTTCAATTTCCAATTACCAAAGCTTATTGCAAATATTTGACTTGCAGCTACTGGTTCACACACCCTATGGCTATATTTGTGCTATTTGGATGCTGGCCTGGAACACTTGGCCAGACTTTCGGCATGCCTGCAACTTTTCCCTTTGGAAGGAACATGAGCTTGCTGGAGGCTCTAGGTAACACTCACACTGATGGGTTTGGCACTTTGTTCCGCGAGGGGACAGCTTCACTTCTTAACTCAATGGCGGACAGGAGGTTCGCCTTCACCACTCAGCAGGTGAAGAATTCCTTTAACATTGCTGTGGGATCAGAGAAGGCAGCAGCAATCCAGGCCAGGATCTTCCAAAGGGCTAACGAGGGACATTTGAAGCACTAGTTTTTACTACGTGGTTGTCATTTTATGATCTAGTTTCTTAGACCTTAAAGTACTTATTTGTGTTGCGGTAGTTTATTTTTGTAGTTCTGTACTACAACTTAGTTTCTTTTTGTGTTGCGGTTAACTATTTTAAGTGGTAGTGTTTATGCAGTGGCATGAAAGTCAAATTCGAGTTGAGTTTGCCTATACTCAAATTCAAAAATTTTGTGATACAAGTCAAACTTAAATCAAGACGACTCAACTCCACTTGAAATAGCTCAATTTCTAGTTGCCTTGAAATACCATTATGCTCATTTCACAAAAAACCATAATACATTTAAAACTTTCACAAGCCAAAGTTTCAAAAGTTTGTTTAAACCCAAGAACGAGAAGCTAAAATAACATTGTTACAGTGACATTCTTCTTCTATCACCCGATTTAATTGCAGATTATAGTCATATGCCAGCAAATGACATAATTTTGACAAATAAAAAAGGAAGATATAGAAAACAAGTGAGAAAATATACAATAAACATGCAGAATTTTGGAAGTATATATTTCTCATCAAGGAAACATCTAGAAAGTTCATTCTTGAGTTCAACTATTCCAAGGTTACTGCACAACTCCAAATTACCAAATACTGAATGCATACAAAGACAATTAGTAAGATAGCATAGAAGTATTTAAGTTGGAACAACAATATCAGCAAAATATAATCATTAGCAGAAAAAAGGGAGCAAAGATGCTTGCAAAATCAGTATGTTTTTCAGGCAAGGAAAATAATCATATATCTGCATCAGAGTTTGCAAGTGATCACAGCAAGGTTTGCTGGATGAACATATGCAGGAAAGGAAACTATAAATCCCCGAGCAACTGCAATGTATGAAACTAAACGACCATCAGAAAATTGTGAATGGATTAAGCTTGGAATATAATTCAGTCTCAGAACAGACGAAGTTACGAATAGTATATACATATAGGGCAATAATTGCAGCAGTATCTGTATTAAAGGAAATAATTTCCAGAGTTCAGATCCAACATAATCGTAGAAGATTTCAAGCAAGCACTTTTCGTGTTGATTCTAAGGATTGTCAACTGAAGAAAGTGTGATGAGTTGGTCTCTAAAAACAGTGACAATTAAAGCCTCAGAGATTTTCAACAACATCCTTTGACCACTGGAAAAGAAGAAGTGTAAATGCGAAAATACTCTGTTTAACACATGGGTTCCCTGAATGTTTTCAACCTTACTAATGGCACGAACTAGATCTCGAACGAACTAAGCTGGGCCAATGCTAAACTGAGTCTCTCACAATATGAATCATGCTACACTTCGCCAACAACTATGATGCCGTTCAGAATACTATCATCATATTGAAGGCAATCCTATAGTAGAGGATCCATACTGCAAACAACCCTATCATAATGGCTTCACAACTCACAACCCCAATCAATGATGTTTCATATTCAAGGACTTAAGCATATTTGTTTGAGTTCCTTCATCAGCTATAATCATTGCTCAAAGTCGCACAAGTGATCCTTCAATAATAGGATCATCCACCTCACCACTTCCCTCAACAAATTAGGTGAGATAGACAGCGATGTCCTGCCATCTTACCATTTATACTAGTTGTCAATATTAAGCAAGTCTTCTCGATAGCGGAATGAGCAATAGGCTATTCCAGTCTCCAACCATCTAGCAAAAGTGATTACCCACGTAGCATCATCTTGCGCTTTATTTCCATCCATGCCCACCAAGGTCTCCGTTGACTCTACAAGTTGTACTTACGTGCCTCTACAACTATAAATTGGAGCCTCTTCCTTCATGGCAAGGGACCACAAGAATCTCTCTTCAGTCCGGAGGACCAAGACCCCCTTCTCTCTACTATAGTTTTCTTTTTGCCACTATTTTAATCACCTCTGATGAACCCCATCATATTACTTAGTTGAATTTACTATCCCGACCGACCAGTGGATATAGGAGATCTTTCCAAACCACATATATCACTGTGTCTTTGCTCCCTTTCTTTCTATTTACTTGTTTGTGTGTGCATAGCTTAGTTCTTTCTTTCTCTTCCTTACAAAGTTTATCTGTAGTTTAGGGTCTATTAGATCTGACGTTCACCATCTCTCAAGACGTTTTCTACGTCAACATTTAGTGCCCCTAAGTAGGAATGAAGATGGCAAGTAGAACCCACAGCTATAAGTTGTAGTGTCCAAGTGCACACGTGGAAAAGAGTAGAAGAAGTGTCCACCTCTAGGAGTAGGGTTCCTTCTAGAGTTTCGACGATTCATGATTGCCAAATCAATGACCTCTGTGGTAGGTGGCCATGCTATTGGAGACCGCAAACAATTTCATCCAAACCAAAATCGCTACTCTTGCTTTTGTTAGAGTGGTTACAACTGCTACGCTGATTCAAGCGGTAATCCCTGATCAGGCACAAGCAGTGCCTCAACATCCTTCGCCATCAGTTCTCTCTGAACCAGTAGTAAAGACTTCTTCAAAGAGGGCACAAGAGGCACTTCTTCCCCCACCTTTAGCGCAAGCACAAGCGGTGATCCCTGATTAGGCACAAGCAGTGCCTCAACATCCTTCGCCATCGGTTCTCTTTGAACCAATAGTAAGGACTTCTTCAGAGATGGCACAAGAGGCACTTCTTCCCCCACCTTTAGAGCAAACACAAGCGGTGCATTAGATTTCACTAACACTGGTTCTTTCACAACCAATGGCAATTACTTTCCAAGAACAGGTACATGCGATGCACTCCTCCACATTTGCCACAAGCACGGGAAGTCCCCTTATTGTTGGCACATGTTCAACCAAAACCCTATTCGACCAAGGACATCACAAACATCGTTTGTAAGCTTCCCACTCTATCTCTTAACCGTAGGCCAATCCTTTGCCTTTAGTTGTGGCTCCTCATTTTTCTCTATCGCTGGCCTTTTCAACCACTAACAATCAGTGGTGCATTCCCAGCTCTAGGGTTCTTAGGCCTAAACCCTAAAGCCTTTCTTGGGGGTCAGGACATCGATGCTCCCCGATGTCCTACCAACCGCAATGCTTCACGATGTCCTACCAAACGCAATGTTACACTTCCCCAAGACGTCAAGATGCCCCACCCCGATGCCCCACTTCCTTGGCACTGGCGTGAGTACCTTACCAAACTTATGAATCTGATATAAGGTACTCATGCCCTAATGAAGCCACTAAATGCCACCTTGTTTCCACCTCAAGTTCACAGTTTTTATTTGATATACCCAAGTACCATATAGGTATATTCAATCTTACAATCATTTGAAGTGAGAACTCCTGTCCCACTTCACTGGAGTTGCAAAAATGGCATTGTTTAACTTTGCATTGTATTCTATCAAGCAGATGCCTGACAAATCTCTATGAGCTTACATTAGTTGTTTCTCTAACAATGTTGTCAAGGTTGAAATGGGTACACTTTTCTCTAGGCCTTCATTGGGGGAGAATTGTCTATAGAGCTGAAGAGGTATAAGCCATCAATTTATGTTGAACTCCCAACTTTTGTCAAGTAGCATATGCAGATGAAGGATCAAAACCCAAGGCTTAAAGGCAATGACGAGAAGAAAAGAAAGGAGGAATCCTCTGCTTCTAAAGTTGCTCGCAAGGATAAGTCCCCTCAGAGACCCTGGGATCAAAGGTAGGGCAACAGAGAAGCTCTGAAGTATGAAATGTGCCAGACATGTAAGTGCAAAAATATCCAAAATCTCACTTCTATACAGACTTGCAGAACTAGCCAGTGATATTCCTCAAGCTAATCAACTCATTGTGGCCTTTTGCTGTTTGGGGTTTGGATTTTCTAGGCCCATTACCTCAAGCTATGGACTACTTCATTGAGTGAGTAGAAGCAAAGCCAATGCCCGCACTACATCCTCGGCATGTAAGATTATTTTTTCTAGGCTAACATACTTTGCTGCTATGGAGTTCTTGTAACGATCAATATGGATAATCGTGCCCAATTTACAAATAAGATGGTTCAAGCCTTCTGCGGAAGACATGATATCCAAATTTACTTTGCATCAATCGGACACCCTCGTACCAATGGTTAAGCAAGCAGCAAACAAGAACATCCTTAATGCCCTCAAGAAGATATTAAATAGAGCCAAAAGAAAGTGGCCTAAAGATTTTCTGAGGGGTCCATGGCTATCAACATAGTAGGCTTACAGGTTACCAAAGAATCTCCTTTTCCATTGAAGCAGTCATCCTTGTTGAGTTGGAATACATCTCTACTAGAGTTGAAGCTACGAGAAATTTTAGTCACGAAAATCTATATATTTGGATGCAAGAAAATGATGAATCTTGACATCAATTTTCTTGAAAGAGGAATGGAACATAAGGCTTTGAAAAAAGTAGAGTGAAAACACCGGATGGAGCGCAACTATAACAAGAAGGTCAAACCTCGATAATTCTCTTTTGACAAACTTATACTCTGAAAATGATGTCAAGCAAAGGCAACTTTGATATCAGCAAGTTTGCTTCCAATTGGGAGGAACCTTACATCATTCGTTGTATTATTGGACAAAATTCCTACTTCCTCATGGATGCTAATAGGACACCTGTTCCCCAGACCTAAAGCAAAGATGACTCAAAGAAGTTCCATCCCTAAGTCCATCCAATTATACTGCATCCCTAAGTCCATCCAATTATACTGCATCCCTTCCACCTCCTCCATCAACTACTTGCCATCAGCTAGGCGACTTCATTACCTTGTTTGCCACCTGACAACATCGTCTGTCTTTGCTCATGTTCGCCAACCTTTCCTGCGATCAGCCAACACTATTTTGTGACACAAAAACTCGCTGACTCCATGTGACTCCCGCTAGCCCGTCGAGTGAGTGCAGCCCTGACCTGGGCTGCGTTTGCCTACCCATGCCCAATGCGCTGCTCTTGCGAATAGCGATTGCATGATGGTAGCTTGCCTGTTTGTGCCAACCTACATCCAAATCACCTCGCACAGACACATGGGTAGCCTCCGTCTGACAGCATCTACACGGGCTCCTTTTGCATCCCACGCAGCGCCACCCAAGCTCACCTCAACGTGCAGAATTTGTCAAAACCCTACACGCTCGAGCTCAGACCCAGATCTGAAGGAAATTACATCCAAGTGCAGTTTCTTTGGTGGAATATAATATCTCTTTTAGCCTAACTATTGATTTATCGAGTTTCAAAAAAATTATATCGCTCACTTAATTTCTTCGATCAAACTCTAATCATGTGACCCTAAAGTCATTTGAGTGATATTATTGTTGGTTTTATTTGGGAGGAGCCCCATTTAATTTTGAGACCTCATATTTGAACTACTGAATTATATTGGTATTCTAATCTAATTTGATAAACTTTTATGAGATATTACACCTAGGTCCCTGAGTTTAAGGCTCATTATCACACAGGTCCACGTTTTTAAAATTATAACATCGGGGTCCCTAATTTTTAAAAAACATATGGGTCCTTTTTAATTTTTTAATATTAAAAAAAATTTAAAATTACCATTATACCCTCATCACCTTCTCTTCTCCCGATCCGGTGGCCACGCCACCCCGCGCGGCCGCCAGCGACTTCGCTCGGCCGCTTGATGGGGAGGAGAGAGAAGGGAGAGTCTCTCTCTCCTCCCGATTCGGCGACCGCGCGGTCACTATGCGCGGCTGTGCGAAGCCGCCGGCAGCCGTACAGGGTGACGTGGCCGCCGGATCGGGAGGAGACCCCCTCTCTCTTCTCTCGATCCTACGGCCGCCGGCAGTGTCGCGCGGTCGCGCGAAGCCGCCGACAGCCGCGCGGGGTTGGGCGGTCGTCGGATCGGGTGGAGAGAGAGGTAAGTGTATAATGACAATTTTAAATTTTTTTTAATAATAAAAAAAATAAAAAAGGACCCTTATGATATTTTTTTAAAAACTAGGGACCCCGATGTTATAATTTTAAAAATGTGGACCTATGTGATATTAAGCCTTAAACTCAGGGACTTGGGTTTAATTATCCAACTTTTATTTATAAGACAATTCAATTTGATTTTAATTTTACAACTTAATTTATAAAATTAAAATCTTCTTTATCATAAAATTATATTTTAGAAAATATCTTGCACTCAATTTAATAATTGAAAATTTAAAGTTTGTTGATTTCAAATTTAGATATCATTTGCATATCTATCCCGCATCAAAAGCTTATTAAATTGATTTATAGGAGGGAATTAAGGTTTGGTATTTTTTGATTGATACTTCTTTTCCTCTTATATCTCTTCTTGGGCTCTTGTACTACTTCATTTGTAGGTGAAGTGGCCTTTAAGTGGGCCGACTTAGAGGAAGTGAACTTTCAAGATTTCCTTTCAAGTGAAGAAGGGCCCTAGTGAGTGAACTTAGAGAAGTAAAATGTATGGCTCGATGAGCTGACCTTCAAGAGAAGTAGGGATCTAGTAAGTGAACCTAGAGGAGAAAAGTGTTGCACAGTAATCTAAAAGGGTTTCTTTAATACCCCAATGGAAATGAGAGTTAGATAGTGAAAGCTACGGGGATCCCTTAATAAGATAGTGGGATGGATATAGGCACTAGTAGTGCCAACCACATTACATGCTTGATCTCCTCGATCCTACAAAGTTGACCTCCTCATTAAGTCTTTTATGAGGAGATCTATTTCAAAGAATCTTTTACAACAAGTATTCTAAACTTTTTTGTCCACCCTCCTCATAAAAAGGGACACCCCAAAAGAAACAAGGTCCATAAACAAATCCATAACCGCTGCAACACTTGCTTAAGACTTGACATATTCTTTCATAATAAAAAAGAATCAACTAATAGATACATTTCGCTAACAAACTTCAGTAATCTTTTCAGAAATTAAACCATCTCACTTTCTTTATGAACAAGTTTTTTTTTTTGAAAGATTTTATGAGCAATCTGTTAAAGGCACAAAAAACAATATTTTGTTTAATTAAAAACAGCAGTCATACAAGGGTTAGCTCATAGAGGACTTACAATATATGAGGCTATTGAAAACTCATGTTTGACTTAAACCACCCAAATATATCACTGTACTGCAAGCTAGTCATTTCATGATAGCCATATGCAAGATTTAGCTCTTCTTGAATATGATCCTGCAACTGACTTATATGAGATAATAAATTCTTTTCTTTTAGAGCTTGCTTCCAATTAGTCTCTCGCCCATCTCGTTTCATGTAACCTTGTTCATCTATGAAACCTCTTTCACGAAATACCTCAAATAACCGAATTGACAAGGCCTGATCCAGTCCTGGTATCCTATGAGATAAAAATTTCGGTGTCAATGAAAACTCCATAGATCTAACTTCCTTAATAGGTATACCTTTCATTCTCAGACTTTCCATATTCAACTTAATCGACTCCATTCTTCTCCTATCTTTTGGCATATGAACAAAAAGGGTTGGAGGATAATCTTTCGACGCGTCAATGGCATTAAAAACTCCCTCTGCAATTATAAGAACAATGCTGCAAAACCTCATCTCAGTTGCAAGTGCAGAAACAAAATATCCACCAGAAGAAGCCCCAAGAGCCAAAAGTGGGAGATTTTCAAGCCTATATTTAACAGTCCACCACTTGATAATCCATTTGATATTTTCTTTCTCCTTCCCATATGTCCAGCATTTTCCAACACTCGAGATAGCAAGAACGGCCATATTCCTTTCGAGAGCATGGAGAACAAGAAGCCTCTCTTCAGGCAATCCAACACAGTTAGGGCAGCTGGATGACTTATCCCAGAAGTTGGCGGCCTTGCCATTGCAACCATGAGCAACGAAAAGCACAGCCTTGGGTGAGTGAGGAATTTGCCAGATCAAATCAGTTCCATTCATAGAACCTAGAGAAGGCTGGAGTTTAACTGTAGCCTTAGATCTGCTCCAGTTCAGCTTTGACTGGTCGAAATGAGAACTGGGTTTCGCTGTACTTCTACAAAGAATGAGTAAAGTTGTGATTAGGATCGCAGATAATGACGAAGCCAGGGCAGCATTTCGGCATCTAAGCAGCCTACGTGACGAACTTATTAATCTGGCATCGCGCCTCAACATCTGGACCAGATCGGAGATCGGCATCCAGTAAAAGAAAAAGCTACCTCCAACAAAAGGCCAGAAGGTCACAAATCAAGATCAGGCATAGGAATCTAAAAATTAAACATAAAATAGCAGCAACCGAATACAAAACCATCAAATTGAGGAAAGATGTATGCGATTGCAGGTATAAATTAGTGATCCGTGGAAATTAATCTAAAGATCATAGTAGGATCGAAAGGGACCACTCACATCAAGAAATCTGAAATATTGGGGGAAAGACCAGCGTTGTACACATCGGAAGGGTATGAAAGAATAGAAATCGGTCGCGAATCACGCGGCGAATTGCTCCTCTTGCTCGCCAATTCGCTGTTTCTTCAATCTCCGCTCTCCAGAATCCACTCAGCAGCCGTACGGCAGAAGCGACCTCACAGCCGCAGAAATTCGCAGTGAGGCAGATTTGGCCCGCCGGCTTCCCTAGCTCGGGCATTTTAGTGGGTAAATTACACTCGGATTCCTGAGTTTAACCTTCTTTTATAACAAGTTTATATTTTGTGAGGTTTTTCATATGGGTCCGACGCTGCTCATTTGTTTTACACCAGTCTTTTTTTTCTTTCATCGCTTTCTCCATGTAATTTTTTTAAAAAAAAAAACTCATATCATCTCTCTCTGTTAAAAATAAAATTATTTAATAAATTAAATTAAAATAATTTTAGAAACTAATAAGATATACATGAAAATTAGTGGGAGACAAGTGGAGGACCTATCAAAAATGATTCACGATATATGCACCTATATGACTAATGAGCCTAATATCAAAGACCCATATGTAATTTAGCCTTTTATTTTGTTATTTTCATTTTTTTTCTTGAAATTAATATTCAATTAGAAATTGTGAAGAACAAGCTAGTAACCTGGCTAGATAAAATTGATTGTGTAGACTCAATCACAAAAATATATAAATGGCTAATAGATATGACATAATAATCATATAACCATTTTTTTAAAAAATTGGTCAAACTTAAATTTAAATAAGTAGAAATTGTAGGATCAAGTATGACGTCTAGAGGGGAGTGAATAGATGTTATTAAAATTTAATTTAATTTACTAGATATAACAGTTACTGTAAAATACAAGCGGAAGCAAATATGAGTGCAGACAAGAAGAAAATCACATCCATAAAGAACACACGATATAATGTGATTCGGCTCAAATTAGAGTCTAATCTACCCAACCCCGATCGGAAAGATATCACTATAACACACTACTTGGTTTAGGCGGAGAAGCTCATACAAATCCTCCCCTATCCACTCATTAGTGGCCCACCTCACTTTTAAGTGAGAGCTCACTCACTCACCTCCTTTAATCCTTATTTAGAGGCCCTCTTCACATACACAGTGAAGGCAGAAAAGAATAATTAAAATATTACAAAAAAAGAAAATTACTCACTCTTCCTTCTTATGATTGAATCTTGAGAGCTAGAAGAAGAGTAGATGAAGAGTTTGAGCACTTGAGTCCAAGTTCACCTAAATCGCCTTGAAGCTTGATTAAAACACAACTTGAATATTTTTACCAACTCTTTAGGATTGCTAAGAATGAAGGTGAATTTGAGAGCAATTAGAGAATTTTATGAGCCAAAAGAAATACACTAACAACCCCTATCTCTTTATATAACAAGAGCTCCAACGGCTAGAAAAAGGAGCTGGAAAAGACTTGGAGGTCGACCTCTGGTCGACTTCCAGCTAGCCGTTGGAGGATAAAAATAGGCCAACGGTCACTTCCAAGGTCGACCTCACCACTGAGGTTGTCTCTAGGTCGACTTGGAAAAATTCTCCAAGATAATCAAAGTTTCTGTTGAGGGTCGCTGCTGAAGGTCGACCGCGGGTCGACCTAGAAAAATCCCCCAAGATGACCAAAGTTTCTGTTGAGGGTCACTGCCTCAAGTCGACTTCGCCACTAAAAGTCACCCTTCAACTATTCCAAGATTGCCCTGGAGCTATCACAACCAAAAGAAAACATGTAGAATAATCTCACCACTACTAATTAGGAGAATTTAAACTTTTAAGATTATATAGTTAACTCGCAGAGATTCTAAGTGCTCAAACTCATATCCAAGCTATTCTAACAATCAAGATCAACCTCACAATAATTTTACTCTCAAATAGAATAAAAAGGATAACAATACAATTTGCTTCACTTAATCTTCAATGCTCAAACCTTTCTCTCCAACTTAATTAGATCTCAATTTTAGTATACAATTGAGATGCAACTTGAATAAACCTGAGATTAAGAACACTAAGCAATTATATTAGTACAAATTAACTTAAACATATTGTTAAATATCAAAATCACAATATTACCACAAGGGAGGAACCAACAAAAATTTCATTAGGTTTTTGTAAAATGTCTTCTAACATTTAAAACTATTTTAAATAATATTAGATTTAATATTATCTTAATAATATATTACATTATTTAAATATTATAAAACTTAAATATTTTATTAAAAAATATATTTTTTAAATATAATTAATTATTTAATAAATTAAATAATTATTTAAAAAAATGAAATAAAAATCACATTAAACTTTCGGTTTTGAAATTCGCTTTCCCTTTCGGTTTTGGTTAGAAGATAAAGTATCAGTTTCGGTGGTTTCGATCCTTTTCGTAAATTATTTAAATTTTATAAATTTAAATTAAATTTATTAATAATAATTATTAAATATTATTTTTTAGAGAAAATTGAATTCCGATCAGATTTCATTAGTTTTGATTAAAACTATTGAGTTTCGATCGAAACTGAAACTCAGTAGCCTTTTCAAATTAGCTTCGACTGAAATTAATACAAAACCATAAAGATATTTTATGTTGATTTGATCTTTTATGTTGTTTTATAGTTATCAATTAGGTCGCAATATAAAAATAATTTTTTTGTCATTTATTTAAAGATTAAGAAATGTATTGTAATAATATAAAATATCTAAAATACTTTTTTTTGTCAATTAAACATATTTTTCTTTTATAAAAGTTTTTTGTAAAAAATCTTTTATTATATTTTATATTTATTTTATATAATACGCATAAATTTTAATATTTTATAGTAAAAATTCCAGTGAGATCTTGATTTTTTCTGGATTTTAATTGAGACTAAATCATCAAATGAGATAATGCAACCTGTTAACACACTCAACAAGAGAATTAGTTTATAACAACTAAATTAATTGTGATCATCAAAATCAAAGAGCTCAACACTTAATTGATATACCAATGCAAATAAGGGTGTTAATATAAATCGAAGATCGAAAATCGATCAAAAATTAAATCAATTTTAGATCGAATCGAAATCGAGTCCATCAAAATAAGACGACTAACAAGCTAAAAGTTCGGCTTGGTAATAATTTCGAGCCGATTTTGAGCCGGGTAGGCTCGGCTCGATCCAACTCGAAATCGGCTCGAATTAAAATATATTTAATATTATAATACATATGTATAATATATATATATATAATATTAAATAATATATATATATATATATTATAAACCGAGCCGATCTCATGTCAGATCAGGTCGAGCTTACTCGACTTGAGATTAGCAAAAAAAAAATAGATTTGATTCATTTTCGAGCCAATCGACTTTGCCGGCTCGAAGTCAAACCCAATCGAGCTCTAGTCGATTTTGAGTCGATCGAAATGTAATTAATCCGATTTCGATCCGGTATTGGTCCGGCTCGAAATCGGATCGATAACGGCCCTAGATGCAAATTGTGGGAACCATGGTCTACGTGGAGAAGCGTCTGCATACATAATATTCCGTGCTTGAAAAAAAAAGAATGATAGAGTAGGCCTGTCAATGGATCGGATCATGACCCGATTCATGATCCGATCCGAGTTCCGATCAGATTAAATCCCCAAATGAATTTTTTTGATCCGTCAATCCGCCCGTTTACTGACCCGATCCATTTACAAATAAATGGATCGGATATGGATCACCATTGACCCGACCCGTTTAAAATCCGATCCGTTTATATAATCTAATTTATAGTTTATACAAGGATACATTGTGGCTAATAATCTTTTTATTGGAAGGCTCAAGTAAAGA
Organism: Apostasia shenzhenica; assembly: GCA_002786265.1. Classification (NCBI taxonomy): domain Eukaryota; kingdom Viridiplantae; phylum Streptophyta; class Magnoliopsida; order Asparagales; family Orchidaceae; genus Apostasia; species Apostasia shenzhenica. Next base: position 6,381,174 of record KZ451982.1, read on the forward strand.
GTGTCAGTATAATTAATTAATAAAGAATTCTCACATATTATATTAGTAGATTATAGTTTATAGTGTTCGGTTTATATTCACAATATATATGTATATATATTACAAATACTGATTTTTATATTAAAATATTTAATTGATTCATAAAATATAATATTTTTTTTTTATTTTCAATAAATTTAACATTGTTTTAAATTTGATTATGAAAATTACTTAAAAATAACTACTTTTATTATAAATAAATTAAATCCGAAAACTTGAGTTCCAAACTGATTTGATTTTCGACTCGCGAGAATATGAATCGATCATGACCTGATCTGATGTGTAATCTGATCCGATATATATGAATTTGGATCCGGGTAGAATTCAACCCGAACTAAATCCGATCCGTTGACAGGGTGGTGATAGAGCAGACGGTGAGGGCGACCCTGGAGAGAAACGCAGCGACCCTGGAGAGAAACGCAGCGACCGAGCTCCGGATAAAACGAAAGGGAGAAGATAAGCGCGGGATCAAAGGGATGGATACCCGAAATTTCGGCGTCGGCCTTCTCCTTCCACCCGCAAACTCCTCCTTCTCACCATTCGTTACCTCCCGGGAGATCAGGAATTCGCAAGGATAATGAGATCTCTCTCTTTCTCTCTCTTTCCCTCGTCTCCCTCATCGGAATCTGTCGACCTCTGCACACCTACCTAGCTGGGCTGGGGTTTGGAAGAAGAAGACCCAGACCTTGCGAGGGTTTCTTCTTTCAGATCTCGGAGTGCGGACGGGGAAGAATATTCGGTTGGTGTTGGAGGGAATAGGTGAGGGAGGGAGGGAGGGAGAGGTAGAGCTGTGAGGATGAGGAAGGCGGCGGTGGGAGCAGCTGTTGTATGCGCCGCGGCGGCTTGTGCTGTGGCGGCGCTGATCGTTCGGCGCAGGTTGAGGGACTCGGGGAGGTGGTCGAGGGCGGTGGCTATCGTAAAGGAGTTTGAGGAGAAGTGCGCGACGCCGATCGGGAAGCTGCGGCAAGTGGCGGATGCGATGACCGTCGAGATGCATGCTGGCCTCGCGTCCGAGGGCGGGAGTAAGCTCAAGATGCTCATCAGCTACGTCGATAACCTACCGACGGGGTAAGTCTTTTTAAACGCCAGATCGGGCCGCTCACTTGGTTTCTTTGAAAAATACGTGTTTTTGTTGATGCAAAATAGATCGATGTTCGACTGCTGCTTTTACTGAATTGCGCTATTGGTCGGTGCTAATCATGCTATGATGTTGAAATTGTTCATTTTATGCTTTGAATGATTGCGTATAATTTCTTATGACGCAATCGCTCTGCTACTTTATGACAATGTTTCGTCCTGTATCTATGAGTGAATTCAAATTTTGTGGCGCGGATGTGAGATTTCACGGTAGATTTCCTTTTAGCTCTCTGTTTTTTAGAGTTCTTCGTGCTCTGTTTCTGAAAGTCTAGATTATGCCAAGTGTCATACTTAGATTGGGTAATACTGATGGGGTATGCATTGAAAATTTTTTACCCGAATATGATCATATCTTCCAATTATTGTTTACTTCCATTATTTATTATTATTTGTTAGAACAAAATTTCTAACTCAATATGAAAAGAGAATCTTTTCAAGATTTAATCAAAGAGAAAAGTCAAACACATCACACAATAATAATAATCGAGAAAGAAAGCAAAATGATATCAATATTTACATCGTTCGGCTACGTAATAGCCTACTTCAACGGGAAAAGGAGAAACCAAATACCCATTATGAAGATCAAGTACAAATACGAGCAAATAAATGAGACTCAGGTCCTGTTTGGCGCGAGGACCAAAATCAGGACCAAAATGGTACTAGTTTAAAAAACAACAATAATAATAATAAATAAAATTTTTTAATCGTTCTACACAAATTCTAATATAAAAAAAATATTATTTTACTTTATATACTCAATAATTTTCTATAAAAATATCAACTTTATTTCACATCTTAGATCAAAATACTTGAATAAAGTATTTTAATTTAGGATGTGAAATAAAGTTAATATTTTTATTAAAAATTATTGGGTATGTGAAGTAAAATAATATTTTTTTATATTAGAATTTGTGTAGAATAATTTATAAAATTTATTTATTATTATTATTGTTATTTTTTAAACTACTATTATTTTGGTCTTGGTTTTGGTCCTCGCGCCAAACAGAGCCTCAGAGCACTTTTACAATATAAAAGGAGAAATAAAATAGATCTTATTAAAGAAGACCTCAATTAAGAAGTAGTAAGGATGAGACACTAATCGAAGACCTCCAAATAATCGCCTAAGTTGAGTTTCCTTCACGTGAATCAGATTCACGCTGTTTGTCTTAGTTAATTTTTTTCTCTCTCTAATTTCTTCTCTATGGTTCCCACCATATCCATGCCAAAACCCTTTTTAAGGGTTTTTTTTTTCTTTTTATTTATATAATATATCAAATATTTAATTTAATATATATCCAAAATACAAGTGGTAACTATTCCAATAAATTCTCCATCTTTTTTTTCAAAAAAATCTCAATCTTGAATTTTAAATTAAATTCAATAAATAATATTAAATTCAAGATAATATTAACAAATCTTTTTCTATTAGCAGTTGCAAACACCAACAAAATCCAAGCATAACTTGAACTTATCAAGTGGTATAACTTTGGTGAGTATGTCGATAAGATTGTGTGCTATATGAATCTTCAATACTGAAATATCACCACACTCAACTCTCTCTGATAAAGTGATATCTGATATTAATATGCTTAGTTTTTTCATAATACATTTGATCTTGAGTAAGTGCAAAGCACTTTAACTGCCACAATAAATAACTGAATGATCTTGGTATGGTCTCAAATCTTCAACCAAACCTCCAACCAAATAGCTTCCTTAGTTGCTTTAGTAAGTACCATATACTCCACTTTGGTAGTAGATAGAGCCACTATATGTTATTGAGAAACTTTCCAACTAATAGTACAACCAGCGAGAGTAAATATATACCTGTCTGAGACTTTCTCCTATCCAAATCACTAGCATAATTTGAATTAGTAAAACCAACAATACTATCATTTGTATTTGCCCTACCATTTAGCAAACCAAAATCTATAGTGCCTCTCAAGTACGTCGAATTCTATTGCTTCCCAGTGAGTCTTGTCAGGATTTTCCATGTATTTGTTGATAAATGTGACATATCAAGGCGAGTGCACACTATAACATGCATGACACTCCCCACTGCACTTACATAAGGCACACTAGTCATATATTTCGCATCTTCAGCTAATTGAGGAGGCAATGTTGCTAATAATTGGAAGTGGCTAGCCAATGTAGAACTACAGATTTAGCATTTTGCATATTGTATCTTTTCAAAACTTTCTCAATATGTTTTTTTTTGTGAAGAAAATAATGTGTCATTCTTTGTCTCTAATTATCTACACAGCACGCCGTCTTCTAGCAGGACTCCCACATTCCTTATGAAGCACTCTTTGAATCACCTAAACCTCTTTGTGCTCTACATTTTTTTTCTCTCTCTAGGTTTCTCTCCTCTTTCTTGCATTCATATAGGTTGTATACAACGCACCGCCTTCTAGCAAGACTGTCACATTCTTCCATTAATAGGTATGACGTCTATAAAGAATAAATAAGGTAGAGGGGGTTTAAGGTGGTTTGGCTTTTTCTGTTGTTGACTTGTAGAGGCCCTTGTTTGTAAATGTGGGGGATCCAAGTTAATTTTATAAAGAGAGGGGGATGAGGACCAAAAATGATTTGTCATATGGTCCTTACACATGAGTTAGACTTATTTGTGCTCATGGAAAAGTGTTGATCAGAATAAAGCAGAAAGTGTTGTTCGAAAATAGAGCGAAATGGAGGAGAAATCCGTACAATATATAACAACTAGTTTGGGATTAAGACTTTTTAGTTAGTTGATTTTGTGAGGCTTTCCAGTGAAAGCAGTTAGCTTGCCCTTTGGGGGCAAACTTGACTCTTTGTGAAACAATGTTACATGTATTCTCATTATAACAAATAAAATTTTTCCCTATCATCAACAATATGTTTAAAAGTTCCAAAATTCAACGGTTGCCCCAGCAAAACTCAATAACATAACCCACTGCCAAACAACCTATTTGTGAAAGAAAACAAACGCTCAACATATTCCATGACAAAATAAACCTGCATGGATATTTGATATCATAATATTGTAATGTTGGCAGAGTCTTATATTATGATGAATACAATTTCTGTTTAATAAAGATTATTCTTTGACTCTTCTTTGAACAATAATTGTAGAACTTTTGATATTGAAGTCCTTTTTAACAGTGATGAGAAAGGACTGTTCTATGCATTGGATCTTGGAGGAACCAACTTTCGTGTCCTACGTGTACAGTTGGGGGGTAAGGTGGGAGTTGTCAAACAAGAGGCGGAAGAAGTCTCTATTCCTGCTCGTTTGATGGTTGGGCGCTCGAACGTAAGCAGCGGTCAATTGGCCTTACTGTTTCTTCACAAATTATAGCTTTGTGGCCTGTTCTAAAATGCACTGTAATATGGTTTCAGGAGCTATTTGACTTTATAGCTGCAGAGCTAGCAAAGTATGTCGCTTGTGAAAGCGAAGATTTTCAGCTTCCTGCCGGCAGACAGAGAGAACTTGGTTTCACTTTCTCTTTTCCAGTGAAACAAACCTCTCTTGTATCAGGCACTCTTATCAGTTGGACAAAGGGATTTGCCATCAATGAGACTGTTAGCTCTATGACTATATTTAGTCGTCATTACATTTAATATTCATTTTTTTTCCTTCCTTTTGAACAATATCAGTTTTTATCAATTCTGTGAATCATTACTGTGGTAGCTGTGCTATTCTAAACATCATTTGCTTCTTTAATTTATGTTGGATGTGCTAAGTTTAATCACTTTAGTTATAATTTGTTTCTGGGAATCAAAGTAATCAATTTTGTTTTCTTTTTCCCAATCATTGGACTTGACCTGAAACTTTTTTCAAAAAGGAATTTAGTATTTGTATCTTGGTGCATATTATCCCAGTTTGGGATTCATTGTCTGGACTATTTTATGTGCTTATGATATATAGCTTGAGAGTAGTATAGAAATACTAGGGAATTTGAATAATATAGCTGGATGATAGGTATGCATTTTTGTTTTTTGTGATTGGAATTGAAGAACCTTGGAAGTCTTGATCTGTAGTTCTGACGTGAAGTACTGACCCCTACATGTAGAATTCGCAAAACTCATTAGCAAGCAGAATGGGAATTTCTTCGCATAGATCACTACCTGAATATCAATGTGTGAGAAATATTACCCTAGCTTTCCCACTTTTTTAGTTGATTAAGTAAAAAATATGTGCATAACAGACATTTTTTTTCTTTGATAGTAGCATAACAGACAATTATCTGCGATGGAATTCTAGTGAGTGCAATTGCTTTTTTTGTTTTGATGGAGTGCAATGTTATTTTAACTGGTGAGTCAAAGGATTAATTTCTCTTATGGCTACATAGCTTCGTGTTCATAAATCGTTGCTATATAATACCTAGGCCACTTGACTTGAGCTGTTCCTGCTTGCGGAACAAAAAGAAAGAATGTGTCACTTCTATCCAAGGCCCTTACTATATGGCTTCCTCCGTCCTCTACTCAGAAATGAAAGAATAAAGCTAGGAGTGCTTAACTTTATATTACATTACACTCAGGGGAAGAAGGGAGTACTGTCAAATCGACATAGAGAATGCTCTTAACAAACATGGTTCTAGGAATTTTCTTTTATAGTTGAATTTGTTAATGTAAATTTGACTAATATTGCTCTAAACTAAATGAACTGATCTTGTCAATTATTCTATCAAAATCTCAATCGATATACGCCTTCACTAGTTGAAAGACAATCAGCTGCATATGGGAACTATTCGGTTATCTTAATGGAATGCAGTATGTTTTTTTTCGAGAAGTGTGGTAATATAATTCCAAAATGCGTTTCTGTTTTGTATAATTAGCTGCACCATTAGGTAAACAAGGTACATGACTGATTTTACAAGAATGAAAGGAGGTAAAATAATGAACAATTTTATTCAAAACACGTTGATGCTCTCTACTATATTCCGGCCATTCTCGGGCATGCTGGGATGCCTCTGATTTCAGCTCTTGGTTTGCTCGATCTTGGCTGACTTTTGAGCTCCCTTTCCAGTAATTTGAGAACCTCCATTGAATACTGCTCTAGCCACACCCTACGTGATCCATTTGCCCTTTCCAGGAATAATGAAGTATTCTTTTACGGCGTATGATTGGAAAGAGAATGGCGTATGATTGGAAAGAGAATGATGTTAACTTAGAAAAGTGTGAGCAAAAATTGTACGTGTATCAGGCCTGCTGTCAACTAATGCCTACTTGATCATAAATTTTTGGAAGCCGCAAACTTGATTATGCATGGCTTATTATGCACTTTTACTATGGTAGTTTTTTTTCAAGTATTTATGTAATTATTGACTGTTCTTAGTTGATTGTAAGCTATAGTAGGTTAGAATGGCATGCAAAATTATAAGCAATTGTGAAATATTGAAATTGGGAAAAAAATTGCAGTAATTGTTGGATCCTACTTTTGAGGATTGTAGGCTAAACAAGATCTTGGGTGTTTTGGGGAAAGTGATAGAAGTTGTTTAGAGGTTCTTCGGAATTTGGGTTCAAGGAATAGTAAAAAATCTTACTTTTTTGCATGCGTCCTGTGAATTGCAGTGCAAGGATTAACCAATCAACTAATGCTTTTGGTGGGTTTTGCACGTATATTTATCAGATGTATAAGTGAACTTCAATGTATATTTTTTTATAAGTTTTGTGTTTGTTTATAATAAAGTTTATCTTTTTGTTCTTTTTTTTTGAAAACTAGATTGGTGAAGATGTTGTGTCTGAATTGACAAAAGCAATAGAAAGACAGGGTCTTGATATGCGTGTTGCTGCTCTTGTAAGCTCTTGAAACATACTCCTATTTTTTTATATGTTGTGGCAGATTGAGCATTGTTAGCTAATGATCCTTATTTAGGTTAATGATACTGTTGGCACACTTGCTGGGGGAAGGTATTATGATAAGGATGTTGTTGCTGCTGTTATACTGGGCACTGGTACAAATGCAGCATATGTGGAGCGTGCGCATGCAATCCCCAAGTGGCATGGCCTGTTGCCAAAGTCTGGCGAGATGGTAAGAAGCTTCGAAATCTTCGTTTCCATTTTTAAATTGGGAATATTATGAGCATGGCGCTTGAAACATCATTGTTTGTATATTTCACAAGCTAAAGTTCATATTTACTCTAAAGCCACTTATAACGTGTAGATGCTAGCTTCTAATGCTTTTCTTATTTGTTGTTACTCATCCACTAACCCAAAGAAGTCTTTTTCTTCCTTTTGTCTTTTTTCTCCTTTCTTGTTCATTTATTTTCTTTTCATTGTTCTTTATTTTGCTGAGGATCTATTATGGTTCCTTGAATACCGCCAGCAGCTTGAACCCAAGTGATTTTTGAAACCTTTTGTTGAGAAGGATATTACTTAATGTACCCTTTTGTACTTTTAATTATTAATGCTTGGCCTAGACTACAATTTCAGCAACACCTTGAACCCATGGGCTTAAGTGTTGCTAGGCCAAGGTGTAGAAGCTTCCAGGACTTGGCTTGAAAGTTCCCCTAAATACTGCAGAAATTCCCCCGCCCCTATTTATTTTGAAATTCTTTTGTGTTTTAGTTTTGCATCACCAACCCCTTGGTCGGGGCAGTCATCCCTGAAGTTTTGTTGAATCAGCTCGAGTTTGACATTAGTTGTACATTCCTAATGCAGTATTTGAAACATTTTAAATGATCTTTTAAGTGAATATGAAGTTTAATGAACTTTAAATTTGTGGATATTTTAGAATTTTTCCCAGAATATACCACTGGTAACTGAAGGATTTAACTCAATGGTCGAAAAAGTAATACCTATATGTAAATATAAGTTTTAATGTGGCATAGGTAAGTATTGAAATTTTAATGCAGTATTAATGTAATTTCTCCTTTCATATTTATGTTTTTTAAGTGATTGGCGTTAGTTTTTGCTTGAAGCATGTATGTATTCGTGTTCAACTGTACGAATTGACTTCATTGTGTTATCAAAATGAAGCAGAAAGTGATTTCTATGTCGAAATTTAAACATTATGTCTTACCATTCTAAAAATTTGTAAATTGGAAAGAATTGCAATCTGATGTAGGTAATCAACATGGAGTGGGGAAATTTCCGCTCATCTCACCTTCCTGTGACAGAATATGACCAGTCACTAGATGCTGAAAGTTTGAACCCTGGTGAGCAGGTATAATTTTAACACGCGTGCTTAAGCAGCCTGATAAATATGGTTATGATGTTCTGTTGTAAGCTTATGTATGATTCTTTGTCATATTCCAGATCTTTGAGAAGTTAATTTCAGGAATGTATTTGGGAGATATTCTAAGAAGAATCCTCTTGAGGCTAGCAGAGGAAGCTTCTTTCTTTGGAGATACTGTCCCTCCAAAACTTTTAGTTCCCTTCATACTGCGGTATGTCTTAACTTTCGAAGTATTTTTAAGTTACGTTGATCATGTTGCATAACACCATTATTATGTGCTTTCTATTGATTTTATTGTGACGAACTGTTCATTTAAAACTATATTGTATTTGGTCTATAGAAAGTTAAGTTGAAACCTACATCAATTTTTTAAGATAGAAAGCACTCACAGTGTTGTAGGTCTTGTAGCAGTTACAGTTTGAAGGCTGTGCAATGCCATGAAGAACAAAGAACTGAATGTGTTGGCTATACTTCAAGTATGTTAGGAGTTACCTCCATTTTTTCTCTGAATTATTGCCCTCGTCAACCTGATAAACACAGGAATACTATGTTCTTTAGCTTATAATTGTTCTCTTCTGGCTGTTCTCTCTATTGAATGGAATATATTTCACGAGTTGATAGAGGTAGTATCACGTGATGCCCAATCTAGTTAGAACCAACACCACATGCAGTTGTAAACTCGGAACGATTCAAAAAACAGTTCAGAAACTGAAACTCAATATTAGGCTATTAAGGACTCTACGCATTCATATTCTTTTAGCTTCATACTTCGCTATTTTATTTGCATCCTCAAATGTTTAATGAGATATTAGAGTTGGTTTTTCCCTGTTGGATATGCAATGAATAAAGAGTTTCTGTTTAATCGCAGGACTCCAGACATGTCAGCTATTCACCATGATACATCATCTGATCTTAGAGTTGTTGCAAGCAAGTTGAAGGATATATTGGGGGTATGCATCTACTTCGGTTATATATATTACTCTTGAATGCAACCTGATCCATGTGACTCATAATAGTGATGGCAAAACTGGTAGGGGTCTCATGTTCAATTCAAACCACTATAAAATTTTTCATGTGACTCATGTTTAGCACTAAAATTTTTATATTTATATACAACGGCCAAAATCCTTTAAATATTACAAAAATTTTCCTCCTTCAGTTATCTCGACATCTTTAAAGAATATTCTATTTATATTTGTATGAATTTATGTATCCAAACTATTTGACTGTATAGCATAATGAATTTATGTATCCACTACACTTTCATCTACGACCTACATGTCTTCTACCTTCTATCTATATAATGTAGAGGTATTCAAATATATATTTGGACATCATAACAATTGAATATTCCTTAAAAGATACCGATATAATTGATGAAGAATAGTTTTGTAATGTTAAATGATTTCAGTGGCATGTGATTCTTCGATTGTTTTTGGACCCAAACAAACATTGATTATTTTATGGTCTACTGTAGCACTGATCGAACTTGATTTAGCACAAAACCTTCAATTGTAACACCTCTTTACGTAAATAGATTAAAATTTATAATTGAACACGACCCGATAAACATGAAACTTTTGGGTGCATTCGGGTTGGGTCACATATTGCCATTCTTGCTCATATTCTTTTTGTTTGAACATATATAGATTATGAATACATCATTGAAAACAAGAAAAATGTTGCTCGAGCTCTGCGACATTGTCGCCAAGCGTGGTGCCCGTCTCTCCGCCGCCGGCGTAGTTGGCATTCTCAAGAAGCAGGGGAGGGATGTCGCAGCTGCCGAGAAGGCTAGAACGGTGATCGCCATGGACGGTGGGCTCTACGAGCACTACACCTTATTCAGGAAGTTCTTGGAGAACACCCTGACAGAGATGCTCGGCGAAGAAGTTGCTTCGACGGTGATCGTCACGCATGCCAACGATGGCTCGGGGATTGGGGCTGCGCTCCTTGCGGCCTCGCACTCTCAGTACCTAGAATTGGAGGAGTCTTAATAGGGCAATGCTTCTCCCATAATCTCTTCGTCCTTGTGCTCTCTCCCATTGGGTAGCTTATTTCATGGTGCAGGTCAAGAATTCATCAATGTTGAGAAGGAAAAAGGAGTTTTTGCCTACTTAATTGTTCATCTTTTTTTTTTTTTACCTTTATTTTTCTCTATAGCTTATATATATTCGTGAAAGTTGAGAATTGTTTGGGGATCTTTTCGTTATTTTGATCAGATAATGCCCCTTGTAATCCAATATGTAACAAAGAATAATGGAACTTTCAAGTAATTTAATATTTGTTGGGTTTATTCTACTCATACATGCACCATTTGTGTTGGATGTTTGTATCGAGTTCTAAACTTGAGTTTTGCAGTCATATACTTCACCTTTCGTCGTTCTTACTTCATCATTGTTCTTGTTCATCTTGACAACCATCATTTAGTAGGAAATGGGTGAATCTGATCTGCGCAAAATTCATTATTGTTAATTAAGGTAAAAGATGATTTTTTATGCGGTATTTTTATTTCGAGTTTTATGAAATATTTGAAATAAAATTAGCTTGATTTTAAAATATGTGTAGGATGTGAAATAGAATTAATTTTTATTTTGATATTTGTATAAAATATGAAATAAAATTGATTTTAAAATGTTATTATTTTAACAAACAAATAACATAGAAAGGGTTATTTGGTTCAATATTATTGTAATATGAAATTAAGAGATTATTTGTTTGGTTGTGACATTTAAATTATATTGTAAAATATTATAAGTTTATTATTTTAAAAATGATATTTAAATATTAACTTAAAGTGACATGAAAAATTAAAAAAATATTATTTTAAAATGATATTTAGATATCATTTAAAACTATACGACATTTAGATGTTCTAATTGTAATAGAAAAAAATTGACAACTAGCTTCATTGCAAAATGAATCTTGGGAGATGACTCAACGGAGAAATAACCGAAGAACAAGACCAACATAAATTAAGATTAGACATTATCCGAGAAAGATTCTCAATCGAATCCTACCCAACAAGGAGTCTATTTTCAACTGTGCTATTAATTTTGTTCAAAATTCAAAATTTTGTCAAAACTTGCTCATATCTTAATTTAAGCTCATCTTGTTTTTTTTACTTAAAATATAATAAATTCAATTTATAATTGACTCAACTTCTATATAATTATATATATATATATATATATATATATATGATAATTTATATGGTAAAAGAGAATGATAATTTATAAATGTACAAATGTTATGAAGGGTACATATTAACGAATAATACGTATAAAGTTACTTAAATATTATATATATGTAAACTAAAGAGATTTTAATCAATTTAAAGAATATTGGACTTGAATTAAAAAAAAATTGAATTATAAAGCATGCTCCTCAAACCCAAACTAGTTAAAACTTAACAGCCCTAAGTAAATTGATACATGAATTTGATGATAAACAATGAAAATAGGAACCTAAATTAAATGGCTTTAAAAATTTTGAAAAAAAAAAGTTGATATAAAATTGGCTTTTAAAAAAAGGCATAAATGAAGGATATTAAAACATGCAGAACAGAGTGTAATATAGGTAAACTGTGAGAACCTATTAGTAATTTGCCCAATAAACTAAAACCCTAACTTCATTACGCTCAGATCAGACGATTTCTAGCCCCTTACCTTCCTCTTCTTTCTCTCCATCAAAATTTCCATCCCTTTTGCTCTTCCGGCTGCCATTCTTTCCAAACAGCAGCGGAGTACCGTCGTCCTCGCCGCCGCCGGTGATTTCCCCATCCGCCGTCCCCAATGTCCGGCGGCAGCAGCGCCGAAGGATCTGCAGCGCCTCTTTCATGCTGGGACGTGTCGACGGCAGCGTCCCGGTGCAGATCACGGCGAGCTTGAACGCCATGGAGATCTCGTCCAGGTACGGCTCCGTAACCCTAATCCGCTTATCCACTGCGCCAGCGATCTGCTCCCCTTCCTGGAAGCGCCGCCACGCCCACTCGGCCAAACTGCCTGCGACCTCGCCGCCGTCGCCCGCCTCCCTTCCGGTGACCAACTCGAGGAGGACGACGCCGAAGCTGTAGACGTCGACCTTCTCGTTCACCTCGGCGGAGTAGGCGCACTCTGCAAAATTTTAAATCGGAGGTAAAATATGTGAATTTTCAGTTTGCTGTCACATATAGTTAAAATTCTCATAAAATTTCATTTAAGTTTTTCAATAATAAATTATAAGGTTAAATGACACCTGGGTTTTTGGAGAAGATTTACATTTCAAATGACTCCTCTTATACCTATTTCTTTTCACATAGATCCTTGAGGTTTAAATTAGGATCCCACAGGAGACCCATGTTATGATTATTTTTCTGAAGCTTTTTTATAAATTCTTACAATTTAATTATAATTATATTTTAGTCTATATATTTTAATATTTTTAATTTAAAACTGTAAAAATTTATTGCGTTCTTATTAAAGTTTATTTTTTTAAAATTAAAAATTATAAAAATATGAATCAAAATATGATTATTAATATACTATACGACCTATCAATAATTTATTTATTTATTTCAATAAAATCCAATTTTATGATTTGGGTTACCCTATTCCATTAATTGCTTAAAAAAGCTAATGCTAATGATGGAGGATAATTACAATACAACACCCAAAATTATCCTATTTACATATTAAATAGTTCATTCTAATGTTTTATATGTCGCATTCTATTAAATGATTGTAGATCACAATTAAATAAACATTTTTATGTTATTCACCATTTTTTTTATTCTGTGCGTTTTGGATATGATAGATCTCCAATGAATGCAAATGTAAGGGACCAAAATGTAATTTAAAAGAAATAAATAGTGTATTAATCAGTGGGCAAGCAATTGAAATTGACTCAACTTTTAACTAGAAATAAAATTGATTTGAATAATTTTAAATTGAATTTTGAGTCACACCTCTGAGTCAAACTGAGTTGAGTTGAGTTGATTTGGAGTTGATTGAAAATATATTAAATATATTTTTTAATTCTTATATACATTATTATGCATTGAAATTATCAAAAACAGATATCATGGATTTTAACCGCCTGCACCTAATCTTTTTCAATTTCTATTTTTGTTAGAAATAATAAGTTTGAGTTGACTTGAATTGAATTTTGAGTTCGTTCAAAATTGAGTAATTGAGTCAAATTGAGCAAAAATCGAATTCTTATATTTCGATTTGATTTCAAGTTGATTCAAACTCGTTAATTATACCAGCTCTATGATAATCACCCAATTTCTATAAAAAAAAAAAAAAAAAATCACCCAATTCCTCACCTGGAGCTATGTACCCGAACGAGCCCGCAAACACCGCCGTCGAATGGGCTTCGCCGGGCCGGGCCATCATCCGGGCCAGCCCGAAATCTGCTAATTTGGGCCGCATCATCGAATCCAATAATATATTGCTAGACTTCACGTCGCGGTGAACCACGGGCGGCGTGAGCTCATGGTGCATATAGCTCAGCCCCTGCGCTACACCAACGGCTATTCTTAACCTAGAGGGCCAGTCCAGCTCCCTGTGGCCTCCGTGCAGCCACCGGTCCAGACTACTGTTCTCCATGAACTCGTACACCAAGAGCTTCGCCTCCTCGCCGGAGATGCAGCACAGCAGCTTCACGATGTTCGCGTGGCGGATCGAGCCCAGCACCCTCACCTCCGCCTCGAATTCCTTCTCGGTCTTCCGGTTGAGCTTCCTGCCGCTCCAGATCCTCTTCACCGCCACCGCGCAGCGGCCGGAGCGGACGCCGGCGGCGATGCGGTAGACCTGCCCTGATCCGCCGCTACCTATAAGGTTTTCGTCTGTCAGGCCGCGGAGGATGCTGGATTCCGTGAAGTCCAGCGATTGGAATGGAGTTAGCTTCCAGTCTGCAGCTGTCTCGACCCTGCGCCGGCGGCGGCAGTCTCGAGCTACAAAGAGGGTGAAGGAGGCGGCGGAGACGAGGACGAGCGCGGCGAGGACGGCGATGAGGATGCGGATGCCGCGCGTGAGGCGATCGGAGCTTTCCGATTCGGATTTGCAAGGCTTGGTGTGGAGATTAGGGTCTGAGGAGCAGAGGCTGGGGTTGGAGAGGAAGCTCTGCTCGTATGCTTGGTTCTGCAGCGTGATGGGCACCTCGCCAGAGAGTTCGTTCGATGAGAGGTTGAGGAGGTTAAGCCGGAGTCCACCGATCTCCGGTGGGATGGTTCCGGACAGCTGGTTGTTGGACAGATCTAGTGTTGTGAGTACGGGCAAGGTTCCGATTCCGGCCGGGATCTCGCCAATCAGCTGATTCCCGCTGAGATTGAGGTCTGTGAGATATCGGAGGGAGGTGATCTTCGCCGGAATGGAACCGGAGATCTGGTTGTTTCCAAGAGAAAGGAGCGTAAGTTGCGAGAGACCGCTCAAGTTTGCCGGGATCTGGCCGGAGATCTGGTTATTGCAGGCGTTGAAGACGATAAGCTTCTCGGCCGTTGATGGGATGCCACCGGAGAACCGATTGTTCTGAATCTCTAGCCGCGTGAGATTCCATGGGAGCACGTCCGGTAAAGTGCCGGAGAGATTGTTATTTCCCATCATCATGGTTGTTAGATTGTCGGCCGTTGTCCACATTCCGGCGGGCAGTTCGCCGGAGAAATTATTCCTGTATATCAACAAATTGTTGAGGGTGGGGCATTTACCCAGGGAATCTGGTAGTTTTCCTGTGAAGAAGTTGTTGAACACTATAACCGAGCCCAGAGCTCCACCGGCACATAGCTCCGCCGGCAACTCGCCGGAGAGGACGTTGTCATCTACCTCAACATTCCAGAGCGGTGAATGCTTCCCGAGCTCTGCTGGGAGATTGCCGGAAAGAATGTTGCTGAATAGGCGAAGATCGCTGAGCAATGGAAGCATGCCGATGCTGGCCGGAATCTCTCCGGAGAATTGGTTGGAGTACATTAACAGGACGGAGAGATTCTTCATCTTGCCGAACTCCTCTGGTATTCTCCCCGTCAACTGATTAATGGAAACGTCAATCTTCTCGAGGTTGAGGGCTTTGAAAGTTCCATTAATCTCGCCGGAGAGTTGGTTCTTGAAAAGATAGACAAATCTTAGATTCTCAAGAGCCCATAATCCGGTGGGGATTCTCCCGCTCAGGGAATTGATTGACAGGTCGAGCTGCCAAAGCGCGGTCATCTTTTGTAAAGAATCCGGGATCTCTCCGGCCAAATTCGCCTTTCTTATCCACAAATCCCCAAGCCTCGTCAAGTTGCCAAACTCCGCCGGAATCCTCGTCGCAGGCGAGAAGGGGTTGTTGGCGAGCCAGAGAATATCCAATGTAGAGAGATTACCGATTGCTCCTGGAATCTCTCCATTGAAGAGATTGTAATCGAGGCAGAGCCTCTGGATGGCCGGAATCCGCCCTATCGAAGCTGGAATGTCGCCGGTGAAGTTATTGCCGGAGAGTACGAGGTCGGTGAGCAGGGGAGGCAGCCGGTGGATGTCAGCGGGGAGTTCACCAACAAGGAGGTTCTGGGAAAGGTCGAGGTACCGGAGGCCGGAGCAGTTGTAGAGGACGGTCGGGAAACCACCGGTGATCGAGTTATTGTAGAGCTCGATCAAGGACAGACGGCTGAGGTCACAAATGGAGGATGGAAGGTTTCCGGCGATGTTCTCGCTGGAGAGGGAGATGGCGGTGACGGCGCCAGCAGCGTCGCACTGGATTCCGGTCCAGTTGCAGTGAGGAGTGGAGGTGGCGGCGGTCCAGGAAGCGAGGGGCGGGGGGTTGCTCCATTCCCGCTTGATTTGCAGTAGAATTCGCTTCTCGGATTCGTTTTCTGTAGATTGGGATCTCGAGAGAGGTAGGGAGGAAGAGAAGAGGAGGAGGAAGAAGAAGAAGAAAGAAGGATGGAGTCCGTATTTTGCCGCCATTACGACTAATTTCGATCCATTGGCGGGCAAATTTCTGGTCTCATATCAGCGGATGGATTGAAGACTGTGGCAGTTATTATATTAGCTTGATTTTTTTTTTTTTTTTATTTTTTTAAATAACATTTTAAAATTTAAACTTTTTATTTAAAAATTAAATATTATTACATTAATTATAATTGAAATCAAAATTATTAAAATTAATATTTCTAATTTATGAGTGAAAGCGAAAATGAAATTGAGTTTGAAAATCTTGAATTGGAGGAAAGAGAGATGTCAAAGTTATGGTAGGAAACCTTAAAACTAGCGTTTGAACGACAATCATTTAAATGCTTACAGTCAACAATCGAGAAGATTTAGCCGCAGAACTACTTTTATTTTCTGCATTTCTCATATTAATTTTTTAAATAATAACACATCTTTATTTTTTATTTTTTTTAGGGAAACATTACAGAAATTGAATTCTACAAAGTGGATACCTGACGTTATATGAGGTTAGAACTTTTTTCCCAATAATCAAACCTATATCAGAACTACAAAGGCAGGTGCGTAATCCCATAGATATTATATTTAATTCTTAGTCCATTGTCGCCTTTAAAATTTTGATTGTAAATTTAGTCACATAGTAAACTCATGCACTTGCCTAAATATCATATTATATCTTTGAATGTGACGATAAGTCCGTACACTTACCCTCTTGTAGGTGTTATAAACACAAGTCAATATCGAATGTGATGATATGTCCGTACACTTGTCCTCCCGTAGGTGTCACAGTCGCGAGTCAATATATTCATATTAAATGTGACGACAAGTCCTTACACTTGTCCTCCTGTAGGTGTCGCAATCGATGAAAAGAGGTATATCATTATATAATATATTTATCTCATCATTGAAGAAATAGACAGAGTTAGCAATTAATTCATAATAATTATATGTATCATATATTATCAAACTTTCACAAGAAGAAATGTGCGTTGTACATTTTTTTTTTTGCAATCAAAACACAAGAAGAAATGTTATGGAATATATGATCAAAAATTCATGGTATTAATTAACTTAATTGATATAGTATGTGTAATATTCTGTGATGTAAATGTGAAAGTATTGTCTGCTTTGACTTCTGAGAATGCGTAACTTGAGTATTTTTCAAAAGTCAAAGCAGAAAATACCTCTAGATTATGGGATATTATAATATAGTATCAGAGCCAATTTTCTGCAATATGATGTAATTTGCAGATGAACCAAACAAAAGCTTGTGAGCCTGTGACGACCCTAGACCTCAAAGAGGATGGGGAGTTATCGCTGGGGTGATGTTCATATGAGTAAATTAAAATCACTAGAACAAAGAGCAGCTTTTAGCAGGCATTTAAGTGAAGGGGCACATAAATAAATTGTGTCACATTGAAAAGAAAGGATTCCTGAGTCATATAAATAGATAATGTGATTTTAAATGGTTGAGAAATTTTTTAAAATAAATTGTGAAGTTAATAATAGGAAACTCTATAATTAAATTTGTTTGCATGATATTGAAAACTTAGGGTTTAAACATTTTTTACTTGCTATTCTTACGTTTTTTTTACTAATATGACAAATTATATGGTAACAAAGGTTGTTTGGGTTTATTCTATTTTAAATAATAATTTTGTTTAAATTAATAAAATTAATGATAAATTAATCTTTATCATATCTTATCTAAATTTTAATATAAAAGATTATTTAATATATGTTCTACGAACTAATGTTACATAAGTCAAAAAACTTTAAGGCATAATTAAAATAGTTTCAATAATTTTAGTCAAATTGAGATCAGCCTTTCTATAACTTTTAGGGCTTGTTTATTTATAAGGTTAAAATTAAACTTAAATAGAAATATTTTTTTATTAAAAATTGTGAATAATGTGAAATAAAATTAGTTATTATGTTAGGATATGTGAGGAAAGTAATATAAGTTAGTTATTATTTTAGTAATTATATTTTCTAACTCCATGTAATTTAATTTTTCTAATTTACCAGATATTCTTATAACAGGAATTGTGACTTTGATATTAATTTTTTAAAAATTTTAATTTGAGTCTCCAAAATAGTAAAAGTGTTATTATTTAATTTTAATTAAGGTATAATTGTTAAATTTGAATTTTTATATTATAAAATTATTCCTAATAATTAATTTTTAGTTTTTATAATATAATTTTTAAATAGTAATATTAATATTTTTAAATAAAGTTTTAGAATATAAAAAAAGATATTAAAGAATTTAAATTTTAGATTTTTATTAAATTTTTAAAGAACGATGAAGATAGAAGGGTGTAATGATTTTTTAAAATGTATAATTTATTCAATCAAATTTTACATTTCTTAGATTTTAAAAGACTATTTTTATGATCTCAAAAGTTAAAATTAAAATTAATTTTTTATTTTATCATTTTTAAAATTATCTTCCAAAGTAAGTCTATTATTTTTTATCGAACATCGAAGATCGCTCGAAAATTGAATTGAATCGAGCTTGATTTGATTTAAATAAGCTGACTAAACGAGTCATTTTTTGGCTGAAAATTTTATCAATCCAATCTTGAGTCGGCATAGCATTGGATCGAGATAGCTCGAAATTAGATCGATTAAAAAAACAAAAAATATTACATATATATATTTATATATGTAACTGGATTTAGTATGTAGTTTTTTCAGTAATTTATTGGAAAATTTTATTAAACTTTTATTATAATTTTCTCTATAATCATTTAAATCATATTTATTGTAAATTATTTTTTTTATATTTAAATAATAGATCAAAGCGAATAGTCATAGTTTAAGCTGATTGAATGAATAAATATATTTATACATAATATTTTGATAAAAAGATTGAAAGTTAATCGAAAATCGAATCGAGCTTGAATCGATAATAAATGAGCCAAACGCAGCTCGAATTAAGATCGAATCGAACTCTCTTCGTTCATTCTTTGGATCAAATCGAGATCAAATTAAAAACTTTAAATTTAATCTCGAGCCAAAAGCATGAACTTTCACTCTTTTCCCAGGTTCCCACTTCCCAGCTGCTGCAGTGGGGGAGGCTTTTGGCATGGGATTTCGCACGTGGGAAATTATCGCGTTCAGTTCAAGCCCGCTATGCTTGACCGCAGGCCCATTGAAGTCAGATCTCTGGCCCCCGGCGGTCAGCCCTTACGAGGTATTTATTTCCTTTCATGCGTCGCTTTCTGTTTGGCGTCTTCACGCAGTGGCGGAGTCAAGACCTCAAACTAGGGGTCAAATAAACTATTTATAATAATATTATAATAATTTAAAATTATTTAAATTATAAAATAAAAAGATTAGAAATTCTTATTATATTTCATTTAAAATGAAAAATTTTGATTTAAGAGTTCTGTTGCATACCTTAAATAACTAACTAATAAAATAGCTACTCATAAATTAAAATTTTAATACACTAGATTATTCAATAAAGTAAGTTTTAATCCATTAAATAATTTAGTGAATTAAAAATCTAAATTATGATAAGTTAATTGATTATTTATTAAAGATATATAATAATTTTTTAATTTAAATATAAGATACGTAAATAAATTTTTTAAATTGAATGAGTTTTCACTAATATAAAGTCTATTTATATAATTTATATGTTGAATAATTTATGAAAAATTGAAATTATAAATTATCTAAATAATTTGTTAATTTAATATTTTTTTAACTTATTATCACAATTTATGATATGATATTTATTATATGAAATTCGGACTGAAATGAAAAAAACTTAGATATGTAATTTAAAAAAAAAACTCAATGCGGCTCCGCCACTGCCTTCACGTGGCTTCAGATTAGCATTTGGGTTCATCTTCCCTCAACTAGAGCGGCCAGCCCATGACTCTCTAGAACGTTGCTGTCTGGAGTTTGCATCTGCCTATTCAGCTTGTTGACTGCTAATCTACGTTTAGCTTTCGGGCTCGTTTGCGAAAATGGTTAGATCCATCGTTATTTTTGTTGCAGTACAATTATTCGAAAGTGTTGATGTAGGATGTAGGGGATCCCAAGAAATACCAAAAAAGAGAGAGAGTTCTGGGAGACGGCGGCGCGCAGAGAGGTAAACCTGTTGGCGGAGGCTTAAGAGAGAGAGAGAGATAGAGAGTTCGGGGCATCCAGAACAGCACACAAAGATTTAAGGTGGTTCAAGGAGAAGATCCCTTACGTCCACCGAGCGATCAACGAAGAAGTTTTACTAAAGGAAAAAAGTAACCGTTAAGGCTAATACAACGTTTAGAAAAGGAAAAGAGGGAGAAAGAGGGGAGAAGCTTCTCAGTCGAGGCTCTAATACAATGAGAATGGGAGAATCAGGGAAGCTGCTTGAACTCTGACCACCTCTATTGATCTCCTTAATCTGATCTTTTATCTGTAATCTTGGATTCTCCCATGAAGGTTGTTCAGGGGTATTTGTAGGCAGCAGATGATACGGCTTTATCCTGATTTTTTTGAGAAAAGGAGGTGAACAAGCTTTGGGTTCGCGCCGTTTATTGGCCGCCGGAGGGACCAAAAGCAGTAAAAGTAGAATGCTAACTTTTAATATTGGTACTATTTCTGGGGATCCATGATAGCTGGGGCATGAGAACTCTTGATTTGCGGGTCTGAAAAAAGTGTCCTTGTACTGGGAACGACGCGGTCGGGCCAAGCTGATTGTGACAAACACTGCTGAGTAACATCGAGGACGATGTTACCAGGGATGGTCCTGCCTCATCGTGGACAAGGCTTGGTAGAACCTTCGTGTCTGAGGTTTGACTGAGGCCTGACCTGTGAGAACAGATAAATGAATTAGTTAAATAAAAGGAAGGCCAAAAGCCAGTCAGGCGCCACGTGTACAGCAAAGATGCAGCGCTGAAACCAAGTGTTAACAGAAAGTAACAATTAAATCGTCTCAAATCATCTTTGATTGCTTCTTTCCTCCTCAACTATTTGAAAGATTCATTTGGCCGATCGCCACATGTTTGCTAGTTTTCTATGATTGTGAGTCATATCTTCAAGTATCTGGGATGAAGTGATAATGAATCTGAAGATCTTTGACTTAGAGTTCACTTGTATCAGCGAACTCTACGCTCTCTTACTTATAAAATCACTTTTATCTGCACTGGTTAGTCTTTTCGGTTTTCCCAATTTGTAAGAATTTTCAAGTATCTGAAGCGTTGCTTGGAAGTTGTACTCCAGTGCAAACATGCTTAATAGTTCGGGATTGGGAATTCCAAATGTAAATCTGATCCCGAAGAGTTGCGTGGAGCACATAAATTTAGACCCAAAATGATTTTAAGAATAAAACGTATTGGTGTAATTCATCACCCTCCATAAGAATCAAAGGGTTAGTTTTATCGATGTTAAATTACTTGTAGCCACCAAAAAAGGGCTAGACTTCATAAAGCTATTTTCGCTTGCAAAGAAATTTTTTTATCGTCGGTCAGTGAACGAACAAGCTATTCCAGTAGTTCCGCTTACCAAAACCAAACATTCCTCAAAACGAGGATTTGTGATCCATTTGAATACTCCCCTAAACAAATCCATCAAGAAAGGGAACTTCTCATCCAAGAATCTCAAGAAAGTGTAAACTAAACGAGGTTAAAATTATATTTAGATAGAGATATTTTTTTATTGAAAGTTGTGAATGATGTGAAATAAAATTAGTTATTATGTTGGGATATGTGAGAAATGTGATATAAGTTAATTATTATTTTAATAATGTGTGTAAAATAAAGTTAATTTTTAATATTAAATTTTATTTGTGATGTAATATGCCAGATTAAAATTAAGCCAAGTTATTTTTTAACTTTGAAAATAAACGGAGCCAGCATTAGGGGAACCTATGTGAAACTTATGCCAAAGTATTGAAAGATCTTAACGAAATTCTCCTAAAACAGAAGCACCAGCCCGCAATTTAGTTGATGCTCAAAGACTCATAACATACTCCTACAACGCCTTGCCCAAAGAGTAAAGTTTTTTTTTTTTTTTAAAAAAAAACTTAATTTCTATGAATTACCCAAATCTTAATCAGAACATTATGCAAAATTACATGAGGGTTAATGACAAATAGGTCCTTTTAGTTTACATCTAAGTGAAATTAGGTTCCTTTAATTTGCAAATTAACTAAAATAATTCTCTAGTTTAAAATAACATGCAAATTAATTTAAACAAATTGTATTTAAATAAGATTTTACTTATAAAATTTAAATTGATCTACATAAAAAATATTCAAATTTGTTCTCAAGATATGTACGTGTGTCTGTATTTAATATTTAACAAGCAATGTATTTTTGTATGTATATATGGATGTATATATTCATGTATATATTTGTTTAATATTATATTTAGTATTTTTTCAAAGTTTAAAAAGATAATACTAAATATCAAAATAGTAATGAACATTTAAAATATTAAATTTATTTATTTTATTGATTTATTGTAGTCATTAAACAGTAAATATCAATATGAATAATTATATTTTTATTTAGTCTAATATGCAATCCAGTTTTGCAATGAACCGGACCAGATTATGTGTCAGTTCACAATTGGTTTGACTATCGATTTAATTTGAATCAGTTCTATGCAAAACTTAAACTTGAAATAATTAAAGTTGGTTTCACTGTTTTTGGAACCGAAATTGAATTAACTTTGTTTGGACTTGAATTGAAAAAATTTCAGTTTTAATTTAATTAGAAATAGATTAAAAGAGTAGTTATAGATCTTGAATTATACATGAAGAAATTTAAATCCTATGAACTACAATCATTGGCACTATAGTTGTGCAAAAATACCTGAAGAATTGAAACCGAATCGAAAACAAACTGTAATCGATTGATTCATTTCGACTCTAGTTTTAAAATTTTCAGAACTGAATATGTGACATCAGTGGCCGAGAGAGCGAGGCGTGATTGCGAAGTAATGTCCCAAGAAAGGGAATCACTGGAGAAATGTGTGGCTCTTCGCAAATTTTTAGGCCTAATAATAAGTGATGAGAGAAGCATATAAATGAATCATTTCATATTAAAAAGAAAGAGGAGGTCCTAAATTATATAAGTATATAACATAATCTAAAATGATAAAGACATTTTTTAGAGAATAACCCTAAGGCTAGTGACGTGAATGTCCATAATTAAGCACTTTTGGGCTGAAGTAATACTAGGATGGGTAACCTCTCAAAAAGTAATTAAGTCATACAGTTCCCTAAAGTCAAGACAGACAATACTTTTACATTTGAATTACGAGATATTACAATACAGTATTAGAGCAGACCTTCCATAATACGATGTATTTCAAGGATGAACCAAGCAAAAGCTAGTGAATCTGTGACGCTAGTAGTCGAAGAGGGCAGGGATTGATCGCTGAGTGATGTCCTCAAATAAATACATGATAAAAATTTCACTCAAATTTTATTGGATCTATATTTTAATGATAGTCGTAATTCATAAACTTTAAATTCATTTCAATATAATATGACTTCTAAAATATCTCTTAATTTATTGTTAAATAAGAATATCAAACCCGAACAGAATTTGTTTGGTTCAGTTCTGGTTCCCAAAGTAGTGGAACCAATTTTAATCGGTTCGGGTATAAATTTTACTTATAACTGATCTGAATGGATCGAGATGCACCCCTAATCATTATGATACAAATCTAAAAAAATTGTATGAAATGTTTATCATTTAAATATTATTTGTTCAAAAAATTTGAATGACTGAAGATGTATATTTGAAAGAGGGTGTAAGGTGATTCAATTTATCCACTATAGATTATTAAATTTACTCTTTAATTATTAAATTAGTTCTTCAAGTCTATATTAACTATCAAGAATTTTTTTGAATTGATAATTAGTTTTTTTTTACTACTTAAATGTTTTTGATAACTATTTATTTTTTTATGCAACCATAATAAGGAGAATTTTTCTATTAATATTCAATAAGAGCCCACCACATATGCGCCACATCTAACTTCGTCCGTCTATCATGCGTCGAAGTTGGATTTATTCCGTACGGTGTTCAAAGCACAGGTAAAGGTCTCGTTTGGTTTGAGACATTTTTATTTTATTTAACACAAATTTTAACTACAAGAATCAAATTTATTTCACATTCAATACAAATATAAATATTAAAATTAAAAATATTTCACATTTTACTTTTTTTATTAATGTTAAAATATTTTTTTTAATTATATTTAAAAAATAAAATATTTTTTTTTAAAAAAAAACATTTGAACCACACGAACTCGTACGAGTTGTTCACTTTTAATTAGGGCTGGCAAAATAAGTCGGCGGGTCGGGTTTGAGTCGAACCCGAATCCGACCCGACGACCCGATTAATAAATAGGGCGGGTTGGCGGGTCGATCCGACCCGTTTATAGAGTATTTTTTGATAAATGCCCTACTCGACCTGATCATGCCCAACCCGAACCTGACCCGTTTAATAAATGGGTCAAAATTTATGACCCATATCCGAAATATATGGGTCCAATTCGGGTCAGATTCACGGATCGAATCATATACTGTCACCCGTACTTTTAATTACAAACAGCACAAGGCGCAGCGTCCAGAAGGGAGCACAATTGGCATGGGCCCAGCCCATTTTCTATATGGGCTGGCATTTGGGCCCACCCTTTTCTCCCTAAATTTTTATTTAATTACAAAAATCACTCCTTTTGGATTGCTATTTGCTAGCGTCCAATTTCAGCTATGTCTCTCTCCAAATCCAAAGTGGGTAGGCCGGAAAAATTATTGAGTTTGATATTCCAAAATTATTCGAGTATCAATTACAGTGCACCACATACGAGTTTTGGGTACCCAAAATAGTTTGGGTATCAAACCCGAAAAATTTCTCGTTGAGCTGAAGTGAGTCAATATAAACTCAATTCTTATTTTGATCAGATTGGGTTCATATCGATACCAAATAGACGTATTCACTTTAATTCATCGTTCCTTTTGTTAATCACCAAATTTAAGTACACTATAGAAAGAATTGCATGGGTGGGCTTCCATCATTGATTTTATCTCCTTTATCAATTCTTTGATTTATTTTAATCTTGTTCCGTCAATAAATTAAACTCAACTATGTAAATCGTCACTCACTTTAGATTAGTTCAATATCTAAAATTCAATTTATTATTATTCTTTTTATAGAATTCAATTTATTATTTTGATCAAATTACTAACACCATATGTCAATGTTTTGCATGATTTACATATTATGTACCAATAATAATATTAATTATGCAATAGGTGTGTATCTTTATATATATATATATATATATATTGATGTCCTTGAATTAAATTTCGCCATTTAGGTGCAAATAATTTCTTGGTTAGCACTAACGCACAGTAATAACTAATAACTATAACAAAAAATAAAGACAAATGTTTACTTTTAAAATTAACCCAAGAGAATTTACTAGCAAAAATATTATGTGGTCCTTAAAAATTTTCATAAACTGAGGTTTATTGAAATAAGAATTTGAATTTATGAGTTTTGAAATTTTAATATTTCAGATATATAATATATTCATTAAATTTTATTGTGATTTTTTTTCTTTCTGAAATTGATTTGGTTGAAATCAAATTATTCTGTAAGTTTTACTAACTTGGCTTTTTTGTTAAATTTTATTGCATCAGCACTGAGTGGGCCACTAGTGGTGCCCTTATTGGTCATTTGACCTGTTGAATTCAATAATTTTTTTAAAATTTTAAAATTTCAATTTTAAATTTTTATTTCGAAAAATTTATATCTATCATCTTAATTTTTTTTTTCATAAACGACACTGCCTAAATCAAATATTCACAAGTACTACCTCTAAGTTCAATATTTATAGACGATACATCGAAACAGAAGTTTTAGTGGAATGTTGCTTGTACAAATAGAGTTTTTTTTATGTAAATATTAAATTTAGAGGTACTATCTATAAATATTTAATTTAAAAAATTTTGTTCTTAAAAAAAGCTTTAATTTTGAAGGTAAGAAATGTAAATTTATTTTTTATTTAATTTGAAGCTTAGCATGAAAATTTTAATTATAAAATTAAAATATAGAATATTAATTCAAAGCATTACAATTTTCCATTTTATTATTTTAGTTTTACTTTAGTAATAACGTAGATATTTGATTTTTAGTAAATCATACGTAAAATGAAATGATATTTAGTGAAAATTTTTTCCGGATTAATTAATTATAACTTGAGCAAATAAATAATAATAACTATAAAAAATACTCATACTAAGTAGAAATGCAACTACACAAATGACTAATAGCTATATCAATATAATAAAATAAAATTTTAGATGCTACTAGTCTCCTTTTAGGCCCTGTTTGACGCGAGGACTAAATCAAGATCAAAATAATACTAATTTAAAAAATAACAATAATAATAATAAATAAAATTTTTTAATCATTTTACACAAATTATAATATAAAAAAATATTATTTTACTTCACATACTCAATAATTTTTAATAAAAATTTTAACTTCATTTTACATACTAGACCAAAATACTTGATCGAATATTTTGGTCTAGAATATGAAATAAAGTATATATTTTTATTGAATATGTGAAGTAAAATAATATTTTTTTATATTAGAATTTGTGTAAAATAATTAAAAAAATTTATTTATTATTATTATTTTTTTAATTAGTATTATTTTGGTCCTGATTTGGATCTCGAGCCAAACAGGGCCTTAGTTGATATTATTCTGTAATTATCACGTAAATACAGAGAACAAAATAACACAAAAAAAAATTAAAATTTTTAAATGCATTCATAAGTTTTTTTTTTGATGCCAATGATTAAAATTTAATATCATATAAGAAATAACTAATTATTTCTCAATTATATAAGTAATAGTATGACTAATCTCTTAAATAGAACACCTTCTCGATGAATAATAAATATAAGTGATGAAACACTAATAATAGATATTAAGAGGAGCTTTATAGTCACATGGCACGAGAAATTATTATATTCAAGTGTCGTAATTATTTAATCTTTGATGTCTAAATTTAAAGTGCTGCATTGGTGTGCAGAGCTTGCGAACTATGATACTCATACGACGGGTGAAGATATATTTTTGCAGTATTTTACTATGGTTAACTTTTTATTTTGTATTTGTTGTTTTCGAAATCTATATATTCATGAAGTCAAAATAAATGGTAAAAAATAAAAAAAATTTACACAAAATAGAAAATTGCTCATACAAATTATTATTTTTGATATGATTATGCTTATATTTTATATAATCTTTTGCTATTTTGTCTGAATATTTTTTTATTTTATATGAGCTCTTTATTTTATATGTATATAAAAAGTGTAAAAATATTAAAAAAAACATTCATATAAAGTATAAATATATATTAAATGACATAATAATGACCATTGCATGTGGCATACATTTTTGTTCATTTAATTTTTCAAAATTAAATATTTATATATATTATCTCATGATTACAAATAACATTTTATTATATTAATGAATAATTAGATTTTTTTAAAATAAGATAAATGAATAAATTTTTTAATTTAATAGAAGATATATAATTTATAATTATGTATTTAAAATACGGTGAGTTATATATAAATATACAATGTAAAGTTAAAAAAATGATAAGATGTTTTTTAAGAGACATATATGTAATTTTTCTATTGCACGGATATAGATCAATACATTATAACATCAAAAATGATATAACTTATTATAAAAAAAAAAAACAATAATATAACCTAGGTGATATATTAAAAAATTTAATTAATCAATTCTATTCATTATTAAAAAGAAGATAATTATTGTCCCTGATCCCTATTATAATTACTTGAGGACCATATTGAGGGGGTATTTTCGTCTTTTCATAGCTCTGATCTCTCTCTCTCTCTCTCTCTCTCCCTCTCTCTCTCTCTCTCTCTCACACACTCTCTGTCTCCTTTAAAGAATGACGGAAAGAAGAGTTCACTGTGCAGCAGCTTTTTAACGTCCTTGGAACCGCCCTGAAAGCCCACATTGTTCACTACAGAGCAGAGCCTACAGTTGCTGCTTCCTTGAAGGTCTTCTCGACCCAATGCTCTTCGTCCCAATCACTCCGTCATTTGCTGTCAGACTGTGTTTTCCCCTTTCGCTCCAGATCTTCCCTTGCCGGCACCAATTTCCTCAGATTCAACTCCTCGACCCGTGATCTCCATTTTCGCGTTAGTTTCGTCGACCCATTCATCGATTTCTCAAGTTGGGGGTGATTGAACAAACCCCAATGGCCGAGGTTCGCCAGATCGCTCTTCCAGCCCTTTTGGCTCTCCTTTCCAATCTCTTCCCATGCCTTTCAATCTCTGTGCCGTTGAATTGCTCCGACACAGCTCGGCTCTGTACCTCCTTTCTTGCTTTCAGGGTCGGCCAGAATGCGAGTCTGCCTCTTGTGCAGAGCATGTTCGACGTCTCTCCTGAAGACGTCACCGCCGACGCTAACAGCAGCCCTGGCTACCTCTTCATCCGGAAGAACTGCTCCTGCCTTTCCGATCGCAAGTACCTAACCAACACCACGTTTACTGTCAGAGGGCGAGAAGGGTTCGTGCAGCCGATGATTGCGGGAGCCTACGGAGGGCTCGCTCTCCTTCCTAATTCGACGAGGAGGGCGCGTGTGGGAGCAGTGATCTCGCTTCATCTGTTTTGCGGGTGCTCGAGAGGGCTGTGGAACTACTTGATGAGCTATGTGATGGAAGATGGGGACTCGATCGAGTCGCTGTCGAGTAGGTTTGGGATCAGCATGGACAGCATCGAGACAGCGAATGGGATGGCCGGTCCCAATGGCGTTGTCATCGGGAAGGTTTATTATATTCCGCTGAATTCAGGTTTGACCTTTCCCTCTTCTTGCTTTTGGGTATCTACCTCGAAATGTGTTTCTTCCCTCCTTTCCACTACTTTGTATAGGATTGCGATGGCAAGCACTTGTATTTACTTTTGTTTTCTCGTTTTGTTTGGCTTCGAGGAAACATAAAGATCTCTTTTTCATTAAATGGATTAATCTTGAGTAGTTCTTAAATGTAAACGTACGTTTAAGCTTAATCCTTTTTAAATGAAGCTTAATTCATTCACCTTGGGGATTGTTTGAACAGCTTAAATTTAAGTTTAAGCTGCTTAAATTTAAAGCATTTTCAAATGGTATTGTTGTGTTCATGTGGCTTTAAATTCTAAGCTTCTTGAGCTTAAAGCATATCCAAATGCCATTTTTCACACCAAAATAGTCTAAGCTCCTTTTGGCTATTTAAGCACTTTAGAAGCTCAAAAATTCCTCTAAGCTGTTTAAGAAATAGCTTAAAATTTGAGCTGCTTCAAAAGTTGAAGATTAGAAATTTATGCAGTTTTGAAGCTATTGCCAAACTTGTTATGACTTAAGTTGTATTCTTTTTGGATTAGAAGAAACCGTAAGCTAGATTATAATTGGTCTCTATTTGGATGAAACGTGGTTTGACTTACCATACATATTAACCATTCATAAAATAAACAACACTGACAATAAAGAAATGGATTTTGAAAACTAATGGCATAACAAAGCATCATTATGGATGGAAAATTTGTCAAATCTACACTGAAAATTGTTATTAACTAATTATGTTAGGAAGGGGCAGTGGGCTGAAAATTCGGAAAACAGTGAGAGTTGAATTTTCCCTTGAGCCACTTCAAAGGTGGCTTGAGATTAAGGGGGTTTAAGCATCCTTAAGCCGCTCAAGTGGCTAGGTGTTGGGTTAGGGTTAAGTGTCTGCATCCATGGGAGTTTGGCTGCCGGCATAGGCTTAGTCACCCTAGAGTGGATTAATATGGGCTTAAGTGATGTGTGAATTATACTTGTATACAATTCGGGCTGGCTTGATGGTTCATCAAACTACAATGGGTTGATTTTTTGCTTGTGATGATTTGGGTCTTCCCATCCTTATTTATTGGGATCTTAAGGAAATCATTGTTGATTAACTCCACCTGAAAAATAAGTGGAAGTAGCATGAATTAGTTTACAAGCAAAAGTATTAATTCTTTTTGTTTACTTCGTTTTAATATCCAGTTACTCATAGAAGTGCAATTGTTTCAATCACTGAAAGAGTTGACAATACAATAGTTCAATCATGAAAGAAATTTAAATACCTTGGTCCATTATCCACTATAATAAAAGCATATAGGAGGATGTCAATTGCAAAAGCATGGCATGATGGTTGAAATGGAGGAGTCAAAAGAGTTTTATGCTATTGTAAGATTCCTATCTAGTTGAGGGAGAAATTTAATAAAATCTTTATACCATTAACTAAACTACAAGAGAGAGTTTTGAGAAATTAGGTGAGAAAATTTTTTTAGGATTAGTGTAGCGGATGAATAATCACATCAGAGTGACCCACTCTAGATATTCTTGTATCAGGATGTAACACATATAGAAGATAAGATTAGGGAGAGATGTTTAATGTGATTTGTCCATATCCATTGTTCAGGATCTTGTGCTGACATGCTAATGATCAACTTGGGATATGGTCATTAGATGCGACTTTGACTCACTTTTTTTGGAAGAGATGGCTTTAAGCAAAAACTAAATGGAGAAAAGTGGAACCCAACTACCTTGAGATTAAGGTTTTGTTGTTGTTATTGTTCATGATGATGGTGATTGTCATTGTTGCTATTACTGTTGTAAAGAGAAAAGATAAAAAAAAAAGATGTCGAACATAGAGCTTTGTATGTATCAACATTAGATAAGTTTCTTTAATGCAAAAATGTTAGGTATTGTATTTGATGGAGATGATATCGTAATTGCATAATACCAGTTGGGAATCTCGTTAAACTCGGAGCTCATTTCTGTTCTGAAGTTGTTTTTGTACTAAGGCAATTACAGAGGTTGGTAGTAGTCGCATGAGCATGAACTTTGCCTGGTGCTATTTAGTGTAATAACTTTCATGATAGACATCTGCTAAATATGCTTTTAGTTCGAAGAAGTGCTTATACTGAGAAGTGTGTTTTTGCAGTGTTGTTGATAGCTTGATGAAGTACCAAAATTAAATATGTATACTTTTCAGTCAGAAAACTCATGCCTAGGATGCCATAACCTGCAGTAATCTTTTCAAGGATGGAGCTTTGCAAAATGGCTTTGATTTGTTATTGTGGCCTTTCTGGCTCACTCTTGCTAACGTGGATTCCTGTTAAACTTAAGAAATAACAATTGCTAAATTCAATTTATTCACATTTCTAGTTCCCGGTCTGCCTTATTTGTTGGACAAGGACATTTCTCCAGCCTCTCATCCAGCTCCTGCTCCATTAGTTCTCCCACTTTCAGGTATGAGCAATTTTTTATGCTCTCTTTCCTTCAAACCCTTCCTCTAGTTGTTTCTCATTTCAGGAATGAATTATTCTGCACTCCGTCTGCTTTCCCTCTAGACAAGTTTCATGCATTTGACTTAGGCATGTTACTTTTACTGACACTAAACAATTGTGATGCTTGTGAATTGACATTTTCTCGTAGTTTAAAATAGATGCGTATAGTCCTCTTACAAAGGTTTAATGCGCCGTTCTTGATATTTTTGGCTGTTGTGGGCCTTGTGGCAGTAGCAAATAGCTATGTGCGCATCTTTGAAGTAATATTGCTATCACATCTGTATAGGTTTGACAAGTATCTATTGTTGGATATTGTGGTGAAGTTATAGTAAACAATTGTACAATCAATCATGTTATTTTCATGAAGTTCAATGCTGTTTGTTTGGCGGTTTTGGCAAGAAATCCTACAAGAAGTGGCTTAAACTTTATCTGTTATATTTGTCTGCTAGAACATTGGTTTTTAGTATGCTTAGTGTTTTCTAGTTGAGAGTTTTTTTCTGTGAACTTGTTTTTTGTAGTTCTTTATGATCAATGTGTTGGTCAAATTTCTAGAAACTGGCGGTCACTAGGTTTAGTTATTGATGTCAAAATTTTGACACTAGCAGATTTTATGGCAATTCTGCTGTGTTGCGTGGCTAATATAAGAGAATAGGTGTCACTTGTACTGTCCTCCGCTCTGCCAAAGTTATTTTTATACTAAAGGAGTGTTGCCATCAACTTTGTAGAATTTCGTACTGCATTCTCCTTTTTGTTCTGAACTCCTATGCCGCACTCAAAAGTGTAATCAGCAATGATGGTTACTAGTGTCAAATATGCTTTTCTTTTCTGAATATACTAATAGATATTTACTAGTCAGGTATACATGACATTATAATTTCCTTTTTGTGCAGGAAATCATGAACATCATTCTTCTAGATTTCCCTATGGGTGGGTTATAGGAAGCCTCGGAGTTGCTGTTATACTAATTGGTGCCGCTCTACTTTCATGCACTTCATTCAAATGCTTTCATGTTCAGTCCATAAATGACCACCCAAAAGATATGGATCCACCGTTCTCTCATAAATTTCAGCTTCTCAAAAGCAGCAGCTTTTGTTATGCCTCAAGAAGCTTTCTTTGTTGTAAATCTAAAAGTATCAAGGATTCTGCTGGCGATTCTGGTGATCAGCGTGTTAATATTCCTAATGGTACCTTCCAAATATACCTTTCAGCTGTGCATTCATTGATGACAAACAAAAAGTGTCTTTTGCATTCGGCATTGATCTAGTGGTTACATTGAGAAAGAAATCATTAAGAAATAAAGAAAATATTGAGGCGGAACTCTACCTATTTGACATGGTTCCTAGGCTATAGTAATATTGCTAAATTATGCAGAAAAATCATCCTTGCATAATTTATTGTTGCCAGCGGCAACACGCAAAAGTCTGTTTTGGGGAAATCACAGGTGTGGAGATGGAATGCCACAGAAGCTTGAGGGACCAGAATGACTTAATGAACCAAGTTCTAGGCATTTAAATGGCATCTGAAGGATTTGGAGAAGGTATAGATTGAAGATAAGTTGATGTCTGGGTTAGGAGGCTGAAGTGTGCAGGTAGGAAGATTGAGAAATGGTTACATCCAACCTTATAAGAATACTATTCAGCGAACTCCATTTCATATTGTGATCAGACATATATAGAAGATTTTTCTTGTCAGTTTGGATGTACATTCCAATATCATTGCTTTCTTCCCTGTCACCGAAGCCATAGTGTGTATTCAAATAACTTTGGCGCCTAAATTGGTTGCATAGCATCATTTCATCTCCACACCGATTTTCCCATATTTAATGATTAGTCACCACATTAAGAAATCTGTTCAAAGTGTTTTGTTTACTCAATGTACTCATTATACTTTGATGTCCTTCTAGATGGATATGTTCATGGATTTTTGCATCATCTGATATCTATGTATGAGTTAGTTATGGACTTTGGATTGTTGGATGAATTAACATTCTTCTCATCTTATACGTCTTGAAGCCCCTTATTCATAATCACCTCTTGGACATGTGGCTTAGAGATGCATTCCTAAAATGCTGTTTAACTTCATGTAATTATGAGCACCAGCGTACAGTTCCAGTAAATAATTATGGCACATAAATTGAGTTGCATATGTGCTATACAAGCAACATCCTCCAATTGGAGTATGTTCAACGAGATCTTTATGCATTTTCATTGGCTGGAGCAAACCCAAAATGCAAGTTTACTCTGTTCATTAATTAAAGACCTTCAGCAGTGATTCAGTCCATTCAGGATTCTATAAAATTTGTAAGCGTGTTGACTTGTTCCTCTATTACGTGCTAGCCTATAGTTTCCTGAAGGTGTTTTCATGCTGCCATTTCTTTCATTAATATTTGATTATTATTTTGGTCTGAACTTTCTCTTCAAATGTCTCTTCCCTGAATTTTCTTCATAGATTACATCTGTTCTGAGATTTATATA
Source organism: Apostasia shenzhenica (assembly GCA_002786265.1). Taxonomy (NCBI): domain Eukaryota; kingdom Viridiplantae; phylum Streptophyta; class Magnoliopsida; order Asparagales; family Orchidaceae; genus Apostasia; species Apostasia shenzhenica. The sequence continues at coordinate 6,415,237 of KZ451982.1, forward strand.
TTGATGAAATAACCTTCTTGAGCAGTTACCCTCACCAAAATAGACAATTCTTGTGCAGGCATCGTGCCTGATGCATTTGAAATGGAGAAACCTATTCTATTTACATATCAAGAAATTCTCTGGGGAACTGATTCATTTTCTGATTCAAATTTGCTGGGTCATGGGACATATGGTTCTGTATATTTTGGAATTCTACGTGATCAGGTCAATTTCACTTATACTGGATTTTTTTCTTTTTGTCTTTTTTCTATTAATTGCGCCTTAATACACCGGCAATTCATTTAGGAGGTTGCTATCAAAAGAATGACTGCTACCAAAACAAAGGAATTTATAGCTGAGCTGAAGGTTCTTTGCAAGGCGCATCATTCCAGCTTGGTAAGAACTACATTCTAAAAATGAATGCTACAGTTCAAAGTCCAAATTCTCTGATCACTTAACCTGCCTTCTGCAATTCTTTGTCTTTTATCAAGGTAGAATTGATTGGTTATGCCGCAAGCACTGATGAGCTATTTCTTGTGTATGAATTTGCTCAAAAGGGTTCACTTAGAAACCATTTGCATGATCCACAAAGCAAAGGTCAGATATTGTATGGACTCTGCTGATAACTACTTTCAGGATACCATTTTAAATATTCATTTACTTATAGCACTATTTAATGATGCAATGGATTAAAAAGCTGTAAAGTTAATTTAATTATTAAGGATATTGCAGGAACATTAGTTGCAGTTATGTTTTTGTCTGACTTACATATTACAGTCATCAAAATTGGGGTATCATTGACTTACAAAAAAAAATGGTCCATTGTTTAATACTTGATCGATAAAAGCTCAGTTCCATTTTCATCTTTGTTTATTAACCAAAGGTTAGTGTCTTTGTCATTTTCAAGTCTCTTATTATTCTTAGTATATTCGTATTAAGATGTATGTATTAGGGTAAATTACACTTGTGCCCTTGAGTTGGACTTCCTATTTCACACGAGATCACATAACTGAAAAGTTCCATTTGAGTTTTACATAGGTCCATTCGTACTCACAAATGTTTCATATGAGCCTGGTTTCCGTCAAATTTGTCTGTTAGTTTCTTTTATGCTAAGGTTTTATTGCTGTTCTTTAGCATTTTCTATTTTTTAATCTAAATCAAATCACTAATATACTTCACTTTTTCTCATTGTCCTCCTGCTTCTTTCTCTCCATAGCGTAAGAGAAAGTGATTGATGGAGCGTCGTTTGAGGACTACAAGAACTAGTGCCTTAGTCTTTGGTTGTCCACTCACTGTTCAAGCACAATTTCAGCTCTTCTCCTCCCTCCCTTCGTGCAACTTTGCTAGCAGAGCTAAACAAGCAAACATCGGTGGGATCCATCATCACCCCAATGGAGGTGACGAGCTTCGTGCATCGGGTTGCATGAGGAATCATTGGACTGCTAAACACCATAACGATGAGCTCTGGCGGGGAAGTTTTGTTTCTCCTCATATTGCGAGAGATAGTGAATGAAAGAGCGTCATCGGAGCATCACACGAATTCGTGCCTCACTATCTCTGCTCGCCCACATTCATCATTCGAGCGCAACTTCAACCCTTCTCCTCCCTCCCTACAACTTTGCTACTAAGCTAAATGAGCAGACACCGGTGGGATTCATCTCACCCTAATCAAGGTGACGAGCTTCGCATGTCAGCTTGCACAAGGAATCATCAGGTTATTGAACACTGTAGTGATGAGCTGCAATAGTGTCATTCTTCTTGGCACCATAAATGTCCATAAGCAGTGACTGAGCTTCTATAAGGGCAACGATGTTGTTGAGGAAAGCCCAAACACAGAGTGCTAAATCGACGCTTAGATTCTTGTCAACACCGTCACCTAGCCTCCTTGTTCCTCCTCTAACGACAAGCTTGCAACGGTAAGCTGGCAAGTGGAGGCATGATGACCACTATGGAGGAGAGAGATGAAGAAAAAAATGAATACGAAGGAGAGTATTTTAAGTTTTTTTACTATTCATTGATCCTAAATGCAACGAAAGTTCCATTAGCACACAATTTGTAAAAATCAGGACTCAAATGAATATTTTCAATTATGGACCTTCATGAATAAGGGGTCCACCTCAGGGGCCTAAGGAATTTACCTTGTGTGTTGTATATAAATCTTTTGAAGTTTATGTTTTTTTTTTAATAAAATTTGAAGTTTATGTTTTAATATAATGCAAGAGTAATTTTGTGTTAAAAAATATGTACAATAATGACATCCACTAAGTCTTTGTGCTACTAAGTGCGGTTGGCTACATGAATCCTTAATTTCTATTATACTCTTATCAATTAATAGATTTCTATTTAGCTCTAAGTGTGTAAGATTATTTTTTATAGTTTCTTGTTATATCGTTTTTGGTCTCCCTCTTCCTCTCTTTTCATGGGTAAGGTCCAATAACTAAAATTTTCTTACTGAAGCTTCAATCGGCTTACGATTTATATATCCAAATTACCTATGCTAATTTTCTTTGAGTTTATCTTTAATTTATGCTACTTCAACTTTCTTACAAATATACTCATTTCTTATTCTATTTTTTTCGTGTATACTCGCTGATTTATTTTAATATCTTTATTTTATTTGTGTATTTTCTCTTTGTAATTACTATTCTATAAAATTAAACTTTAAGTTTTAGAATTTTTTTTCATACAATACGCTAGAAATATTTCTCTACTTTGTACGTTTTGTTTGGATCTTGATAATGAAATTACTATCTATTTTACCATCATTTTGTATGACTGATCTAAAGTATTTAAAGTGCTCATTTTTTTGATAATTTAATTATCAGTTGTCACATCACTAATAAAAATACTTCTTTCTTGACTAAATGTGCACTACCTACATTTAATTTTTAATTTATTAAGATGAAAATCTTTATAGTCTAAAGTATTTCTCTATAACTTGAGTTTTTTCTTAGTCTCATTTTTAGTCTTATCAATTAGGAGAATATCATTTGCGAAAAGCATATACTAAGGCATCTCATCTTGAATGTGTCTAGTCGAGACATTCATAACTAAAGTAAAGAGATACTAACTTGAGATGAGCTTTGATGTAATTCAATTATGATAGAAAAATCTCTAGTCAAATCCTCTTATGTTCAAACACAAATAATAGCTTTTAATGACTTAAATATAAGCAATATAAATTTCTTTTTTTTTCTAAAACTCTCCAAAGCACTTCCCTTAAGGCTTTATCATAATTTTTTTTCTAGATTGATATAATCGCCATCTAGATCTTTCTTTGTTTCTCTAAACTGTCTCATTAAACATTGGAACAAATGAATAGCTTCTGTATTAAATTTACCTAGCATAAAACCAAACTGATTCCGTGATATTCTAGTATCACTACGTAATTTATGCCCAATCACCATCTTTCAAAGACTTAATGTATGGTTTATTAATTTAATTCATTTATAATTAGCACAATTCTGTACATTTCTTTTATTCTTGTAAATAAGTATTAATATACTCTTTTCCCATTTATTTTGCATCCTTTGCCTTCAAAATCATATTACATATTCTGGTCAACTAAGAAACTACTTCATCTCACATACATTTCTAAGCATCTATTGGATGCCATTGGGTCCTGTTGTTTTTCTGCACTTCATCTTCTTTGAAGCTTCCCAAACTTTTACTTTACTAATATATCGCATTTTTACTTTTTTTTTTGGATATTGAGTTAATTAAGATCAATCGTATTGTTAGAAATTTCATTGAAAATTGAGTTATACTTCATGAAGATTTGACCATCTTATTTTGTCACATTGTATTAAGAGAGAGTTCAGTTATTGAGACATATTAAGAGGGATGAGCTATAGAGTGAGAATGAGAGGTGGAAAAGGGAAGAGTTGAGAGGAAGTGCATCCTTTAATTCATCAACCCAAGTCTCTAACACTGCATCTTATCAGGTCATACATCCTTGTCCTGGATTTCAAGGGTCCAAATCGCACTAGATGCTGCTAGAGGTCTTGAATACATCCACGAGCACACGAAGAATCATTATGTTCATAGAGACATAAAAACAAGTAACATATTGCTTGATGTTGCTTTGAGAGCAAAGGTACAAAGAGCTGATTGTGTTTCCCTGCATTTTCTTATAATTTAGCATGCCTTTTTTTTTTCTACCTGTAGATTTCTGATTTTGGGCTTACCAAGCTTCTCGTTAGAAGTGGTGATGGGGAGGCTTCTACCACAAAAGTTGTAGGAACATTTGGTTATTTGGCTCCAGAGTAATATGCTGTGGAAAAAGTATTAGTTTGCTTTAAGTTGTTTTAGGTGTAAGCTCACCTTCACAATTAACTGCCATCATTATATGTAGATACTTGCGTGATGGGCTAGCTACTGCCAAAAGTGATGTTTATGCTTTCGGAGTAGTTCTTTTTGAGTTGATCTCGGGCAGGGAGGCAATAACTAGGGACGAAGGAGCAGCTGCAGTTAGCTCTGAAAGACGCTCTTTGGCATCAATTGTGAGTCCAGTATTTGATAGTCAATTTTTATATTGGAATCATTTTGTTTGGCATAAAAACAAGAGAATATGACCACAAAAGAATGCTAAGCTAGTTACATTTTTTTACTGAAGTTTGGCCAATTATAGCCTAACTTTTTTGACAAATATGTCATTTTCATCTTTTAACTGCTTTGATTATTTATAGTATCAGTCAAAGCCCATCATGGCTAGAGGATATCTTTAGTCATAGATTCATAATGAGATTTCTGATCACAAGTTTTTAGCCTTATAAGCGTTAGTCATAAATTTTTAAAAAGTAAATTAAATTTTTGGCTACAAGTATTTAGGCAATTGTTTTGAAAGAAAAATATGATTATATATATATATATATATATATATATATATATATATATATATATCCTTCATACAGGGAGATTATCGTTTTTCTAAAAATTATCACTTTAACTAAAACCTCTTGTAGTGAATTGTCAAAATTTGGGTAGCTTGGATCTTTTAAATTTTCTAGTAAAATTTAAAGGATCACTCATCCATAGCCTCGAAGAATATCTTTAAAAATTATTATTCTCGTAGTTCTTTTGTTTTTCTTTCTAATTCTAAGTTAGATTACCTTACTCTAGCTCTCTGAGGTTAGTGGTTATTTCACATTGGTCCGTATTTTCTTCGAACCATTTTATCCATGGTCTTGGATTCAATTCTAGTTTTCATTTGCATGTTGGTCCTTCGACTAAGCAAGTCTTCTCCCTCTCTCTTCTCTCTGTGGCAATAGGGTCAAGTCTTCTCTCTGTGGGTGTCGGTGTGGGTGGGATGGGGAGTGCCCTTACCCAGGGAACTTTCCTATGTGAAATCAAAACAATTGGTAAAAGTTCTAGGTAAATGATACAAATAAACTTGGATCATGTGAAATGATCTCCTAACCTTGGGGACCAAGGGTAACTTGAGAATGTCATATGCTGGAACTCCCAGAAAGCTATTCCAAATTATGAAACAGTTAGTTTAGGAAATGAAAACGAATAACACAAATTTCAAAGGGAAATAAGTAATTCAATTAAACTTGTCATATTTGAAATGGAAGGTGATATGGAAAATTTACTTAAATATAATAGTTGTAATAAAAGTTGTACCGATTTTGTTCTTTTGCTTGTCTTTGGGAAATTTCTCAATGTCTTTGGGTGTTGTTCTGAATTAGCTGCAAATTGTTTGACTTCCGTCTCTCAAAATATGGCATTTGACACTCTTATACCCAACTAGTTTGTTATTATTACTGGTGTTGTTTCTTTTTTTTTCTTTTTTGAAAAATTATTAGTGTTGTTTCTGCATCTGCTTAGTATGTTTGAATTCCAAACTCTGCTACTAATCAAACTAGTCATTGGATGACTGATTTTTTATTAAATGCAAATCTCTTCGCTGCTAAAATGGCCACTTTTGCTTGGTGACTATTTTAATGGCTTTTATAATCACATCTTGAAACTATTATGATGGAAAATAAAGTTCATTATTTTGAGATTTGTGTAAGATGTGATAAAAGAGATGGTTATATTGAAATAGTGTGGAATATGAAATAAAATTACTTTTTTTTATATTACAGATTGTACAAGATGCGAAACAAATTTATTTATTTTATATTGGCTATTGTATTTGATGTGATAGAAAGAATTGTAGCATTTTATCCTTGGCTCTTTTAGACAAAGCCAATCAAAGCAGCTTGTTTCCATTTGGCATTGAGACAATTTTGGTCATATCTTGGAAATTTTAGGCTTACCTTAAGATGTGTGTTTGATGAAATAAAGTCAGTAAGTCATGTAGGATGTGAAACAAAATAGATTTTTTATATTAGAATTTGTGTAGGATGTGATAAAAAATTAATTATTTCTTGTTATTATTTTAAATGAAGTGGCCATTTTGGTTAAAGCATGACTAAAATAGTGTAGCAGCCAAACTGGTTATTTTCAGCAACCTCTTTGATCTTTTTTCTTAAGATGTACTTTTGAAGCTACTTGTTTCATTTTTTTTAATTCCAGCATTACTCTAATAACTACTGTCATAAGCTGCAACAAGGAAGCTACTTCATACTTCTATGACTGACTGGAAGCAGTTCATGTTTGATTTTTCTAGATGTTAGGAGCTCTAAAGAAGTCCCCCACTTCTATGAGCATGGCAAGCTTGACAGAATGCATCGATCCCAGTTTGAAGGATTTGTATCCTCATGATTGTGTGTACAAGGTAAATGTCACAGCTGTTGGAAAAGTCTGCTGTGTATCACTTTTAATGTTAAACTTAACCTCGCACATGTCCACACTTCACAAGTTGAGCAAGCAAGGTTAAAGTTACCCACCACAAATAACTCCACACCTCTTGTCTATGTTGTTGAAGGAGTATGAGATAATACAAGAGCTTAAGCAGCGCTGTAGAATATCCATGGGAGCTCATGTAATTTAAATTTGAAAGGCTTTATTGCTGCTTGCTATAGACAATTAAGTAGCATCTGTTTTTTATTTTGTTTTCTATGGAAAACTAGTCCTGAGATTGGAGCTAGTTGCATGCAGCCTCCAACTTTTGAATTTAGTACAGGTGGGTCCACATCATTACGAAGCCATTTCAATTGGTTCCTCCCTTTGATGACGCACATTAACCCAACATAGAATGCACTAAATACCTTCCGTTTTGAAGGGTAATTTTTTTTTTCCATGGTTATAATCTTATGAACTTTCAAAGCACATCCTTCGGAGAATTCATATGGTAGAATATATTTACCATGGTTAAAGAACTGAAAATTTAAATTTTAAAAAGTAAGAGAGGTAGGCCAGCTCAGTAGCAGAAGGATACAAGGATTAATGGAAAGTAGAGCATGTGTTTAAGGTGCAAATGAAGGGGTGTTTAGACTTTCATGGTCCTAGGATTATTCTGAAGTCAAAAAAATGTGTTTAAAGAGTTAAAAATGAAGTTGAACTACAAATAACCTACAAATCATCAATCCATGCGGCATGTGAAATGATCTCGATTTCATGGATTTGTGTAGATCACCTTATTGAATGCAGAATATACTCTTGTAACTTAAACATCTACTACTATATTTGCACTGTACACAGATGGCTACATTAGCAAAGGAATGTGTAGATGAGGACCAAATTGTGCGTCCAGACATGAAGCAAGTGGTGATCTCCCTCTCTCATATCTTATTGTCATCAGTGGAATGGGAGGCCACCATGGCCGGAAATAGCCAAGTTTTCAGCGGCCTTGTTCAGGGAAGATGAGTTTTTCTCTTTGCTGATTCCATTTATTTTCCCTTTCAATTCTTGCATCCTTGATAAGTACTGTTTTATTTTTTCCTTGATAAGTACTGTTTGTGTTGCTTGGGATTTGCCAATCTTTCTTCCTACAGGTTGTTTAATGCTGTAGCAAGCGTATTTATTTTTATTTGTATTAAGCATGCTTTTTATGGTCCATACATTTTTTTTCTGATTTTTTTGTTCTGTAAAGAAATGAAGCTTATTCATATGTTTGAACGGCAAATCATGTTTAATATGGAAGCATAGTGACATTTTATTTCTAGAAAAGTGCTATGTGATCGACCGGTTTAAGGATTTAATACAATAGATTATTTTATAGACTAAGTTATTATGGCCATGTGGCAGGACTCTTATTTCTATATTATTTGGATTTGACATTTTAGGTGTTTTTTGTACCAGTTATCATAATGTCGTGCCTGAAGCGTTCAAAAGAACTCGTAGGATCTGTTGTTATTGATATCGAAAAACAAGCATTTGTGATTATGGCCTTCAAAGATGAACAATTTTTTTTCATTTCCTGATTTTAAAAGAAAACCGAAAAGAGCAATAGGGGGAATTTCTTCTGAATTTTAAGACAAATAAAATGTAATAATGATACATGCACGTAGAAACACAAATTTACATGAGAAAAGCAAATTGGGAAGAAAATTATATGGATGGACAACAAGCCTTCACTCTACATGTTTAGTTTTGTTCCTCAGGGGATTACAAATTTTGTTCACCTAGTCTAAGTGGATTACAAGATTAGAAGACTCACTATCACAATGATTGATCTTCTACTCTTACTAAAAACGTTTATTCTTACAGTTGGGACGAGTGTTTGAAAAATATTCCTCGTCACATGAAGGCTTCAAATTTCTGCTCCACGCACTTAAATCCCATCAGTTAAAGGTGGATACAACATTATTGATATCAATCGCTTAACTACTGATCTAAATATCACCATCCCTGTCATTTGTGCTATTTATAAACCGGATGGAGTGACATTCCATTGAATACCTGTAGTCTCGGAGCCCTTGTGTGATTTCCTAGGAAACAAGTATCTAGAAAATTACTGAATAAGGGACGCCCCCCCCCCCGCCCCTAAGAGAACATTTTTCTTCAGCTTGCCAACCTTTCTTCCACAAGATTTTTTTGCCTTCGTCTTCAATTTACAGTGGATCACCTTTCCAAAGACAACCTTGAGGATAACTTTATTCGAAGATCTTCTTCTTGGACAACTCCTACTTGACTTTTTCGACACTCTCCTGTTATAAGGATTACTCCTGGAGGAACGAACTCGCGGATAAAGTTTTGAGGGTGTAAGAAATATTTGATACATTGAAGGCATCTTGGGAATCCTTGTCCCATATAAAAGGTATTTCTTCTTTACAAATTTGTTGAGTAACTGGCATCTTTCATGAAAATTGGAGAAGAACCTTCTTATTTAGACTAAGCAACTAAATTTACAGAGTTGTGTTAAGGTAGATATTCTCTAAAACTCTTTCTTTTCTCTCTGAAACTTTTCAAAGGATCAATTTCAATGCTCTTATGTCATATTATAAATCATAAAACTTCTGTATAGTTAGATTGTACTTTACTTACCTGGTCAAAATCAGCATAAAATTTGTAGGCTCTATAAACTCAATAGATTTTGTTCTTCCAAGTCAGCGAAAGGTAACTGATTTTAATTATTTCTAGACTGATATTTCTTTTTCGTATAAGATTAGCAGGGATCTATTTTAATGTTTTTTATGTATTTGTCCTTTGAAATTTTATCTCCTTATCATATATATATATATATATATATATATATATATATATATATATACATATATGCAAATGTGGT
>KZ451982.1:6424844-6438858 GCA_002786265.1 Apostasia shenzhenica
TATATATATATATATATATATACATATATGCAAATGTGGTGTAATTGTTTTTTGAAATTATAATAAATTTTATGATAAATTTCTAAAATTAAGTGTGTTTGTAAGGTTAAATTTAAGAAGGTTAAAATTAAATTTGGATAGAGATATTTTTTTATTGAAAATTGTGAATGATGTGAAATAAAGTTAGTTATTATGTTGGGATATGTGAGGGATGTGATATAAAGTTAATTATTATGTTGGAATATGTGAAGGATGTGATATAAGTTAGTTATTATTTTAGTAATATGTGTAGGATGTGAAATAAATTTAATTTTTAATATTAAATTTTATGTATGATGTAATATGCCTGGTTAAAATTAAACCAGGTTAATTTTAAATTCTTAGACAAACGGGGCCTTAGATAAATTATAATTTAAAGGTGTAGGATGTGAAATAAATTTAATTTTTAATATTAAATTTTATGTATGATGTAATATGCCTGGTTAAAATTAAACCAGGTTAATTTTAAATTCTTAGACAAACGGGGCCTTAGATAAATTATAATTTAAAGTAAGATAAATAATATATGTTAATAAATAAAATTATTCAACACATATCAATTATGCTGGCTTCTAGCATTGCTTCGTAAGTGTGAAGTAATTGATAACAGTTATTACGAATAATGGCTTGGCACATATAAGACATTTATTTAGAAATTTAAAAATTAAAAATAATTTAAGAGCAACCTGCCAGTCAATGTAGGTTCCATTTTTTATTTTATTTTTGATTAAAAATGTAGGTTCCATTTTAGTACAAGTTAAAATTTCCCTCATTTAAAAACATAAAATGGTAATTCTATTAGATCCGTGAGCTAAATTTTGAATTTCAAATACGTTTAAAAAATTAAAATATATTATAATTTCTTTCACAAATTTCATTCAATTTAATTATTAAATTATTTTTAAAAATTAAAATACATCTTTGAACGTTAAAGATGTTTATTGTAAGCTAGGATATTGAGTCAAGAAAATGCTTAAAATTGCTTATAGTGCTTAAATCTATGTTTTTAAAAAATTTTACTTAGTGATTAAATTTAATAAAATTTGTTAAAAAAAATCGACTAGATAATAATAATAATTATTATTAAAATTAAGAACTTATAAAATACTAATTCAATTATTAATTTCATTTCACATTTTACGCACATTTTAATATACTAAACTCAATTCATCTCTAATCACACACAAATTTTAAGGATTACAACGAATTTCTACATAAAAAAGCCTAAAGTTTCTCTTAAGAAACCCAATGCAATTCACTCATAACAAACTAAAAATACTGGCTATCAACAAAAAAAAAAAAAAAAAAAAAACTAACTTAAAATGCAACACAAGCATAGCCTTCTAAAGTGTTGAACCAATATATAATAAGCATTTTCAATATAAAGCACCATATCGAACAAAAAGATGCATTACAGTATAAACTAATATAATCATTAATATACCTATAAAAAAATATATAATCATTAACATGCACAATATCCAGTTCTGTACATCAACCAAGAAAGCAGCGTTTTTTTCCTCCATGAATTACATCCGTTGAAATCTGGAAAGCTTTGGTGTGAACTACAACAACAACAAGCCTTAATCCCACTAGGTGGGATCGGCTATATGAATCCTTTGTTTTTATTGCGTTCTATCAGTTACCAAATTCTTATCTAAGTTTAAGTAACTAAGATCACTCCTTATAATTACATCTGTTGAAATCTGGAAAGCTTTGGTGTGAACTCAAAAATAAAAATAGCAAAATTGTGACAATCCATATTGAAATAAAAGGTCATAACGTCATCAACCTTGCTGATATTTTTGTCAGTGGGATACTTATAGAGCTGAGTCATCGTCTTCAAAGAGGATATTGTTAGGAACCTTGAGGATGATTTGATGTTGGCTCCATCCTGCATCTTCCAACTGACTAAGAAAAGCAGCAAATCCATCTTCCAGTACCAGGAAGCTTTCGCTGAGCCAGGCCAATATGTCGTTAATATCATGTTCTTGTTGATATTGGTGCAACCAGTAGACATGCCACAAGCTCTTCAAAACTGCCAGGTTTGTCGCCCCAACCTGAAGAATTTCAAGGTCCAACACAGGATTATGATTTCATAAAGCCCAACAGATGTGTTATATCTGTATTGGAAACCGATACTCTCAGATACACCAGGATGCTTCATCATTTAGTTGAAATCATTGGATTTATAATGAAGAGAGATATGAATCCGGCGAAGCTAGAAGAAATCGCTGGTGATGTGCAGCGACAATGGCAAAGGAGGCGGCTGGTGAAGCGGGATGTGAAAGCACCTCGGCTAAAGGGGCCTCGGTACAATGACCAGAGAAGGAGGTGAGAGAAGATGCTGGTGGTGGAGGCAAATTTAGTCGGATAGATCAACGAGGAGTTGAGAAGGCCAATTATGATGGCCGGGACAGAGCTGAGAAGATCGTTGAAGAAGAGCAGCTATTCGGCTAGGTCACGGGCATCAGGGAGATTAAAGCACAAGGCCATCTAAAAGGTTCATGAATCTTCCAACATGTGTCACCCTTGTTAATGGGTTGTCATGTCAATAGGTCATTAGCATGTTGTAGGCTTATTCTTGTGTTCATAAGTCTAGATCAAGTCAACTGAGTCATAATTCAAAAAAGCATGGTCTATAAATAGACTACAGTGTAATAAACAGGGCATGCATATAGTAAATTTGAAGCTTGTTTTCTCCTTCTTTCTCTATTCTTTTTCTGGAGTTTAGGGAAGCTTGAATTGCCCTATTCCTTTTTCTTCCCCAATTTTCCCTCCTGTAGTTGTGGGCATCTTTGAATTGCCTGTTATTTATAGATCTACACTGGAACTATACTGTATCAAAGGGTATTTAAAAATACCACATTGAAATGAACTAGAAAATTAGGGGACTTACATTTAATCTAAATTGAGGAACTCGGGAGAAATAATTCAAAAAATATAGACCAATGCAAAAACCAAAATCTCGAAGTCCCATAAGAAATTTGTTCTCATTAAAAATAGATGGGTGAATTAAGCATGTACAGTAAAGAGATGGAAGATGAATTATTGAGATATAATAACAACAATAACAAATTAAGATTTTATCCTACTAGGTGGGGTTAGCTAGCATTGTTGAGATAGAAGAGATAAAACTATTTTGCAATGAAAGAAAATGAAGTCAACTGAAATGACTTTATTATATAAAATGATATGGGAAATGTAGACTAAAAATGTTTTGTGAACAATTATTTGTTAAAACAATTTGAAAATGTTGAGATCATATTGTCAAACCTCAATTAATGATTGATCATTGCATTGTTGCCTAACAATTTAGACAAGGGTGGCAAAATGTAAAGAACCGAGGCAGATACTAACCTTGAATGTAACATAGTAGTTCAATACTTTTGATCCACGTTGGTTCACAAAGAGGATATACTTTTCTTGTGCATATAGTTCCAATAGTGCTTTAACCTTCTGCAAGACCCAAGTAGGCTTAGAAATAAAACAATAATGGGCTTTTTACTTGTATGTCAACAAATTTACCTAATTCATATAAAACATCCAAAACTTATAAATTCAACATCTAAAAGTTAACAAATTTCAAATATTTACAGAACTTTTAAATTAGATTTCAGTAAATTAAATCTAAGGTTTCAGAATTTAAATTGGGGCCTCTCAAATTTAAAACTAACGATGCTTTGAATCCCGAATGTAGAAATAGGACACTCAGAATCATTCTTAATATGCAAGATAATTTAATAGCACCAAATGGAGTTTGCGAATAAGAATTTAGCGTCAAATTGTACACAAAATTTGGAGATATCAAAAGAAATTGGAATCAATCAGGTGTTGGGTTTGTTGTGAACATTGAAGAACGTTACATTTGATGATGCAGGAGTTCTAATTTCTCCAGGTAGTTTATAAGCAGGAGACTCTCATTTGACTCCTTTGTTTCCTTCTCAAGGAGGATGTCAGGCGAAGCCTAGTTGGTTACAAACTCACACAAATGTAGATGGAGATATGGGGATCTAATAATGAATACAGTAGATACAAAGCTTAATCAATTTCAATGATGTTGAAGAGCCGTGGTTGGAGTCGGCAGGAATAGCAAATCAACGACAGTTGATGGTTGGACTTAGATTGCAGCTGAACACGTGATCAGAGAAGTGAATGCAACAGCTAGGTTTTTTTGGTTCTTTTTTTTTTCTTTTTTTTAATGATATAGAGGGTTTCTAGGATTCTTACCTACAAAAGCCTCAAAAATTTCCTTCTGAGATACCAAACCCCTCTACAATCAAACCTCACTCTAGCTCAAATTTACATTAATCATATCTAATTACAAAAACTCATTATAGATTTTAAATAAAAGGCTAATTCTAACCTAAAATAAAATAGATATGGGATTAAACATGTCACTAAAATAAAAAAAGACTTGACTAAGTCAAACTTACCCCATAAAATATAACTACTCAAATAAATAAAATCCATCTATAATCATGGCATGATTTGAAGACCATCATGCTTATATTTGGGTTTCACCCCTCAAATCAAAAAGTAAACAAACTACTCAATTAACTGCATTATAGTAATTGTTAAAGGTAAGTTATACCAAGGGGTTGAAGTCTTCACTGATCATGGTCTCCATAGAACCCCCAAATAATATATTTGGTTGGAGAAAAATCTCCCAAGCAAAAAGCTCCTCTTCCTTATTGGCATTAGGATATCCTAATCAAGATCAACCTGTTCAAGATAAACAAAAGAAGGGAAAACCCTGATCTTATGAAAGTAAAACAAACACCTGGAACAGAATCATATAGAACATGTGATCTCACAAGGATGCGAGCACGCTTGAAATTAATCTGCAAAGAAAACAGCAAAATAGACGAAAATATATATAGTTAGAACAAAATCTCTAATTCGATGTAAAAAATAGAATTTTCCTAGGATATAATTTCTAAAAAAAGTCATACACACCATGCAATAATAATAATTGAAAAAGAAAACAAGATGAGACTAAGATTTATGTGGTTTAGCATAAAATCACTTCCATGGAGAGGAGAAACCAAATATCTACTATCAAGATCAAGTACAAATAAGAGCAAACAAAAGAGAATTAAAAGCCTTTTACAAACCAAATGAAGAAACAAGATAGATCTCACCAAAGAAGAATATTCCAATTAAAAAGTAAAAAGGATAAGATACTAACCAAAGGCCTCCAAATAATTGCCAAAGCCAATATTTTTTCACATGAATTAGATTAATGTTATTTATTTTTCTTTTTTCTCTTTTTCTCTCTTTTTCTTCATTCATTTCTAATTTTTCCTTTTACTTTTTCTCAATGACTGCTCTCGCTAATTCATGCCAAGCACCATTTAGAGTTTTTATTTTATCTCTTTGTTATTTTATAAAATACACATTAAATTAAATATTTAATCGAAAATACAAGCGACAACCAATCAAACAAATAATATATATATATATAACAAATACTCATACAAATAATAATTCAAGATGATATTAAATTCAAGATAATATTAACATATATATATAATTCAATGTTTCTCTCTCTTTTTGTGAGTGATGGACAGGAAATTTAAGAATTAGCAAATAGAAGCCAGGTTATAAGGTGAAAATTTTGTATATAACTTCCTCGTTATTACAACTTACTGTTGGATTAAATTTCATTTAAAATGCTTGTTCAAAGATGAGATTCCTTCTATGACAATCCAATCTATGATGCATCTATCAAATTAAAATCAAATAAGAACATTTAATTTTAAACTTTACCGTGCGAAACTGAAGAACATACAATGATTTATAACGTAACCATAGATGAAGAAGGCGTATGCCTAACCATGTGAAAGCATGGATAAAATATGAATCTTGTATCCAAGGTGAATCCTGCATAATTTATTTGAGGTTAAACCTACATAAAATTATGATATCCATGTACCAAAAACATTGAATTAGCTAAAACAAAAATGTGCAGCTTCAACCAAATTATGGCAATTTACTCAAGCAATAAATTTACCATAATGAGTATGCCAAGTGCGAGTCCAATGAGTTGAGCTGTTACCTCCCAGACTTCTTCCTAAATTAGTACTCATCAAAATTACGAATATACAAACAATAATCAAGCCAATATCATAATAAAGACAAGAAAGATCCTCTCACCCATGAATTTAGTTCTCTCAGGATATATCTAGTAGACGGTCTAGCAAATCATTTATCATAAATCATTATTGTCATCATCATCATCATCAAGATCATCAAGCCGGCACACTCCCCGAGCGCCCCGGCATCCAACCGATACCTTATTGCCAGCGGCGGCTTCGACGACAAGCTCGAAGATAGAGCACTCATCACGCTATTTGAATGATAAATCATCTCTAAAACGCACAATTTTACAATTAATTACTAACTCTGCCATAAATGGACAAAAGTAAGACTAATTTACGAAGATTGCCATAATCCGATTAATGGCCGAATTTGTCATCAACAAAAGCCCTATCTTGACTGTTCAGGTTTAACTTTATCAAATATTTATTCTAATGCCCATCTTATAAGAAGTCCTTTATATAAACCTAATTGTGTAATCATTTTTTATACATATTACTTTATATTGTCCATGTATCTTGTGATCTATATTGGCCAAAAGTCCGAATCACCTAGATCTATCTGCTATAAGTAAAGGGTGTTACAACTCCATCTATAGTGAGTTTTATTTTCTTTATTTTGCAAGCTACTCCTACGCCCAAATAAAAAAGGAAGGCTATGGCAGGTTGACAGACAACATAAAATTCATCACTTTTTATGATGAATGCTCTTTCCACATTAATCGGCGTATAGAAAAGGAGGTTTATCTCAAAAGCACTACAAGATAATTAAGATGTAGCAGCATAACAAGAGTTCTATGAAAAAGAAGATTTCTAGAGGTTGCCACTGTGAGTGAACTTGAGGAGTTCAAGTCACTATAATAAAGAAAGAGAAGGCGAGGTGAAAAATAATTTCAGGCCTTTGTTTTGTTGGGGCCAGAAAGGCTCCAAACTCTCCAAAAAAATACATTTACTAATATTTTATATAAATTTCACATCATACAAAATTCAAATATTAAAAAAATTAATTTTATTTTACATCCTACACAAATATTAACTTTAAAAATAAAATTTTATTCCCATCCTCCACATATTTTAATAAAAAAATAACTTTATCTCACTTTCAACACAATTCTCAATAATAAAATAATTTTATTTCACATCATAATATTAAAATAAATTTCTCTCTTTCTTGAATTAAATTATAAAGAATTTTTTGAATTGAAATTTCTCTCTCTTTCGTCCCAAAAGAACCCAAATCATCCCAAAAATAAACTTCAACCAAACAAAGCTATGTGATCATCAAGCATGACCTTGACTAATAGGGTAACAAAGAGATGAACGGAGAAAGACCATGCAATTGACATAAACTAGTTTAAGATAAAGAATTTGGTTGTTTTTTTGTTAATGTTATTGTAGAGGATGTAACTCCAACATTCTCTCAATAGTTACTTTTTTATCATATTATTTCTAGTCCCATTACAAACCTATCTTAATGTTCTCATTTATGCAAAGCTTAATTTTGCTACTGCTGATTTCTTATTGACGAAAATTCCAAGCCATACTTATCAATTGATTAGTACAAGTTAATCAATATAAAATTAAAACTATTTATGAACCATTTTACAAGTTGTCTACATATAGGGGTGATAATTTATATTCATACCTTCTATCAAAAAAAAAAAATTTATAGCCATACTCATTTAACCCGCTACAACCCACCCCTAATAGAACAGATATGGGTATACTCATGACTTGTGATCGGCCCCGCCCCGTTATAAAATAGAGCGGATTCGGGTATGACTCAATCATACTCACCCCAACTCGATACCCGATATTAAATTATAATTTATAAATAATAAAATTTCCATCGCAGCGTTAGCTCCCAAGTTCTGATCTGCCGATCGCGTCACGCTTACGCTCGTTTACGCCTGGACCTGAAAATCTCTAACCCCGATGCTTGTCACTGTGACAAACTCCGCCGCAAGATTCTCTGTGCCCTACCATAAGCTTTTCCTCGCCCCCGACATTGACTATAAGCTTTTCCTCGCCCCCGACATTGACTACAAGTTTTTTCGCGCCTCCCGACCTCTGTCGTGAGATTCTTCGTGCCTTCTGGCCTCAGCTACGAGCTTGTCCACAGATCCAGGTCTCCACCGCAAGTTCTTCGTACCACGAACTTCTACGCATTTGAGCGGGTGGGATGGGGAAGACTGAGGAATTAGGGCGCACGGGTCGGGTATAGGTGTCATCGAATCGGGTAAAGTGCGGCATAGGGCATGGCAGAATCGGGTATGAGACGGGTATGAGTATTGAGTTATATATAACAGGCGGGTTTGGGTATTGGCAACCTGACTCAAACCCGCCCCATTACTACCCCTATCCACATAGTTCAAGCCCTCTCAAGACTAAAACATAACAATTGAGTTAGAAAGTGATAGAGTTGTTTGATTCAGGATTAATAATAAAATTAGTCTTAATTACTATACTTGCACATTATTTTAATACGATACTAAACTTGCACTTACCTTTGCAGCAATTTCTCCCAGATTTGCTGAGATGGAGAAATGATTTTGAATCACACGAAATGAAGGGTCTTTTAGCCCTCTTGCAATAGCCTACTCAAACAGCATCTTCTTAGATATAAAAACAAGTATTGTAGAAACAAAATGCACATATATTCATTAACTATGGATTACTTCTACCATTCTACAACAATCCAGAGACTTCAAACTAAATACTTAGAACTCATAATAAGTTTAGAAGAGCCAGAACTCCAAGCAAAGGCAACTCTTTCCAAAGGATATGTGATCAAAAGTATACGAAAAAAACAAAATAAAAAAGAGACCATTCTAATGAGCAAAATCATTCATCATAATTGTTGGGATTGACGTTTCATGGTTTCCAAAGTAAAACAATAGTCAAATGGCAACAAAAGCAGTAAATTCAAAGCAATATTTCGATTAAACAATAAGCATATATCAAAATTAATTATGGGGATCCAGTCAAAAAAAAAACTATGATGAGCTTAGAGATATTTTCATTTTGTTACTTATGTCAAGGTCATCAGTAACAACATAAAAAGGTAAGAAGAAGAAAGACCTCCCTTTCTATTGTTCTTATCATACTCCATTGCTTATCATACTCTATCTCTTTAAACTCTAAAGCCATCTGTAATACTTATTTTATGATACAACAGAAATATACATGTATCATAAACCAAGACTCACCGGCACTTGTAGAATAAAACATTGTACTATTATATTTGGTAAAACTGAATGGGATAGAGAAATCCATGTAAACCACAACTAGTTTGGCATGAAGGGTTTCATGACATTGTTGTTATTGTTGTTGTATCTACACCATAAACTAAGTAAATGACAAGAATTTGGGATGACAAGTTCTCTACATTCATGTTTACGCTTTTGTTCTTGCTAAAACACCAAATGATGAGGGAGAAAATCCAATGGCATCACCAACTCATGCGTAAATATTCATTTTGACCGTTACATTTAACAATGCATAACATAATAGGCACAACTAGCAGTATAAACATAGTATTTTGGGTTTCTCTTTTGCAATTTTCTGCATGGCGTATATGCTTCTATCTTAAAATGAGCCTATTACCGTATGGATCTTAGTTCTGGTGCATTGAACTCTTTGCTTGCCAACATCTATACATTATTCTTTGTTCCGCTTCAAAAAGTCCAACAGTGATAACTTTCTATAAATGAAGGTCATAAGAATGATTGAAACTTAAAAAACTCACAAATTTTAACTCGGCATTTTATGGCTGATAAGAATGAGCCAAAGTTAAACTCACTCGAATTTTGAGTTTTACGTGTTGATCATTCTTGTCACCATAGAGGAGGCTTAAAGCTAAGGGACGTCTAAAAAAAGTAGGAAAAAAAACTCAGATCTTAATTTAAATGGATGTCAATGGTGCAAATCATAAGCCAAGAATTTTGGCGCAGAATCCATTCAAGCCAATTTTGAGTTTCACGTGGCTTGCTCAAAATATAGTTCAGGTGAGCATGAATCAAACTAATAATATGTTAAATATCTCACATAACATTAAATATTTTTTGTATATGGCACTTCTACCATACATAAGAAACAAGTTTGGTCAAGTAGTTCACCTTTACCTCTCAAATCAGAGGTATTGAATTCAACTCCCACACCCATCATTTTAACTTGATTTTTTTTTATCCTTTTCAAATGCTTAAATTCTGACTCCAATCGGCTCTACTCTGTAACAAAATCAAGCCAACCAAATCTAAAATCAAGTTGGCTCGAAATCAAATATTTTGAACTAAGTCAGCTCAAAAATGAATTAATGTAATCCCAAGTCGATTTCATGTTAGGAGTAGAAGAAGCTGAAATCTTGTGGAAGACAAAAATATAACCTCATCGAAAAACTTTGGAATTTTTGACAACACACTTAAACCACTAGACAAAAAAGTAAATGCAAAAGCACTCTTTTAAGACCTTTATACTGACTTAAAAATAGACTTCTACAAGTTTACGTGGGATGTCTTAAGAATAACAATTGCCACAAACCAAACAATTAATTGAAATTAGATTTTTAGTTTGTGTGATCCTCTTCAATGACTTAAAGAAAAGTTACAAGGGTCTTCACTAACACTCTTTTGTAGGTAGAAATAAACTTCTTCGAAAGATTTGAAGATTGTATCACCCCTGTTTAAATCATTGCTATCAGACTTCTCCATTGGATAAAAGACCTATTGATGCTCTTAGACCTTCGGGTTTACTTCAGAAGCGTCTCACTCAGTTCAGCATCAACCACAAGTAAATGTAACTCTTCTCTGTAGCTATTATAGACAGGAATAGGGCAACACATTTTCATGTGTGCTCTTGAAAGTGCCTTGTCTGTCGCTTTACTAGTACAACCACTCCTGCATAACAGTTTTGGTAGAGACCTAAAGTTGTTACTCTCCCATAATTATTTGAGATTTTATGACCTTCTAAAAGCACACATTCTATTCCCACGAGGAAATCTCATTATACTAAATAGGAGAATGAGCAACTTCTTTAGTTCTTGAATCCCTCCTAGAATATTCAACATTAGTCCATAAAGATTGTTTCCTTCGAGGACTCCTTGTACGAGGATCGTCTATCCTCATACGTGGCTTCCTTCACTGCGATTTCAATCCTATGGTTCAAACCTTGGTCAAGGTGTTCGTCAATAAGGCTATTAATATGGATCGAAGATCGAAAATCGATCGAAAATCGAATTGATTTTGGATCGAATCGAATTCGTCAAGGATCCCAACACTCATTCAAAACTTTGACGAATCTTTCCGATGACAATTTTCTTCGAGAATCCTTTCAATGAGTGATAATGACTTCCTCCACATCATCATAAAGAGAGATCCTTAACATTTGGATTAAATCTCAAATCAAAAATTTCAATTTCAAGTGTGGCTCAGCTCATTCAACAGCTCATTTGAAATTGGACCAATATGGCCTAGCCCCACCCCAGTTCCTTTTAGTTTTGAATAAACGTTTTTTTGCATTTTTAACATTGCAAAATACAATGGCTCTCTTTGATGACTGAGATGACAAGTCAACTCATGTGGAGAGAAAACAGTTTGAAATTGTACAAGCAAAACAACAGTATTGAAGGTTCTGGAGTTATGTTTTGCAGTTTTCTTCTTAGAATACTTTTGGCACAGCAAAAATGTGTGAAAGAAAAGGTTGAAGACCCTATAATTGATGACCACAGGATATATAATGTGGACCGAGAATTACGCTATCATCAAGATATTATAGTTGTTAGTGCCAATATGATGTGTGTATGAATCAAATAATGCCTGGATACTGTCTCAATATTGAAGTAAGATATCCACTTGGATGTTTGATTTTTTTATTTCATGTGACAACTTGCTGGAAAGATTGAGGTGCCCAAAATAAGAAGGGGAAGTTACATAGATGTCATTAAAATTTAATTGTTTTTTACATATTTTACACTCAAATCTTTAATATTTCATGTACAATTCATACCACAAAATTATAATCTTTATTACATATATATTATAATTTTGTAGTAGGAATTGTATATGAGATGTAATTTTCATATAATTTTAGTAGTTGATATGTAATATTAAATATTTGAGTGTCAAATATGCAAAATAATTAGATTTTAGCAGTACGTATGAAATTAGATTGGTAAATTATTCTTTCCTACTAACACAACGAATTCATAGTATTGCACATTCAACACATTAGTAACTTGAAGTAGCTGCAAAGCTGAAGGCCCATCTAGAATGGTCCAAAAAGGACAAGGAATAACAGAACAAAAACTACAAGTTGTTGGCATAACTAAAAGGAAATGTAAAATTGAATCAATTTGACTTCTAAAAGAAGGACTTAAATTACCTTTGTGAGATTTCCTAATGAAGCAAGTGGAAGAAAAAATTCAGGATATAGTTGTGTGCTAAGCTCGAAGATGCTGCATAGGGACTAGTTAGTCACAAGCTTTCATATCTAAATGAAAACAATTATGCCCAAAGTAAAATAGAAACCTCCCAGCACTTCCAATGATATCAGCATACATCCTCCATTGTTTTGGATCATCATCAAATAGGGTACCGAAACGTCCACCTATTAAACAAAATATCATCACCACTAGACAAACAAATGAATTAGTAACCCTTTTCTTTCATATCCATACCAATGACAAGACGTCCAATAGCTCCTAGACCATCCTTTGACACCCATCTGAATATAAACAAATAAAAAAAAAACATTATCATGAAGTAGCACAATAAAGTTGACAAATAACTACAGCACAATAAAGTTGACAAATCTATAAAATAAATGGGAGTATAATTTAGCAGCTGGAATATGTTTGACAGAAGATTAAAATTGTTAGATGACTAATATTGTATTTACAATGGACCTACTCAATTATTTTATACCTGCTCTCCATGTACCTCCTCTCACTTTTTATATATGTGAGGAAACCCTAATAATTGATTTTTTTCGATTTTTTTCACTTTTTTTCATTCAATATGGTATCAAAGTTAGATGTCTTAAGTTCGAACCCTGATGACTCACAATTATTTATAGCATGTGGTTAAAAAAAATACTTATACCAAACTCCATGTTACAAAGCAAATAACCTTGTACGTAAAGGGGATGTTAGAATATAAATTATTCCTGGGCTATGACTATTAAATCAATAGGTAACTAGAGATTTAACAAAAACAAACATTTGTAGCTAAATGATATCTCATTAAAATATCATATAGTGGCTAAGTTACCACAAATTTTCCCATATCAGTTCAACATGAAAAAGTTAAAAACTCTTCATTTTTCCAT
Organism: Apostasia shenzhenica; assembly: GCA_002786265.1. Classification (NCBI taxonomy): domain Eukaryota; kingdom Viridiplantae; phylum Streptophyta; class Magnoliopsida; order Asparagales; family Orchidaceae; genus Apostasia; species Apostasia shenzhenica. The sequence goes on from KZ451982.1 coordinate 6,438,308, forward strand.
CACTCACATTAAAGAAACTTAGTAGGTATAAATTAGATATCACATTAAGCTAAGAACACACAAACATCACATGTATCAAATTTGATTATTTTGGATTTTGAAAAATATGTCCAAAAGATATCATGACAAATTGAGAAGCGTAGAAAATAAAATAAAATAAATAAATGAAGTGTATGATTGGATAAATTTGTTGCAAGTGTAAGTCAAATAAGAATAAGACCGAAAGCATACAAAGATTGAGACATCATTTAGAGGAACTATGTCGAACTAGTTAGGGATTAACATGGTGCTTCGTGGACACTTAGGGCTGTCATCGATCCGATTTCGAGTCGAGCCAATACTGGCTCGAAATCGGATCGATCACAGTTCGATTGACTCAAAATCGGCTCGAAGTCGATTGGGCTTGACTTCGAGCCAATTTCGAATCATTTTCAAGTAGTTTGAAATAATAAAATCTCAATTTTTTTTCGAGTCGATCCCGAGCCGGGAAGGCTCGACTTGATCCGGCTCGAGATTGGCTCGGTTTATAATATATATTATATAACATATAT
>KZ451982.1:6445751-6469782 GCA_002786265.1 Apostasia shenzhenica
ATATATTATATAACATATATATATATATATATATATATTATATATACATATATTATATATATACATTATATATATAACAAGTATTTTAATTCGAGCTGGATCGAGTCAAGCCTACCTTGGCTCAAAATCAGCTCAAAATTATTACCGAGCCAAACTTTTGGCTAGTTAGTCAGCTCGTTAAGACCGACTCGATTTCGATTCAATCTAAAAAAGATTCAACTTTCGAACGTTTTTTGATTTTCGATCCATACTAATACCCTTATGGATACTTAATCTGTAGCAAGCAATCTCACGTCATGCTGATGAAGTCATCTACAGTAAGATATCTAGACACTGTAGAAACACCAGAAAAACACGATTAACCCTGCAGAAGAAAAAGAACAAGGAATACTAAACATAGAATTCTAATTTGATAATTGCTTGAAAATAGAAGATATAGGCTATATAAATAGCGAACTTGCTAACAACCTAAAAATAACATCGAATCATGAGAATGTTTTTCCGGCCCATATTAGCCAACATACTAAGTTTGGGTAAGATTAGAACAATAGATATTGAGAAAAATAAAATCTATTCATTAAAAAATAAAGAAAAATATTAAAAGTTGCCCAAAATATTCTCAAACAAACTTTTTGATTGAAAAATAACCATTAGCAAGGAACCTACTAAGCCACATAGAAGGGCTTGTCAAAATCTTTCTTAAAACATTTTGTGTATTTTGCATCTCCTTTTGAATTGAAAGCTATGATCACTTTAAGTTTCTCATTTTCAATTATGCATGTTTGTCTTTCCTTCTGTCAAAAATCCCCAAATAACTTTCATCATGTATTCTATTACATTAGTTTCCACATTTGAAAAGAACTTTTTCCTGAGTTATCTGAATATAGAGAAGCATCAGAGGCATAATACTTAAACAAATCAGCAAAACTAAAAATTGACGAAATTTGTAAGCCTATGGAAGGTCCACCACATATGTAATTGTTATTGTTTTTCTTTTGGATGCGCCAAGGGCAAAACATCTTGGGCTTTATCGCTATATATTAAAATTGAGAATAAGAAAGAAAAAATTGTCTCCTCTATTTTGTCATCTTCTTCCTTTCGTCCTTTCCTAAAGATTAGTCAAAGTTCATTCTATTTAATATCTCTACTTTACATTGCTTTGAAAAAAACAAATCTCTATTTTACATGCGCCCATCTATCTCCTCCCTCATCCAAGCCACATATATAATCAGTAAATTAGAGAAATTATAATTTGGTCCTTTGATTTTTCTCAGTCTTACCTTTAGATCCTAATGTCTTACAACTAGGTCCTTTTAACTGTTTTCAAGTTCCTTTTGATTAATTTCTCATTTTCCTCATAGCTAGTCCAAACCTTTTTTATAAGCTAATTTGGTCTTTTGATTTCTCTCAGTCTTACTCTTAAGTTTTAATTCCCTACAACTGGGTCCTTTCAATTGTTTCAAGTTTCTTCTAAGCATGCTTCTAATTTAAAATTTAACACCTTTAACACAATTCAATGAATTTATAATTTGATCCATGATTTCTTTCAATCTTGCTCTTAGGTCCTGATTCCTTAGAACTAGATCATTTTCAATTTTTACAACTTCATTTTGATTAATTTCAATTCAAGCATGTTTTTGACTAAAAATTAACCTTTTAACACAATTTAGTTTATGATGAACAAATTGCGAACACAATAAACCATTAAACAAATTCTAATTAACAAAAAAATAAAATAATTACCAATTTAGTTAACATTAACACTGTAATTACCATTAAATCAATTAACATAATTTAATTATCCAATCAGCTACTTTAATATTTATTTGGCTCAATCAGTCCTTAATGCATTATCAGTCAAAAAAACTTCTCTTTCAAATGAAATTACTCGAGAATTTTATTTTTAATACCTTTTATTTATATTTATGTTCTCGACCAAATATAATATGATAATATTTATTTATTTAGCACTATCAATAAGATAATATAATAATTAATTTATATAAACAGTAATCTAAGTAATTAATATTAAACATTCTTATCTATTAATATAAACATTTATGAATATTATCATACAATATAGTTATAAAACTTATCATAATAACATTTATTAATATATTTTAAAATTAAAACATGCACCGCACATGCATATAAACTAGTCTTGTTATAAGAGTAAATAGGAAATCTCTCTTTTCACAGGAAAACCATCACAACAACGTCAACGGTTAACATTTTCTCTACATAATGTTTGTCCGTTGTTTCTTTGTATTTTGTGTTTCATTTTATCAACTTCAATTGTACATCAGCTTGTGCTTCTTCAATCTTCTAAATGTAATTGCACTTCAACGACATTATACCTAGAAATATTAGGCTACGATATCAAAGGTATGATGTGGAGCTCTTTCGCACACCATTTCAAATATTGTTTTCTAGTTGATTGATTAATCATATTATTATAGCCTTTGTAGATGAGCTCTGTTAGGGCTAGATGATAATCCCACTACTTAGGCTTATCATTACACTGCAATAAACCATTTCCAAGTGTTTGTTGATAGCTCAAGTTTAACAATCTGTCAAAATATGAAAGGATCTATTGTGCCGCAAGTCGATGTGGAGCAAGTGCCATAGTGTACACAAAAGTGGCTAAGAAACTTTAAGTCTAGTTTAGAGGTGATTAACTTTGGCACTCTATGTAAGTAACTCCCCTCATGAGATTACTTTTTTTACATGGGATAAAACATGCCATCTTTAAAAACCTATCATCAACCATAAAAAATAAAATCAAAGAGAATGCATGGTAAGCTAAGGACAATGTCCATTGAAATATCTTCCAATAGGGTCATTGGAACTAGTTGAGGCATGATTCCCCTTCATTCGCCTATTAAACTACACACCTCTAGATGAAGTAGTTCACATTATTCTTTAGTTGTATTCAATAATAGCATTCTCTAGTCAATGTGATTATCCTAACTTTGCCGACATAACCACCTCCATGTAACTCTGAGATTAGCTTCTCTCTTAGGAAACTTCTAGGGATGCATAACTGACCTTTGAACAAAAGAAAAGTCATCCTACATCAAGAACAATTTATTTGATTGTCTAGACTGAATGTTCTATCACTTCTCTTTGAATACATCATCTATATTGTAAAACTCTTCCAAGCAGTCATATCCCACAAAAGAGAAGCATAATTTGACCATTCAGACTGGATGTTCCATCACTCTGATACTACAATTGCTTGTAATATGGTGGTAGGAGCTTCGCAAGCAGTAGCCTCCTCATTCTGCTATAACTAGATATATTGCTTTCCTTCTCCTTTGGTTTGTCTGTATCCAATCCCGGCAAGTTGAAACATCACCCTAAAGTTAATAGGAAATGTAATTCACCAACTTGTATTCTACTCATGAGTTCAAAGAACTTTTCAACCTCTGCGGTTTAATCTGAAAACCCTAAATGCCAACGATTCTCAAGAAATTTGGTACATCTAAAATAATTTTGGTAGGAATATCTCTATCACAATGTTAAAGCACCAAATCAATCTTGCTATAACTTCATCATACAATGAACCCTCTTCACCTAATTCAATGAAGTTTGTGTGGCGCCACCCTTCGTGCATTCGGTTCTGGATCCAAACGCTCTTGTAAAGTAGGAGCCAATTGCATAGACATTAACTTCTCCAAAGTTTGGATCCAAGTATCTTGTATTTACTTTTGGTAACCGATCATCCAATGCAACATCTCCAAAAGAGAAACATTAGGGTTTTGCATGCTATTGTTGTTGGAATCAACAATCAAATAGGATAGTCCTGCTCTGATATCAATTAGCGTAGAAAAAGCATTGAGAAAACAAGATTAATCAGGCAAAAGAAATCAACGATAGGTTGAAGCATGCAAATTTGATTTGATGGATAAATATGAAATATTGAGATAAATCTCAGAGTATTTTATTGATAGTTGTTGAAAGCAGAATATACAATTCATATACAAGCAAGTCACTATTGGACTTAAAATATCATATAATCACAAAAAGTTTAATTCCCAACCCATATCAGCTAGCATACCAAGTTTAGGCCAAATAAAAGTATTGAAGGTTAGAAAATAAATTTAAATAGTTTAAAAAAAATTAAGAAAAATACTAAATGTAACTCAAAAGAGCATTGAATGCCCTTTTCTAAGATTTTTGAAATAGAAATAAGGATGTCAACAATTATCCAATAATGTGTTTTTCATAACTCCTCTCGGATTGAAAGTTATGGTATTTTAAATTTCCCTCACACGATTACATAAGTTTGTCTTTCCTTTTGTGCGAATTTTCCCAAATAACCTTTAGTCATGTATGCTATATGACATTCAAAGAATATGATAAAAACCTAGAAACAAAAGTCCAAACTTGGCATAAATGTAGTTCCATAAACAAGTGTAAGATAATAGAGTAGATGAGATTACTGGATGGCAGCAGTAGAAGCAGCAATGCTAGCCCGAGAAAATGAACCAACACCAATAGCCTGGGGAACCATCATATGTAGCTATGTGCACTTAGCATAAGGTCAAGCATTAATAACACAAAACCATCCACCATATGATGAATAGGTGCTACAATTATTCTCCTTCAAACTAATAGTTCATGGGAACATGGCATCCTTGATTATAGAAACAGCAGATATTGTTAAAGTACTAAGTGGCAAAGGGAAAATAGAACTTTTTACCTTAAGAAGACTTGAAGTAACTAAAGTGTGGCAAATCCATCCAGTTACATTAGTAGGAAATTGCAATAGCATGTAATCCAAGTAATCATCTGACACTGATGCTGCAAGAAATTTTCACAAAATAACAAAATAAAAGCCATGATAAGAAAAAAAATGCTGATATTATACATTGCAGAATGCAGTCAACAAACAATGCTGCTAAAGAGTCAGTTGCACATATTATCAAAAGAATGCAGTAAATTAGCCAACCAAATCCTTGCAGAGCTGTTTAGTAATCAATCATAACAGAAGTAGCCATAATTGAGTTGGTATTCAAGTGTCATATTTAAAAGGCTAGTATGACAAATAGAAAACAAACATAAGGAGCAGTGGGCAGGGAAGGAAATAAAGTAAAGTGGCTAGTATGACAGTTAAAAGGGTTGTTTTTTCAAAAAAAAAAAAAAAACTAGAATTTAAACCTATTCACTGCATGAACTGGTGTAAGCAACCAAGAATAAACTCCACATGGTTGGGTAAGGATTAAAAGGCTTCAAGAAGAATACCATTATAAGTAGCTACAATATTCCCATCCAATAGCAATATATGAAATATCTCAACTTCATAATAAAGCAGTTTGGCTGTTGAAGAGTTCTATGGTGGGGGGAGGGGTTGCAATTAGACTTTCCATGATAATCAAAAGTTCTTCAAAAAAGTGCTTGTAAGAAATTTAACGTACCAATGGCAATTCAAAATCTAAGGTTTAGTTAAGGAATTCTACCTGGAAAATCAAATCTAAAACACATATTAGAGCAACAGCTGAAGCAGGCCCCAAGGCATTTTTGTGGTTTTCTCCGGACAGTTCAGTTGAAATGCAATAGTGAGATCACACAACCATGACAAAATACATGCTGCCATGTTCTTCAATATCTTCAGTATAAATCATATTCATATTCAATCCATTAATTCACTTTTAACCATCATCATTTAAGCCAAATAAGTGCAGAATCACGTTTCAAAGCATGAGTAGATGATTCAACATAGACATTAACTAAGATAGTGCAAAAGCAAACTCCGAGTCCTGAATATCAGATTAAACACATATAACATGGACAAATTTCAGAAGATATCGAACAATAATCAAGCAGAACAACACTGTTAGTACTCTACCAGGAAACCCCGCAGGTAAAAAAAAATCTTTGAACGTTTTAGGAAGAAAGGACAGGTTTAAGAAGTCATCTTTCTGAGATTTATTCACCAATCTATCCTCGTCCTCCTCCCACATGCTTCGCAAACGTAGATTGTTGTCCAGCACATATCTACCATAACCAAAGCACCAAATGTCAGCGTACATTCGAAATTCCACACACGTAGACTACGAAGAGACAGTGGTCTTTCCTTCCCTTAATTTCAAAATCCAAATAGAGCAGAAAGCTCACTTCTTAGATTTTCCATCTCCGTATCTTTCCACCAACACTGATCTCGAATCTCTGGAATTGTGTGAGAAGGAGGAATCCTATATGATTATCAACGAAAAAGATAGAAATAGAGGGGAATGGGTAGACACACACACACACACACACACAGAGGGTTAGAACTTACCTGTGCTCCACCTCTCCACCATGCTTGAACGCATCAAGCGAGGAGAAGAAGCCGGGAGTGAGATCAGTGCGAGGACAAAGAAAAGCACGGGAAGCAGAGGAGACGATCGGGGGCGCTCGGGGGGCGGCGCCAACCGATGTCTGCGAGGGGGAAGGGACGAGAACAGCGAGAAGCATTTGTCGGGTCAGATTGAGAAGAAAAAAGAGGCGCCTGCTCTTTTATAGCTCCGATTTCTTCGCCCGGCAACGCGTAGGACTCATTCGGATCGACCTGATTCAGATTCAACTCCTATAACATTTAAATCGGATCAAAAATGTTTCACATTCAATTCATATAACATTCGAGTCGAATTAAAATACATATCATTGATAGCCATTTATTCTCAGGGGTGAGAGTTTGGCTCGAAAATCGATAGTCACCTAATATTAGAATCGATATTTAGTTCAAATTCAGCTCGATTTGAATTTCTGAGCCGAGCTACGAGCCATGATATGATCAGATCCATTTAGCTCAATTTTTTAAAATATACAGATAATATTTTTCAATTATTTGTTGTAATTATTTATTAATTACATATATTAATTATAGTTATGATATTTATTAAGTAATCTTGTATGTATAGTTAATTTAATTTTAAATTTTATTAGAGATAATTTTTTTTATAAAAAATGTCATTTCTTAGAGGGTTTGAGTTAGTTCAATTAAGCCTCGAGGTAGCTCGAAGTTTAAATGAGCCAGCTCAAATTCGAATCAAATTAAATTTAGTCAAATTTGAGTCGTGCTTGGTTTGGCTCAAATTCGAATGGTTCCCCCAGTTTAGACCAATGAATTAGTTCTAAAATTAATTATAATAAGATTTTTTATGTAGCATCATAGATATATAAAATTTTTAATAAAAACATTTATAGAGCTATAAAATGTTTGTCGAACTTTAATTTTGTTTAACTTAAACACATTTTTTTAAAGCAAATCGTCTAAGATTATCACATAAGGCAATTTTTGGAGTTATCATAACCAAGTGCTTTAAGATTTGAAGAGATTTGCAAGTGGATAAGAATATGAAACTGATAACTAATTGTTAACACGTGGCTCCAACGTTACATCTCAGTTGTATACGTGACACCTAGAGGGATCCTCTCAAAATCTCTCTGTCATCATCAATAATAATTAACTAAGTTTCTTTTTTGCAAAGCTCGGGTCTCGATCCGCTAGTTCGACCTCCACAAACATCGGCCACGATGATGAGTGCAATAGCATCCATTCCATCGAATACGATGCTTAAGCTTATCCCCACAATAGCGAACACGATATTTCACTGTTGACAGCTTTCGATTTCTCCGATGGCCGACAGTGGTGGGACCACCAATGTGGGTTCAGTAGAAATACAGCATCCCCTTCCGAAAAATTGGCTGAACTCCACTACAACTCTCTTTATAAATACCTCTGGATGAGACGAGACCAGGGGACACATGTAACAACAAAGAAGCTAGAGATACAAGAAGCTCTCTTTGACAAACCCATCCTGTAACTCATCTTGTACTAGTTTTTCGACCAAATTTTTCTGTTTTTAGTGAAGTCTTCCTCATTGACACTCCGGTGGACGTAGATGAATTCCTCCTTGAACCACTTTAAATCTCTGCTTGCTTTTCTGGATGCTTTTCATTCTCAATTAAGTTTTAATCGTCAGACTTAGCTCTCTGCATATCGTTGTTTCTTGAAACTCCTTCTTCTTACATCATCACTAATAAAAAGGATTTAAATCATTCAAGTTAATTAAAATTTAATGTGATAATAGAATTACATAATAAAAAAAATTATGAAAATATTTTTTTATTTAGTTTATCAATTAACTACATTATTTTTTTTAGATATTTATATACACGATATTTTATAATATTAAATTTACTCAACACATTTTTTAAATATTATATTTTACACACTTATTTTTATACATGAATTATAATATTTAAAAAGTTTTAAAGTAAATAGTATAATATGATATATATAAAAATAAGTAAATATAATAAAGTAAATTATTACCAGTGTAAATGTTTCTATTTTTTATCAATTTTTTGACTTTCTAGTATTACGCTCAATATAAAATACCATACTAAATTATAACTATGATTTACATTCAAAAATTTAAAATGAAAATTTAATTTTGTATTTTAACTTTTATGCATCTTTTTAAGTAAGTAAAAAATTTTCTTTACAGCGTATTTTTTAAAATAAAATAATGAATATTATCCAAATTTCTATACTCAGAGCATAATATAATGTAAATCTATTTTTTCTAAATTTTTAACCATAATTTTTGATATAATTATTAATTTAGCTATTTTTAAAAATTTTAAATAATTAAATTTTTTAAAATTACTAATATACTCTCCATTTCTCTTTCACTTGAGAGAGACGGGTTGGTGGTTAGTTGCTTGCCAGTAGAGGGGGCGAAATAGCCCTCTGATGAAAAGAGTTAGGAGGCTTCTCGTCAGCTCCTTTTCATTCTATTTATGAGTCCTGCCTATGTGAGACGATCGACAACAAGTCAGTTACCCTCTCCTCTTTCTCTCTATTGCTCCCCTAAAAGAAAGTGACCGGCAAGTGACTGTTGGCCGCCCACACCCCCTTCGCCCTCTCTGTCAACGATCGCCACTCTGCCCCCAAAACAAGCGGCCACCTCTCCTCTCTCTACGAATGAGCGGGCTCCCACCAGCTGCTCTCTCCTAGGTGAGCAAGGGGGAGAGAGAGAGAGGAGGGAAAGAAAGAAGAGTATATTGATAATTTTAAAAATTTAATTATTAAAAAATTTAAAAAAATCCGATTAATAATTATATTAAAGTTTAGGAGCTCATATGTTAAAATTTGAAAATTATAAATATATGTGATATTATTCAGACCTGAATGTAATTTACCACAGAATAATGACTACTATTTAAGGTTATTTTTGTATATTGAAATAAATTGCTCTGTCGTGAATCTCGTGATAGAAAACCGTGGAATTTTTGGGAGTGGGTCTTCCCACTACGTGGGCAGCTCATGAATAGTACACGGCGATGGTTATTTTAATCTCGTTGAAAAATAAATAAAAATTTAATTTTTATTCTGGGGACCTCGAAGACGATATGGTGGCGGGCGGAGGATGAGAGCGACAGTCCATCAGTACAGATCAGCTTTTCTTGAGCTTCTTTTGTTCCCACTGCGGTGAAGGAGGCAGGGAGTGTGCGGCTGTGGGTGAAGAAGAGTCGTAGCGATGGAGAGCATAATGAAGGTGGTTAGAGGCGATGGGCCGTCGGTTCTGGATCTGGACCCGAAATCATCCGTCGGCGGCGGCGTGGAGGATATCTACGGCGAGGATCGGGCGACGGAGGAGCAGCTCGTCACTCCGTGGACTCTCTCAGTAGCTAGGTCCGTTTGATCGCAACCCACCCTGACCATCTTTCTTCTTCTTGTATGAAAGTTTTGGGGATCCGATTGCTTATTTAACATATATGTAAGCGAAGGGCTATTGATTCGATTCATATATTATGCAGATAAGATTATAAACAAGCGAGTAATTTACTATTTTTCATGAAATGAGGTCAAAAGGTTGAAAATTTTGAGGATTAATTAGCTATTCTGCCTTTCAATGTTAGATTGAAGATGAGTACAAAGAGTTACAACTTAACAGTTTCTAATAGTGTGATGCAATAATTGAAGTCTTCATCATAACTGTTTGATTGTCAAATCACAGTTAGTAACTTTATTAAAAGGAGACAAAGAATAAAGGGGGATTTACATACATGACACATAAAACTATCATATTTACTAATTAGATACCTAAAACATAAATATTACTTTAGAGATACTTAAACACATTAATATTACCTGATGCATACTATGGTCTCTTTTAACATCAGTTATCTAACCTAATCATGATTTTTTACATACGTATTTTAGAGAAAATAATAGATACTAAATATTACTTAATAATTAAAAAAATATAAGTAATATCACTTATTAATATTATTTATCAAGTCACTGAAGTGATATTACTAATGTTTTTATATTACCAAATAATATTCAAGATTTATTACTTGTTTCTAAAATATTTACGTGAATAAACCACAGTTGCGACTAATCTAACTATGGTTAGCAACTAATATAACCATAGTGAGATCGAGTCAGACAATAGGTGACGAATGAAGACTATAGTGTGAAGTTAGTAATATTAATGTATTTAGAGTATTTTTAAAGTAATATTTATATTTTGAGTATCTAATAATTAAATATGTCAGTTTTATATTTCTGTATGTAAATCCCCTAAGAATAAAATAAACCCATCTATAAGAGAATCTTGCATTAGCCCTTTGTTTCTGATTTCTTCAAAGGGATCTTGGCTCTGGCACTTACAACAGCTTTAACAGAAGTTTTGGCCATACGATAATCAGCTACTTGCTTCCCTCTGCCTATAAAGAGGATTGGTCTTAATAGCAGAAAGGCCCCCCCCCCTTCTCTTTCTTCTTCTTCTTCTTCCTCTCTCCCTGATTCTTGCATTCTCAACATGAAGAAGCTCCCAACTCTCCATGGCTATTGAAGAAGAAGCTTCAAGTTTCTTTTTCCCTCTAAGAAGAAAGCTCACTTTCCAATAACACCCATGAATGATTTCAGAGAAGTATACATTCGTGCTTTTGTTTAATATACGTAAGTTCACCCAGAGCCAACATGAGCCAACTGTGTTGACAAAACTAAGGTCATTGATCATTGTCGGAGGCCTCACCCATGATGATCAGCATCCATGAATGCATTCGAGACATGTTCGATTGCCTTGCCATCTCCGGAACACCAAATCCAGCTATATAACTGTTTTCTCTCTCTAAACACCTATTATTGTGTCTATGCAGAAACCATCGAAAGGTTGTAGGTAAGCCCCATAAGAGCATTCTTGATTAGCTTTGATGCTCCTTTACTACCAAAACCAAAACCAAGCTTCTATCCAATGGTTTCTCTCTCTACGATAACCCATGAGGAAGCCATTTTGTTGGACCTCGTCAGACCCATTAGAAGCTTTCAAATGACTTCTCAGACCTCCCATGAGATTCTATGATCTTCTATTCCGACAAGATCCGAGCTCATACTACATGGTTTCTTTCTCTACAGCAACTTCTAATAAATCCACCTCATCAGACCTCGCAGTTGTTGTGGTGAGTTTCTAAAGGCCTCCTCCAGCCACCCACGACTCATATTCAACGTCTCACAACAAGGCTGGTGCAAACATTACTGGTTTGCTTAGCTTGTTGAGTATCTCATAGAGAAAAGGAAGAAGAAGATGGATCAATTACAAATCCAGGCCGATTCTTTCAATGATCTCATTTATGAGTCCTTTTATAATGTTTATTTGTTACGTCTTATTTTAATTAATATGTATTTTTCGTGTAACCCTTCTGGAGCTCAATATTTTGTAATGGAATATTTTCTTGCTCGGCTTGTCCCGTAGACATTGCAAATTTACTCTGAATCACGTAAATCTTGATGTTACCTCTTTATTTTTGTATATTTATTTATCTCTTTATTATTGCCTGACTTAGTCTAATAACACTGTCTCACAGCTAAAAAAATTATCATCAACATATAGTATATTGTTGATGAAGAAAAGTATTCTATCGGAGAGAGGCATCACATTCCATAGGAATGAACATTCAATCTGCAGTAGTGAGCCGCCCTGAAAAGAAAAAAAAAGAGGTGAGTGAAGAGCATCCAAAAAATCAAGAAAATGGTAAAGAAAGAACACAGAGTAAAGTGATTCGAAGATGTGCTACATTTATGGGTTGAGCTGGAGTCAAATATCCACTAAGTGGCTGGTGGTTGGAAACCCACCCAGAGGGGTCGGGGTGATGCTTGTTGAACTACTTAGGGTTAGAAGCTCTCCTTCTGTTTCTATTGAAGGGAAGAGTGTAGGAGGTTGCAGATTACTAAAAGTCTAAGGAGAATTTGTGAAGAAGCCTTTCAAAAATATGTGAGAAGCTCTATTTATAGACACTAAAGGAGATTGAGCCCACTGAGGCCAACCTAGGCTATTTGTATGTGGTGTTAAGAGGAGCACTGAGAGAGTGACACATGGCCTATACGTCTGTTGGAGGTGTTAGGCAATCGAGGCTTTAGGTAAGGAACGCTACCGGTAGGGAGAATGACCATAGTAGCCCTTTGCTAGCTAGCTTTGTGCATATAGTGAGGAAAGGTTGTTAGGGATGTACGCCACATTCTCTGAGAGGATCATGGGCATCTCCTACATAATTTGAAGTGTTGACCTGATAAGCAAGTAGTGGAGATTGATTAATCACTTGAACAGTTGAGCTTTGTAGCCATGTGTTGCTTGAAACACTGTGCTTGGGGTTGGGAGAATAAGGCCTTGGGAAAAGTGGACCAACCCCTTTGCCCAAATTTACTTGGTTAAAGTGGAATAAATCCCTCAAAGCAAGGTTTGGGGACCACGGCCTGGCTTAGCCTAGTTCTGAATGGTTTGGCCCAACATGTCCTCGTATAGTTCGCCTCAATGCTACATGGACGGTTGATTAATTTGGAAAAGCATGTATAAACAGATACATAAATGAGTGTGCTACAAATCAAAAGCATGAATCATATAGTAAATTGACCTAGTGGAACAATTCTGCACTACGGCAACTCTGCCTATCTCAATGAGTATTGGCCTGATCTCTCCACTACCATCATCGATCTACAAAAAAACTACACGTCGGTCTCTTTACTGCATTTGATGCTCCTCCGTAAGCAGTTCATGTTGGTGCAAGTAAATTTTGTGTTACTTCAGTGTAACATACTTTTCTTCTCGACATTTCTTTTGATTTTTTTATTTGCTTGAAGGGCTATTTATTTTTCTTTTTTGATAGAAAAGGTTTTATCTTATATTTGATTTAAAACTATACAATTAGAGAAAATTGAGTTATTAATGAAAATTAAAAAGAAAAAACTCTTAAATCTTTAATATGCTATTAAACGGTCATTTGGGATATATCATAGTAACTCAACCAAAGACATGCTATTATACAAGTATAACTATTAGATGATATATTGAAGTAATACAATGATAACTTGTTTTTAAACAATCATTCGCGACATATCTGAGTAATTCAATTGTAGGCGTGATCTTATACAACCATTAGGTGATAGATCAAATCAATTCAATCAATAATTTGTTTTTTAGACAAGATATATTGAAGTAATTCAACTAAAGATTTTTCTCTTATGCAATAATTAGATGATAAAAAGTAGTAATTCAATCGATGAATGGCTCTTATACAACTATTAGATGATATATTGAATCAATGTGATTAATATTAAGTGCTGTTTATTTTGATGTTTTTGTTTGCTTCAAGAGCTATTTCTTTTATTCTTTTTGATGGAAAGGTTTTTAGTTGCATTGATCTAATTGTTTGATTTTGTTAGTATGCCATTAATGAAATTTTTAGTTGTTTTTCAATTGTTGGTTTCACATAAAGTCTAAATTGTTCCGGTGTTTGATGAATATATTTTTTTAGATTTAACCATTGGCCTTAATGTTTGTTGATTAAAGTTTCTAAGTGTGTAACCTAAATGCCATGATTGTACCTTAGTGGCTACTCTCTGTTGAGGGATCCTCAGCATAACAAGGGTCTTGCCTTCACTGAGAAAGAAAGAGACGCACATTACTTGCGAGGATTGCTGCCTCCAGTATGCATTGGTCAGGAACTTCAGGTTGTCGATATGGCTTTCTACTTGGAAGGTTTTCCCCTTTTTGTTTGTTTCAATTGTCTACCTACCAACTTGTTTTTATTCTATAGGAAAAGAAGCTAATGAACAATCTACGTCAGTATCAGGTTCCACTGCAGCGTTACCAGGCACTGATGGATCTTCAGGTACTGATTTATACTGTTACATGGCCAAATTCACCTATTTGGTCGTCAGATTAAGGTTAAACATATATCTATATATTTTTTGAAATGTAAGGTTAAATGTATTTTAAATTAACTAAGTTTTAGTAAATTTATTCTCAAATATATTAAAATTCTTTGCAAACCACGATTTTAATTATCAAAAATGATTTGGATAACTCTTGATGAAACTTAATGTCTTCCAAATATTTATTGTATTTGCTAATCTTTGAAGTTGTATGATAAAGCTTATGTGCTGCCTTTCTCAGGAGAGAAACGTGAGGCTTTTCTACAAGCTTCTTGTAGATAATGTAGAGGAGCTGCTACCGGTCGTTTACACTCCAACTGTTGGCGAGGCTTGCCAAAAATATGGATGCATCTTTAGGCGTCCACAGGGTCTATATATTAGTTTGAAGGAAAAGTATGAGAATTTCACCTGTATTTGACTTTCATGCTAGAGTTAATTGTATTCAAAATCGCAAATCAAAAAAAAAATTGTATTCAAAATCAGTGTTATTGTTGTGGCAGGGGAAAGATTCTTGAGGTGTTGAAGAACTGGCCACAGAGGACCATTCAGGTTATTGTAGTTACTGATGGTGAGCGTATTTTGGGACTTGGAGATCTCGGCTGCCAGGTATTGCGGTAACCATGTTGCTTCAGGTCATATGGTCCTAAGTGCTTTATACCTATAAATCCACAAAAAAATTTCATGTGCAGGGAATGGGAATTCCTGTTGGAAAGCTTTCTCTTTACACTGCTCTAGGAGGGATTCGTCCCTCTGCAGTAAGTTTGTTCTCGTCCACTTAATGTTAGCAATCCGATGATTTAGATGGGTTGAAGTTTGTTCTTCCAAGTCATGCTTTCTTTAACACATATTTGAAGACCTATAATTCACATGCCTGTGGTGCAGTGCTTGCCTATCACTATTGATGTTGGTACAAACAATGAGCAATTACTGAAGGATGAGTTCTACATTGGGTTAAGACAGAAGCGTGCCACTGGTCAGGTATATTTTGCTTAGATTACTATTTTAAAGTAGTTAATACAAAATAGTTTGGGTAAATTATTCTTGGTACTCTAAGGTGGCGTTTTGTTCAATGATATTGTGATAATATGTTATTTGGAGAAATTGATTATTTGGTTTGTTGGCATGCTTAGATGACACTATAAAAAAATTATGAGATTATCATTCTAAAAAAGATAAATATATGTTACTCAAAATTGAATAACATTTAGATGTCACCTTATTTGTAATGGAGAGATAGATGGGGATTAGATTGATATTCTGTTATCATCTTTTAATATGATGATATTGAATCATGTTTTAAAACCTAGTCGAAATTGTCAAAGTTTCGGTGGAAACCGATCTGAAAGAGCTACTGAGTTTCGGTCTCGGCCGAAACTCGATAGTTTGTAGTTTTGGCAGTTTCGGTCGAGTTTCAGTTAAAATTATTGAAACTCAGCCGAAACACATCTCTCACAAAAAAATAATATTAAATAATTATCATTAATAAATTTAATTTTGAATTTACAAAATTTAAATAATTTATAGAAAAAATTGAAAATCGATATTGAAACTGTTGAAATTGAAAGTTTCATCTTATGAGTGAAACTGAAACTAAAATTAAGTTTTAAACCCTAGTATTGAACTAAACAAATAATAATTTAAAGATAAGAATATAAGATTAACTTTAAAATAACATTGAGACCTAGATAACACGAACATTTAATTAATATTGAACCAAACACTCCTAAAGATTAAAGTTGTTTCCGCGTGAGTATTTTTTGAATTGTTTCATGTAGTTCTTATAGTATGATCATTGTTTTCACACGTCTTTATGCTAACATTCCATCTCCTCCTCTCCTACGTTTTTTTAAAAGAAGAGAGGTTGACCCCATCCCTATGTTCCTTTCTCCCTCTATCTCGTTCTCTCACTTAAAACATGAATCAATGTGCAAAACCTTCATGTGCTCAGGAGTTGCAAGTTATCTCCCAAAAGTTTGCTGTTAAAATTGCTTATTGTTATTTTCTTTACTTGCATTAGGTGTATTCAGAACTGCTACATGAATTCATGTGTGCTATTAAGCAGAACTATGGGGAAAAGGTCCTTGTTCAGGTAAAATCAATATTTTCTTAATGTGGCGTTTCAAGTGCTGCTGCATGTAAATGTATTTCACCTTCATATGTAATGTTATAAAGCCAATTCTTCCTACAAATGCAGTTTGAAGACTTTGCTAACCATAATGCATTCGAGCTGCTTGCAAAGTATGGCACTACTCATCTTGTGTTTAACGATGATATTCAGGTATGATGGACAACAAATGATGCAGGATAACATGCGAGATGCTAACCTATTCTAGAGATCAGTAAATCTAATAGTAAATGAACATAAAGTTTTACTGAAATATATGCTGACGATAACTATGTGATAATCAAGATAATACAATTTCGTGAAATAAATCGATTTAAAATATTTCCGAAACAAGTTCAAATAATAAATAGAAAATTTATCACAAATTTAAGGTTACACTAATTCAATAAATGAGAGACAGAGTACGCAGTAAATGATCACAAGCGGGGAAGCCGATTGAGAGCTGCGTGTCTCATGGCAGCGACGGAGAGAAACCGTCAGCTGACGGTGGTGAGAGGCGGAGGCCAATGAGGATCGATGGTGTCGGGCACTGAGCAAATGGGCGCTATTAAGGGAGGGAAGACTAGAGTAAGTAGCTGTAAAGTGGCTGGTAGTCACCGACAGTTAGCGAATGGGTTGGCAATGAAGAGAAGGAGGTGGGCGAGCGGGGAATGGAGGCAACAAGCGAGGTGTTGAGTGCTAGATGATGCAACGTTGGGCGAGGGTTGCGGGTGGCATAGTGTTAGGGTAGAGGAGGTGGGCAGTACCTCGATCAGGCAGTGTGTAGCCGCGAACTGCGAGATGGCAGGTTTTCGATCAGCTGCGCGGGCGCCAGCGTCGGGTGCTACATGAGTCGTGAGCGAAGAGGGGCATCAGTTGTGTTCTGCAGGCAGCAATCGATCCTGGCAAAGGCAAAGAGGTGATGTTATGTGGGAAATTACAGCATGAGGTCTCTGCTTTCGATTGGACCTGAAGGAGTTTGAATTTATTTAGTAGAGTTGTGCTAAGAAAATTGAGAAAGATTCATTAAGTTTTTTATGGTATTTAGGGATTTTCCCCGAAGGCCCTAATCCTTTCATTCACAAAGATATAACATACAAGCTAAATTTAAACTCAAATGATTTCATTTCAGGATTAAGAACAAACAATACTAGTCCATGCCTTTATATAGGTTTATTACAATCGAACTTCAAATTACAAAATAAATGTGAAAATAAAAGAAAAAAAATAATATTTCAAATATGAACATCCAAAAAGGAAAGAAAATAAATGAAATCAGGCCAAAATATGAAAGATTCTCATTTAAATCAATTAATTGATTTAAATGAGGATTTTCAATTCATCTAATTAGTCACCAATTATGCCTGCTGCTAAATCTGCTGAAATCAATTATCCTTCCAGATCGATGCCATGTAGTGTGATCTCAGGCATTGAGTGTAAACTTTGCCTGGAATAAATCTACGGTTCGGCAGCATCATGTCCCCACCAACAAAGTTCGGGTTTTGAGCAGATGACTTTTATATCTTAAAAGATACTCTTCGTGAACAGAAACGTTTTCAGTTATATCAAAATGAAAAAGCCTTTAAATTCTAATTTCAATTTGATTTGAACCTTCAATTAACAGGATCGATTTCTTAGTGCATGGCTGCAACATTTTTGAATTTATCAGAAAGGCCAAACTCACTTTTTGATTATTCGTCAATAACCAACTAAAAACACATGAACTCATTTGTATCAGTAGTTAAAAGAATCTATTGGTCATTGCAATAGATCATATTATTCTTTCCTACCTATGAAAATTCTTGTAATTGGAGCCGCTTGATTATAATAGGGAACCGCTTCAGTGGTCCTTGCTGGGGCTGTTGCAGCATTGAGATTGGTTGGTGGAACCTTAGCGGAACACAGGTTCTTGTTTCTTGGTGCTGGAGAGGTAAATATTTTGTTTTGTTTTGTTTTATATTTTCAGTGTTTAAGCTTACTTATGTTGTTTAACAAATATTCATGAAAATAAAGTTTTTTTTTTTTTGGTTATAAATGTCTTGCTTTTATGTTCCTATTCAATCTTTGTGGCTTTGATTTTCATATTGCTATTTTTTCATTACTCATCTATATCTATTTTGTGCTTTTAGGCTGGGACTGGTATAGCTGAACTTATAGCTCTTGAGATTTCAAAGCAGGTGCTTTTAATGATTAGCTTCCTTTTCCTGTTTAATATTCTCAATTTGGAAGTGAATCCTGTTCTGCTTCTTCAATTGGCATGTCATCTTTTTTGTAGACACAAGCTCCGCTGGAAGAGACTCGAAAGAAGATTTGGCTTGTTGATTCCAAGGTAGAGGGTTTCAGTTCATGTTTTTAATGAGGGGCTATTGTGTCACTGCACAAAGAAGTGAATATGTAACATTCTACTATTAAATGTTACTATAGAAATTTATAATAGTAACAAAATTTTTAAAAAGCATTAAATAACATCGCTTGAACTCATTCAAGATGATAAAGAATAGTTTGATACTTGCTCAATTTATTAAGTTGATTCTCAAATTGTTTAATAAAGTTTCTCAATCTATTTCATAAATTAAGTATAGATATTGTTACCACAAAAACGTTGCTTATGAGCCATAGTGAGATAGAATAGATCAATTCCAAAACGATATATTCTAGGCATTGTTGTAGAAGTCACGAAACATATTATTGTTGGGGTATTTGTAATTTCTTTATGCTATATAGGTAAATAGTAAGACTGGTGGTTTGCAAACTAGACCCTTTGAATTAATTAGGACATTTGGTTCCTGAATTTGCTTGCACCATTCAAACTCAAGTGGTTGATTGCTTTCTTCTTTTAGGGATTAATTGTGAATTCACGTAAGGAATCACTTCAACACTTTAAGCAGCGTTGGGCACATGAACATGAGCCTGTTGGTAATCTCTTAGATGCTGTGAAGGTATGGACTTTTCTTGAACCTTTTTTTTCATTTTTGTTTCTCATTTTTTGCAATTTTGTAACAAGAAATATTCTGTATTACTATTTTCTTCTTTAGATATCGGTATAAAGTTGACAGATTTCTCTTGAGTCTTTTAAAACGTTTATTTTTCATGAACTTTAAACTTTTGTTCTCCAAATGTCAGTTTGTTTGTCGTTCACATTTCATTTTTGCATGACTAAATATTGACATTATATTATTTCACTTATCTTGCTTAGGCAATAAAACCAACAATTTTAATTGGCTCATCTGGTGTTGGCAAGACATTCACAAAGGATGTAGTTGAAGCCATGGCCTCCCTTAATGAGGTATGCTAATGACACCCTTTTATTGGTTCATCTATGGATAAAATCTATGAGAAGTATTTGGACATGCAATCTTTTTTTTGTGGAAATGACATGCAATTTTTGGTAAATGCAGAAACCGGTAATTCTTGCTCTTTCTAACCCGACGTCTCAATCAGAGTGTACTGCTGAGGAAGCATATACATGGTCTCAGGTAATTTCTCCTTACCCGTTGTTATATGTTAGGGTATCAGCTCGAATGCAGACACCTGCTTGAGGGAATTCAACTGTGTTCACGTGAGTATGCGCTCTGAAATTCTCTGCTATTCTTCAGGGTCGTGCAATTTTCGCCAGTGGGAGTCCATTTGATCCTGTCAAATACAACGACAAGGTGTTTGTTCCTGGTCAGGTATGTTTATTTCATGTCTTAATTCTATAATGGTTCATAGAAATTTCTGGTTTTGATAGCTTTATTTCTTCCTGAAAGTTGAGATGAGTATATGATAACTGCTAAAATGATAGATTAATGTTGTCTTTCTTGAACTTGCAACTAATTTCATGTTTCAGCTAAGGCTGCGGAAAACAATTTAACATTTTAGATGGGAAGGTAGTGAAGTGATTGTAGAGAATTGAGTCATGAAGTAGGAAGAAAGTAGTACTAGAATTGACATTACTTGCAGCAGACAGTAAAAGATATGGAGCTAACCTCAATGGTGACTTCTCCTTTCTTGTGTACGGACAGGCAAACAATGCTTATATTTTCCCTGGCTTTGGTCTTGGGGTGGTGATGTCTGGAACGATTCGTGTGCATGATGACATGCTTCTTGCTGCTTGTAAGTTCACTATTAAATCAAATACCTACTGTATCTTAGGGTTCATATTATCATTAATTATGTTTTTTCAATGACAAAAAACCTTTGACACGTTATGCACAAACAATTAAACTCATAACCAGCTAACAAAAAACTTTAAGCTTAAGGCTTATAACTTTGTAATTTAAGTTTATGTCTGAGTGCCTGAGGTCAGGGTGTCGCACACAGGTCCCATCTCTTTTTACTTTGCAGTTCAGGTTCCTCGGGTTGGATTATTACCACAATTTATGGTCCCTAAGGTTGTATTGTCTTTTAACTTTGTCCATTTGTACAGAAAACATTAATTTTAAGTAAAACTAACCGAAAAACATATTCTAATGGAGCAAATTACTTAGACTAATTCTACTTCCGTTACTTTGGTTAGGTCAAAATATCTGAGGGCAGAAATATAAAGTTGATGTTGTTTACTGTGGGAGCTAATGTTGATGAAATTTCAACCTATCAGGCCTCGATGCAGATTATCTTATTATTTGTATTCTAACTTCCCCCTTACATAATAGCTCTTGCTACTTTAGAACTATGGAATAAAAACTTGATAATTCTCATTCACGATTCATCGGATCATAATATTATAAGAGGGACTGAAATTATTCAACCAAAAACAAAAATTGGCCGCAATTAAAGGAGGAAAAAGAACTTTTCTCTAAGAAAAAAACTAGAACATATTTTTTTGAAATAGTGAAGAACATTGACTTAATGGAATCATAAACAAGGAAACCTGAATTCCTACAAAGCAAACAGCTGTATATGCATATTTCTACATTTACAAACACGATTCATTGATTTGTTGATTATACCTTTAACGACGTGATAGATTAGAACTTTAAACCTCTTTCTAATATCTTCTGCTATAATCTTAAAAATAATCTCGTTCACTCGTACTCTAATCTCTCACTGTATTCCCAATTTGTATTACTCACAGGTTTAATCCTGACCTGCATTGCATTGCTCTTGGCCCAATTACAGTAGGAACAAAGTCTTAATCCGAAACTTATTTGGATCAGTTGCATAGATTTCTTTTCTCCATTCAATTCTATTTAAAGTCATGCTCTCTATGAGTGAACTTAATTAATCCCACTGACCATCAAATAACTTGAAGCTTTAAGCTCAAAACTAAGCTAAAAGTCTGAAGCTCAGATATATGCTCACTTGCTTTAATCCTGAAGCAAATGAACCAATAGAAGTTGTCGCTCATCAACAGCTTCTTTATGCGATTTCTAACTTCTGCTTTTGCTGGAGCAGCCGAGACCTTGGCACGGCAGGTGACCCGAGAAAATTTCGAGAAGGGTCTGATCTATCCACCCTTTAAAAACATCAGGAAGATATCTGCTCAGATTGCTGCCAGTGTAGCAGCCAAAGCATATGAGCTCGGTATGCTGATCTTAATCTGCTCAGCTTTCTCTCCTTTTTCACCCATTAGGTGGATCAAATTTCTAATAACTTGAAATGATTTCAGGGCTGACTACTCATCTTCCTCGTCCAGCAGACCTTGTCAAGTATGCTGAGAGCTGTATGTACACTCCTGTGTATCGAATCTATCGTTGAATGAGCTGCGAAGACAACTCCTTTCCGGAGCTTCTGTGAGCATCAATGATTCTTGCTCTCTTGTTGTATCCTGTGTAATAGTGTGATTGATGAGTGTGATCTATGAGCTTTGCCTGTATGGTACTCTTGCCTCTTTTATGTAGAAGTTTTAATAAAGCTTGGCCACTTAAATCGTCTGCTGTAAGATCTTCTGTCATGGATATAAAAGTATTATCTGGATATAAAAGTATTATCTGCTTTGAATTTAGAGATACTTTCAGTCTTTGTTTTATTTTATTTTTGGGTTGAAGTACTTATGATTTTGTGAGTCTTGCGATGTATTTAGCGAATGATCATGTTTTTATAATTGAAAAAAAATATTTCTAGAAACGACAACAACTTTGAGGACGAGAAGTTCATACAACTAAGGAGTTCATGCTTGGCATTTTTTCTGGGTTTTGATCTCCTCTTCCATTATATTTAGGCAATGCTCTAAAATGTGTTGTCCTTTTAAGTCTATTCTATATAGGTGAAGTATGTATCCCTTTGTTATGTGTTTGTTTTCTCTTAATTTAAAGGTATACTTCATATTTGTTTAGATTATGATATATTATTACATGTCAATTTTTTTTTTTTAATCTCTTCTCTTTATTCTTCTTCTTCCTAAAATTATAAATCAAGCATTCAATTACAATAAATCATTTATAGAATTATATATTATGATATAATATATCATCTAGAGTAAATTACTCATAGGTTCTTATAGTTTATCTATAATCATATTTTAATTCATATTTCTTAAATTTTTTCACTTAGAGCTTATTTAGCAAAAGCTCAAAAATGAGCAAATAAATATTTTAAATTTATTATAAATTTAAATAATTTTATTTTACATTCAATATAAATTATAATCTTAAAAATTAATTTTATTTCACATTCAATACAAATTTTAACTTTAAAATCAACTTTATTTTACACACCTTCTAATATTAAAATAATTTTTTTTTTCATCAATTCTATAAAATAAATATTTTTTTTTTACTTAAATTTAACATTCAATCAAGTTCTTAGATTTTAAAATTTAAAATAGAGATTTAACAGTAAAACAAAATAAAGGCCTACTAAGTCTTTACAATTTAAATTAGAGACCCTTGTGATATATTTAAAAAATAAAATTAAAATATAATTATAAATAAACTATAAAAATATATTAGTAATTTACTCTATATTAACACCAAAAAAGACTTTTACATATATTAGGACTTAAACTTGGTTGGCCTCAAAAATTGTTCAGATACAATAATTTTTTAATTAGACTAGAAAAGTTGGCAGCATGCCGACATGTAAAGTGCAACATCATCGTTACATAGTAATTTCTGATGATCACATGTAGAATTACAAAATCTCCTGTTTTATCAAAAAAAAATTGTATTTTCTCTTTTAAGCTTCTTTGTATTTTTACACAAGAGAAATGTTTTGTTGTTTTTATAAATAATTTTCAATTTAATTAAAATATTTAAAGGCTAAATATTGATTTTGTGTGTGTAGTACCATTTATAAGATATTATGTTATAAATGGTACAGATATTATGTTATAAGTATATTATGTTATACAGATACATAAGATATTACTTTAATTTTTATATTATGTTATAAGATATTACTTTAATTTTTATATTATGTTATAAGATATTACTTTAATTTTTATACAGATATTATGTTATAAGTACTTTTTAAAAGCAAGATTTCATTGTATCTACGCAATTCGGTGGTACGGTGGAAGAACCGTTGGAACTAAGAACGTTAATATGGATCGAAGATAAAAAATCGATCAAAAATTAAATTAATTTTAAATCAAATTAAAATGAGTCGATCTAAATGAGCCGACTAACGAGTCAAAAGTTCGGCTCGATAATAATTTCGAGCCTATTTTGAGCCGGGGTAGGCTCAACTCGATCCAACTCGAATTAAAATATATTTTATATTATAATATATATATATATATATATATATTATAAGTTAAGCCGATCTTGAGCCGGATCGAGTTGAGAACTTCG
>KZ451982.1:6469807-6539017 GCA_002786265.1 Apostasia shenzhenica
AATTAAAATATATTTTATATTATAATATATATATATATATATATATATTATAAGTTAAGCCGATCTTGAGCCGGATCGAGTTGAGTTTACCCGGCTCCAGATCGGCTCAAAAAATTGAAGTTTAATTTATTTTTGAGCCGGCTCAAAAATGAATTAAAATTGGCTCGAAGTCGATTGAAATCAACTCGAGCCGGCTCGAAGTCAAGCCCAAACTTCTATATTAGCATAACAAACAATAAACTATTCCTTACAAATACTTTTTTTTTCTCTTTTATTTTGTAACTTTCATACATATCGTCATACTCAAATGTTAAGATCAATATTATGATTTTTTTCTCTTTTCTAAATTTTTCACGTATAAAATTTCTACATTGTGTGATTGATAGTCTTTTATTTCACTTTTTTTTTTCTATCATTTGATTTATTATTGAAATTTTACATCAATAATAATAATAATAATAATAATTGTGAAACAGCTTAACGAACACATTTATAGTTAAAATTTTTATTGAGAAAAAAAGCTTGAATTAAATGAGTCTTTTACCTAATTTTTCTTACCGTACTTGAAAATTATAGCGATAGTGTAGTTTAAATTTGGGACCTTCTCGATGATCCCAAGTAAACATTTTTTTCTATTAGGTTAAGAGAATACCATTAATTTTCACTTTCAGTATTCAAACCTTTATTTTTTTTTTTGCTATTTTATTTTTGACAATTTGACAGCATTCGTTATATATTTCGACTTTTTATACATTTTCTTTTTAATTTTATATAACTTTACCTTTGAATGCATTTCACATTATTGTTTTAAATGATCCCATCTAAAATCTCTATCACAGATTCACAAATATCTGACTAATTGAAGCAATATTGACAAACTAAAATACCCATACAGGGTACAATCAAAAAAAAAAAAAAAAACCATACAGGGACCTCAGTGTAATTTTCTTTTGTTAACTTAAAAAGTTATTTTTTTTTCTTTTTTGTTTTGAATCCTGATAAAATTCAAATAAATTGTGTACTAAAACCATCATTTAGCTTTTTTCAAACTGATTATTTAATGAAGTCAGAAGCACTTGATGGATAAGGCTTGTTATGGATTTATTAGATTTTCCACCCCCAAAGTATGATGCAAAAAGGATAAGTAGTGTTGCCTATTAAACAAATTTTAATTTTCATGTTCATAAAAATATCTAATTCATTAATGGGTAAATTATATCCGGAGATCAAAAGAGTGTTGTAAGTTAATTCTAATTTTTTAAAATTTTCAATTTTAATTTCAGAGATTGTTAAAGAGTTATACTTTTGGTCCTTTCTAATCTCACTTTTTTTTGCTAAAATTTTTTAATAAAAAATATAAAATTTAATTATTCTTTAACTAATTTGAACTGTATTATTCCACTCCATCCATATCATTTTTTTAATTTAATTTCTACAACCTCCAATTTTCTCTAATCTAAAAATTCAAAACTTCAAAATTTAAATATTAATATTTCAAAACTATACTCTAAAAAATAAAAAAATTAATAATTTAAAATAATATGATAATAATGATAAAAATAATAATAATTATGCTTTAACTAGGACTAAACGACAATACCTTTATAATTTCAGCAAATCAAAATCAAGATTTTAAAAGTTTAAAATTAATTTACAATTCTCTTTTTGACATTAGAGTCCCATTTGTTTGGCCATTAAAAATTAACTTGATTTAACATATCATATCACACATAAAATTTAATATTAAAAATTAATTTTATTTTATATTCTACACGCATTACTAAAATAATAACTAACTTATATCATATCCCTAAATAACCTTCATATTAACGAAGGATTCTAGACATTGACAACAGATGATTTTGATCTCACACGAGAAAAATTATGAGCTGCTTGGATGAGCAACAAAACCGCTAGAATCGTGCAGTAATAGAATGAGAAGGAAACATCTTCGAAAATCAAAAAGAGAAACCATAACCAAATTTACTTTTTATTAAAATTTTAACATTAAAAAATTTTTATTTAAAATCCTATATAATTTTTAATATATCAACTAATTTTATTTCTTATCTTACATAAATTTAAATATAATTAATTTACATTATTTCTCTATCATATAATTTCAAAAAAATTCAAAGAACTCTAAAATCATACTAAACAAGCCCTTGAGCCTAAAAGCATAGGCTGATCTTCATATACATCAAAATAGAATAATTTCCGTGTTTCTGCAAAAAAAAAAAAAAAAGAAAGTATCAGCCAAATAGAGTATTTATGGCATGCAAGAAATTTTTTTTATCAAAAAAAAAAAAAAAAATCAAGTTGATGCCTTGCATGCTGATGGTAATCAGCATCACATTTAATTGATTTAGATCTAGAATTCTTCAACAAACAGCATTGAGATGATTCCTTCATGATGTTCTTAGCAGTTTCATCTGTTCATCAACCAACTTGGATGAATTCGACCATAATTCTGCAGCAAGATTCTCGTTGTAGGAGAGAGATGATGACTCGATACTTCTTCCACGTCCTCCGAAGAAGTACACCCCTGAAGTCCCCTAGAACAGTAGCATAGATCCAAATATGAAGGGAAAAGCTTAACTCATTGCTTCAATAATCTACAAGCAGCCAGTTTTTAGAAGAAAAAAAATAGTGCATCTAGAGCCATGAAGTTCGAACAGTTGGGGCCTTGACGATATAGTTTTTTTTTTTTTTCTATGTAACGGAGTTTATTTCGCGGACATAAACATAAAAACTCAAAGCCACGTTTGAGCCAAAACGTCAGTAATCATCTGTCATTAATATGGTGCTAATCCTGATCTTATCTAGATCTTCTAGGCATAATCTAACAAATGGTGCACACCCGCTTTCTTCATATTTCTTAAGCATAAGAACTCGAGGCAGCATTTGAGCCAAAATGTCAAAAGAGTCAACAACACGAACATCAATAACCTTATCTCAACTATTCAGATTTTGGTATTGGGTTTATCTAATGCAACCAATGTTCTATCATCAAAAATTTCCTAGGTATAATCTATAGCAGAAATTTCTTGGCCATCTGTTCTTCTATTTCTGCAAATAATCTAATTGCTTTAATAATGCATCATCTATTCTATGGCGCATAACCTATATAGTTTTATAAATGTCACCCCTACATTCTCCAGCATGCAATCATTTTTCCCTCTATCCCCTATTGTTTCAGTGAAGCTGTGTTTTATTGCTAATGATTATTTTATTCAGCCAAAATTTCAGTAATGGATGAAAAAAAGTTTGTTCCCAATGATTTCTTTATTCAACCAAAATTTCAGTAACAAAATAAAAAACAAGTGATAATGCTGATGATGACTATCAAGAAATGATGAATATAAAAATAATAATACAAAAAAATGACGACTCACAGGAGGTGCCAACGCAGCATCGATAATGGAGGAAACTCCATCCTCTGGAGATTGCAGAAGCTTCAATAAGCTCAGAACTCTAAAAGCTAGCTGAGAGAGGCATACAGGAATCTCACGCATTATGTTTGTCCGAACTGCTCCAGGATCGACAGGGCTGTCATGCAAAAACACTTCACAATGTTTGTTTCTTTTTTTGATAGAAATTTCACATTGTTCATTTTGGTAGCCCACTAGGCAGTGATAAACATTATGATAATAATACAACGTAAATAAGTCATTATGGAAAGAGAGAACGTGTATTACCTATCTTTCTTGCCGAAAATATCCATAGTTACACTCAAAATTATGAAGTGCAGTCAAGTTTTTCATTTATAGCTAATTCCAATTTCTTCCCTAGTTTGATACAGATTTACATGCATGCCAAAGTATGCTTGCTTATTTATAACACTCATCTTCCTCTTAGAATCTACATCGTAAACACATATTATGTTTTAAGTACTTCTATCATCCACCACGATGGGTTCAGTTATTTCTTAGTCAGGATAGAAGAGAACTAGCCGTTCATCAATTTGAAAAATTCATATGCATTGCACATTAAACTTGAATAATAAATATATCACACATTCGGCCGATCATTCTAAATTGTAATATTTACATGTTTAAAGAGAAATAATGACTCAGTTAGAATTCTTATAAACATCAGCAATACAGCACTATTTAATATCATGATGGATCTGTACCATCATTCCAGAGTTTTAGGACTTACATGACTGATATCATGGATGAGGGATTTTCTTTATAGAGCTGACGTTGAAGCTCATATGAGAAGAGCAATAAACACACTGCCAAATACAGAGATCTAAGTTAAGAAAGAAAAAGGACTGCAAGCTGATCCTCTTTGCTTCCATTTATTTCAAAGAGAACAAAGGCTCACACTTAGAATTCTCATAAATATTAGCAAAGGGATAGTTCTCAGAGGCTGATACACGGCAAAAGTTTTCTGAATCTATCTTCAAATTTGACACTGCAGAATAAACCAGTAAAAGTTAGTGACCACACATTCAGAAAAGCTTGTGACCATGATCAAACTACGCATGTATACTAATACACATATCTGTCTTATTTGAAAATAAACAGCGCGTTTCTTCCCAAAATTTGTGTTGATTGTATCATATCATATGACCACAATTCACAATAAGATCGTTCATTTTTATCCATATAATAAAAACCATATAAGCTTCAAATGCCATCTGTTTTTCTAGTGATACCTTGCCATCAATTGAGCGTAAGGATAATAGATCAGCTTACAAAAGCTATGAACAAGCTATTAAGTTCAAGATTCACAAGCCATTGGAACTTTGATTAATTCAAAATTTTTTGTTTTCCATGTGACTCTCAGGCAAAGCTGAAAATAAAATAGTTCAACTCAAAGTAGAGGCAGTATATACACACATCAAAAACTGTAGGCACTCACACCAGCATAAATAAATATCGGGTATGTTTTTGTATCTGTATAGATTGTGTCCAAAAGAGGGGGTATAAGTATACACAGATGGATATAGCAACCTGTCAATACTAATCCAAATCTTCATTATCTCTAACCAAGATCTTCAAATAAATGAAACCACATGGAATTCTGTTCTTTACTTTCTACTTCCATTATAGCTAGCTCTTCTTTTTTCTTGGGATTAATCCAGCATAACTGCACATTTTTATCAGTTCACAATTACCATATCAAAATTAAGATCGCTAGGTCTATTACAGAATGTGAAGGGATGGAAAAGATTAACATCACCAACTTTCCATCTGGAAAATTTCTAGATGAGTAATATATTTTTTAATAGAACCATGACTTGAAATTCATGTAATAATAGAAGTACATACATTCTCACCACAATGGTGCGTAAAAGATGTAACATTAACTATTCGAGAAGGAACAGGACTCTTCTTGAGTAGAGGAAGAAGAAGACTGGTCAACAGAAATGCACTGAGATAATTTATCTGCATCATCCTGAATAAATAAACAAAATCAAAAAATTCAGAGCTTCTACAGAATCATCCAATTTAGCAGTTCAACCATAATAGTAGCATAAATATTCAGCAGTGAAACTTATAATTTAAACAACTAATCTACCAATGTTTAAAAGTAGACACGTATACTAACATAACACAGACGAACTTTATAGATAATTAGAACTCAATGATAAGATCACTCCTTCACAAACATCCAAGCATATAAGCCAAACAAAATTTCCGAAATTAAATATGGAAATCTATTTGTGAATTGCAAAATAAAATTCCCGAAAAGTTATCACTGAAATAAAGAAATGAAAAAAATTAAGCATAGTATTGATTTTTTATTCAAATTTGATGCAACAAAAAACTTTCCCATTGAAATTGTCTAAAGCAACAAGCACAAATTCAAGAACTTAAGTAGAATTTGATGTAGTAGATCAGAAACCAGAGTTTTCAATCATAGTAATCACAATTGTGCACTATGGTAAATAGGATAATTACTAATTTTCAAGCAAAGGGAGATTTGGGATAATATTCCTAAGTCTAAATTAGTGCAAATTAACCGTCTAAAAAATATTAATCTAAAATGCTATGGTAGAGAGCTTCACATATAAATTAAAATTAGAAAATTAAGCCCTAAACTGTTTAGGTCTCCTATTTCAAAAAAAAACAAAAAACTATTTAGGTCTCTACCTCAATGTTAGCACAAGATTTCTATACAATAATCAAGCAACAATTCAAAGCACATTCACAAGAAAAGCTCTAAAACATGGAATTCCCCAAAGATTGAGCACATGATGATGAAAAATAGTATGCAATTGACTCTATTCATTGATCCAATCATGAAATCCATTCCAATAACCATTCAAGAAACAAAAGAGAATGAACTAGATACAATTTAATAAGGTAACATGGAAAATAACATAAGCAAATCAAGAGGGGTAAATCACAAGAAGCAAGGAGAGAAGTCTATACAATCATAAAGCTCAACGAATCATAGGGGAAAAGCTTTAGATATACTAAAGGGACGAGCTATTCAATGATCAAGCGCAAAATGACGACTATCTCGCATGTGGAACAATCGATGTCACAATAATCGCACAGATCAACATCACATCAATTGAAATCCATACGACGGTGATTAGGCAACGGAAGCTCCCATAAGTGGCGGCGGCGACCGACACACGATTGCAATGGTGGCGATGAGAGGGGGGAAGGTTGGCCTATAGTGGTCAATGGAGAGCTCTTGAAATGTATCGAATTGATCACTAAACGTACATATTCAGTTGAAATTCATCGATATTATGAATATTATTATATAATCACCATTATTTGACTGAAATAAATTTTTATGTATCGAATCACAACTTAAAAGGTTGCTTTCTATTCAATTTCATTGAAATAAAAGATCAATAACTTTCCAAACCCAAAAATATAAATTTCACTCACCATTAGCCCCCGTACAAAAGGCCCATGCACAAAGCCCATAAAATACAAGAGAATTTCTCCCTCTCCCCAAGTTAGTGATGATTTCATCAAAATCGATCGCAACAGAATACCAACAAAATATATTCTCAGTTTTAATATTTCCTCAAAATTATTCAAGATATTACAAAGCTCAATAAAATCATCACTTTTTTTTTATTTGACAATAAAATTAACACTGGCTTATGAATAAAAATATTATTGATCTAAAGTTCCAAGCAGAATAGTGAATCACACTTAATGAAAAGAACAACACAAGAGCTTCAAATAAAGAAAAAAACTAACAATATGAAATTCATGATCAAAACTAGGCACATGGACCAAGATTAGAACAAGGGCTAAACTCAAACAATACCGAGTAGAAAAGCATCAACCTAGTCTCTTAATGGCAGAATTTCCTAATAATTGAGCTGTTAAACTGACCGAGACAAACCAGTAAATGAACAACCTTAAAGCTTCAAATCAAATCCTAACTACATCAAAGCTTCAAATCAAATCGTACTCATAACAAAGCCAAACAAAACTTCCATGTCAAATATAGGCTATATCTCATTGTACAAAGTATGTCACACAACCTAAGTGACATTACAACATTCATAAAGGCAGACTAACATTGTTTTAGGCTAGCCAACACATGAAATACATGGATATTCATAATTAAGTACATATCATCATAAAATTTGGAAATATGGCACACAAGCTGAGAAGGATCTAAATATAAATTGTAAATGTGTCAGACAAGCTGAGAATTGAGAGATTTACTGATCATATCCATCAGCAGTAACTCTACTAGATGTAGCTAATATCCCAGCATTGTTTATTAAGAGTTGAAGAGAAGGATGGAGATCCGAATCCAAGAGCCACTTCTTAAAGGAACTTTCAAAAATCAAAATTGAATTAGCAGATGACATGTCAACCTGGAAGGCTTTTAGATGTGCATCCTCATTCTCCAGCATGATCTCTTGAATTATCTGTTCATCATTTGTAGCAGTTCAAAGCGCATGAGTATCAACAGGCAACAATAGATTAGAAGGAGCTCATATGTTTAAGCTCTCATTCATACCTTATGTAGTGAGTCATTAGAACGTCCAGCTACAGGAAAAAGGAAATGTGAACTTCGTTTAGATGCCACTTATTTGAAGATGATAGTAAATAAAAAGTTTTAGAGCAAATCCAAAATTTGTAATGAACAATCCAGAATTTGTAATGAATTGGATATGGTGAAAAGTAAATTTGAAGAGCAATGTTCAGGAAAAAAACAGATTACTTCAATGAGCACAAATATTGGAAAATCTCAAATCCAAAAGCTAAAGAGCATCAACTATTACAACATACCAGAATATCTCAAAGCTTCTAGATCAGGTTTTCCAAAACAAGTTTTTGAGAAAAAACCTTATCACACGAACTCTCTCTTTTCTCTACCACCAATCTTATGGCCACACAAGACTTACAGAAACAACAACTAGCTTTCAAAATCTATCACTAAGTGAATTTGGTCACTTAAGGGCTTATTTGGTTGAGTGTTAATTTTAGGTAAGAAAAGAGAAAATATTTTATTTTATAGAGTTGATAGGAAAGAAATTTGTTTTAATATTGGGAGGTGTGTAGAATGTGAAATAAAGTTGATTTTTAAGGTTGAAATTTGTGTTGAATGTGAAATAAAGTTGATTTTTAAGGTTGAAATTTGTGTTGGATGTGAAATAAAGTTATTAAAATTTATAATAAATTTAAAATATTATTAAAATATTATTTTTCCTATTTTTGGAAAGCAGCCAAACAAGCTCTAAAAACCTGTAAAGTTCACACTAACAATAGCTATAAATTTTGGTTAAGTGAGCTTCGTAACTTCTAAAAGAATATTTACAAAATACAACATGCTTTCTCCTATATCACTCTAATTTGAACATATCATAGCATAAGTAGATGGGATACCAGAAACAAGAAAAGCAACAGGACAGCTTTAAAGCTTGCAAGATTTCTATTTCAAGGCTTCATTTGACCGAACTAATCTGATTGTGGAACAGATTTCTAATGGAGATTCCAAACATACTAAAAAGCTAATGACACTCATAACTGCATCATGAAAAAGAAGATCCTCATCCACTGAAGAACCTGAGCATACCCTGGCAGAGATGCCAAGCACACGCCAAGACACCATGAATAGTCTATTTCAGTAAAATAGATGCTGTCTAAGATATAACTTGGCAAAACATTGACAGCCAAAGAATGCAAACATATACCAAGAAGTACTAAGTAGCAGGAATAGCTCCTTCTTTTAGCATAATATGAACGAAAAATGGAACCACATGTGAATGTCACCAAAAAGCACATTAGAGTCTTTCCAAACTGAGTGAGTTCACAAGCCATATAGAACATTCCTTAAACATAAAAAAAAGAATATTCCTCGATACATGATACGGAGAGTTGATATAGGATGACATGATGAGCATACAAAAGCTAAGGTTGTCATGATTCGTGATATTTAGATGAAACTATAGGTCAATATGAATGTAAGTGTTACATGTGAGAAAAGAATATAGTTACACTAAGAAGTCATAAGGTCGCAGTCTAATGCATAAAATGCATGAGTTCAACCTTTAACGAAGAAAAGGGTCCATAGGTAGAGAAAAATACAGATTTATTATAATGTGCAACTAACAATATAGCAGCAAGAAGCACACAACATTTTAAAGAGACAACCAGGATCATTTTAGGTTCATTTCAACAAGAGAGAACAAGAAAAGATATGGTCAGTCTTTCCTATCCTTGGCTTATTCTATAAAAGCAACAACCAGATCTGTTTATTTATAAGATGTGTCATTCACCTCAATGACAAACTAATGAAGGAAACACTCTAAATCTATGAAAATTTATCTAGGGAAGCAAAAAGTATACAATCAGAAAAGAACAAATAATAAGGCTACTTTCAATATAGCTTTTTGGTAGAAAAAAACTTTTATACACTGATGAAAGCTAAAAATTGTGTTTGGTAAAATAACTATGAAAAACATTTTAGCTTTTCAAAAACTAAAAAGCAACTGACAGAAAGTTGAAAAAATAAGCTTTTTGGGATAGCAACTTTTCAGCTTTAAAGATACTTTAAGGAATTTAAGACAAATTTACCCTCGTATATTTTATGCAATGTCCGATAATAACTCAAATAGTTATAATTATAGTATATTTTACAAAATTAAATTAAGGGTAAATATCATCTAGCTCCTTGATATTAGGGGATAACATCAGGTACCATGATTTCAAAAAAATTTTAACAGGTCCTTGAAGTTAATATTTTATGTAAATTAGGTCATTTTTATAAATTTTAACAAAATTTTCTAAATTAAAATTTTAAAATATAAAATAACAAAAATACTACTTCCCTTCTTTCTCCTCTTTGTGTTGTCGCCCTCTACTGTCACACCACTCCGCCGTTGCTCGCACTGGCAACCACTCAAAGTTATCGAGCCCCTAGAAGTGCTCCCGTAAAGGCCATCACTATCCACAAAGAATGCACGCGGCAACCTTTTTGCACACAGATGACAGGCCTTCTCCATCACGAGTAACAATTGCGGCGGTTGCAAAAAGGTAGGAGAGAAAGGTAGGGGTATTTTTGTCCTTTATATTTTAAAAATTAAATTTAGAAATAAATTTTATTTGAATTTTTAAAAAAGACTTTATTGAAGTAAAATATCAACCTTAAGGACCTCATTGGAAAATTTTGAAACTGTGAACCTACTTGATATTACCCTTTAAGCTCAAGATCGTAGATGATATTACCCCTAAAATAATTATTATATAATTTTAATAATATACCAAAAATATATATAAATATAAATACTACCTTATTGAACATATATGTCAAAAAATTATATATACATGATAATTATAAACTATATTATATATAATTATAAACTATATTATATATAATCATATTAATCATACATATAATAAAATACATCACAAAGTACATATTAGTAGCTATCAATAATAAGTATATATACCTAAAAATAACTATATATAAGATCAATTTGTCAAAAGCATCAATTAGCTATACAATATAGCATTTTCTACCAAACACAGTTGTACTTTTGATAATAGATTTTGGTAGCAATTTACTAAACAAAAAAATAACTTCATACAATATTTTTTCATGCAATCATATAGCACAACACTTTTTTATACAATACAATAATGCTAAACAGAGCCTAACTAAATCCACATCCTTATTAAACAAATTTATAACCAATATCAAGAAATCCATCTCAAACAACTCATGGTGTGTTTTGGAAAACTTTCCACCAAGAAGTTTGATACAACTGTAAACTAAAAAGTCTGTTTGGTAAAACAACATTTAAGAAAAAAAGCTTTTTACAGTAATTTGCCAAGCAGAAAAAATGCTTTTCAAATAGTAGCTTCTTATATAGTTATAAAATACAACACTTTTTGAAAAGCTAAAACAATGTAAAGCAAAACATTAAGAAACTTACTTATACAACAACAACAACAACCAAGCCTTAATCCCACTAGGTGGGGTCGGCTACATGAATCCTTTGTTGTGCTCTATCAGTTACTAAATTCTTATCTAAGTCTAAGTAACTAAGATCACTCATAGTTTCTTGCTATGTCTTCTTTAGTCTCCCTCTTCCTCCTTGTACATAAGCAAAGTCTAATAACTCAATTTTTCTAACTGAAGCTTCAATCGGCCTACGATTTAGATGTCCAAATCATCTAAGCCGACTTTCTCTAAATTTATCCTCAATTGGTGCAACACCAACTTTCTTTTGGATATACTCATTTCTCATTCTATCCTTTCGTGTATATCCACACATCCACCTTAGCATCCTCATTTCTGCAATATTTATTTTATTTGTATGTTTTCTCTTTACAGGCCGTTTGAATCCTGCTAATAACATCATTATCTATTTTATCATTATTTTGTATGATTGATCTAAGATATCTAAAGCGTTCACTATTCTTAACAATTTGATTACTAATTGTCACATCTTTAATATAAGTATTTCTTTCTTGACTAAATATGCACTCTATATATTCAATTTTTGATCTACTGAGATGAAAACCTTTAAATTCTAGAGCATTCCTTCAAATCTCTAGTTTCGCTTTAGCTCCCTTTTTAGTTTTCTGCGAAAAACATACACCAAGGCACTTCATCTTGAATATGTCCAGTCATGACTTCCATAATCAAAGCAAAAAAATACGGACTTAAAGCCAAACCTTAGTGTAATCCAACTGTAATAGAAAAATCCTTAGTCAAACCTCTTTGTGTCCGAACACAGGCAATAGCTCCTTCATACATGTCTTTAATAATTTGAATATCAAATCCCTTTCTTTTCAAAAACTCTCCAAAGTACTTTTCCTGAGACTTTATCATAATATATTTGCTAAATTTTGACAACAAAATTCTATAATGGCGCAAATGCAATGCGAATAAACAAAGCTTCAATACCAATGTAGTTAGAGTTAGTTGCACAAACTTTATCCTAACAAGATACTAAAATTCCCATTTATGAACAACCCCCCACCCCCCGAAAAAAAAGCGCAAAACAAAACAAAATGGTTAGACAATTTATCAAAGTGTTAAATGGTTGTAGCTCAATTGCATGGATCATACCACTTGATAAGAATAAAAATGTTTGAAATTTACTAATAATGTGGTAATTTTTAGTTGAATATAGCTTATAATCTAGCTTCATCAAAAGTAAACATGTGATAGATTCAACAAAACAATCCATACAACCAAGTAGAAAAGAAAATTGACCTTAACATAATATTGACATCATACGACATCAATAAAGAAAATCACTATATTGCGGGTCGCAAAAACGAAACTAAAAATAAAATCCAAACTTTAATGACCCAAGAATTGCCATAGCTTAGCCAATCATTTTTGAATTATTGTCCATTTTGGCTCATCACATAATAAGCATAACACTTTCCTCCTCAAATGGTTCCTAGACATGATGAGAATGTCCCACATATATGCCAAACAACTTTTCACTCCCTTTCTAATCTGGGATTTAGTTGAGACTTGCAATCTTCACCATCCTAAAAGCTTGCCGAAAGTAGCACCTTGTTCGATCCCTTGACATTGATAATCATTCATGACAATCATTAGGTCTCGTAGTTGTTAAAAAGAATGTAATGACTATAGCAAACCATGCAATAAACCAAAGTTGCATTGATCCTACTGGATGCAAACTTAGAAATCCCATAGTCCAGTCTTTTCAAACATGAAAATACATAAACAAGACAATTATAGGATGGAAGAACCCCATTGTCCAATCTTTTCAAACATGAAAGATACATAAATAAGACAGTTATAGCTGACATCAAAAACATAAAACATTGATGATCCATAAGCTTTATTGAAAGATATTTGCAAGTAAATACCTAATAGCATTCTACATCTCTACAATCGAAAGTACATTTAACAGGTAATTTGTAATTGTTAAATAATATAAGGGTTGAGGGAATATACAACATTGTTTCACAGTTCTAACTTGCCATTCCTAAAGCTGATTATCCGGAATGGTGATAAAAATGCTTTTATAAAAGCAATTGCATATTCCCATAAAGTCAAAGAATGCATGTTTTCTTTCTCCATACATTGAAGTACAAATCATTGTTTGCAAGCTTTTAAATTACTATCAAAAGTCCACACATAGGCCTTATTTGGTTAGGGGACTCAAACTTCTCCAAAAATATTTTCATCTATGTTTTATATTTATTTCACATCATACAAAATCAACTTTATCGCATATCTTATACAAATCTCAACCTTAAAAATTAAATTTACTTCGCATCCCACACATACTTCAATAAAAAAATCATATTTCACAACCAACACAATCCTCCATAGGAATCTCAATTCCACATTTCATGGAATAGCTATTCCTTTCCCCCACCCAAGAAATAACGTTCTTTGGCTATTCCTTGTGAGCTAAAAATATTATTCCACAATTACCCTTGTTTACACATCAACACAGTCCTCAATAGTAAAATCATGATATCTTTATCATCTTTTATTTTAATAAAATAACTTTACTTACTTCACATCATAATATTAAAATATATTTTCTTCACTTTTTATCTTAAAAAAAACTTCAAACATTCTCAAAATATAGTTCAATCAAATGAGGCCATATTGACTTCAAAAAATTCCTAACATAAATATAAACAAAAGTTGGTAGATCCTCACCAAGAACGACGACATAACCCTCCGCAGCCATTGCTCGTGCCGCCGCTGCCCCCAAGCCTGATGTAGCCTACAATTAAAAAAACACAATTAACCCCGACTGCTAAACAAAAGAACCAAAATAATAAGTCTCTCCCTTCCATCAATATTCTTACACCGGTGATGATGCATATGGGATGACGGACCTCCTCGGTTGGGTTAGGGCAAAAGCAACAGCAATAATGCGTCGACGATTGGCAGTAACGAAGGAATGACAAGAGATGTAGTCGGAGGTAGGAGTAAAGCAGAGCAAGGGTCCACCAAATGGCCATCCTCCAAAACTGGATTGACAAAACCATCTC
Organism: Apostasia shenzhenica; assembly: GCA_002786265.1. Classification (NCBI taxonomy): domain Eukaryota; kingdom Viridiplantae; phylum Streptophyta; class Magnoliopsida; order Asparagales; family Orchidaceae; genus Apostasia; species Apostasia shenzhenica. Next base: position 6,484,255 of record KZ451982.1, read on the forward strand.
AATTGCTGCTCGATTGATGATGCCCATCTCTCCCTGCAAGCCAAGTAGTTTCTCCGTCAACTAGAAGTTAATAAGTTGGTATCGATGAATGCCTTCATTAAAGTCCTAAATTTAATCAAGCTTTCAAGAAAATTTATGTTTAATTATAGGGTAAATTGTATTCAAACCACTGAGGTCAAAGAGCATAGCAAATTGGTCACAACTTTTGAAAAATCTCTAACCTTGGAGGCCCTCTTCATACTATATATGAAGGATCCACTCTCCTTGTCGATAAGCCTAGAAGCCCTCCTCAATTTAATGAGGGAAACAACACTAGAACTTCCTCTAGTACCAATTCACCCCAAATGTGAAGAAATAACAAACCAGCTCCCCTAGATCCCATTAGGGGCGCAATATAGGATGAAGAAAAACCAAACCTAAATGCAAGATATAACAATAAGCACAAATAAAAATCTCTCATTTTCATAATAGAATCCTTAAAGCTCTTGAAGATGATGAATCAAGACAATAAGCACTTTGAGAATTTTAATATGCACTAATCAACTACTATTTACTAATCACCCTTTAATCACACTTGGTTCATTAATGTAGTAGTGGGGAATTAGATCTCAACTAATGAGAGTCAAAGAAGTAATTAGAAGATCATCAACAAGCTCCAAAAGAGCTCAATCCTTATATAAATATCCCCCTCAATGACTAGAAATTTAGTATGAATGTGGGGCTAGGTTGACCTAGAGGTCGACCTAGACTAGTCATTGGAACAATCAATGGCTAGTTAAGGAAACTGCAAGGTCAACCTCATCGAGTCGAACTCGCTTTCTAGACTATTAAATTAAATACTTGCTTTGGCCACAAAAATTCAAGTTGCATATTACCCCCAAATTAAGGAGTTAATGGATAAATTATGGGGGTTAATATGTACTTTTTTGGGGGGTTTTTTTACCCAAATAGTTAAACTTTTGTTTCAGGATGTTAGATAGTAATTACCAATAATCCTTCAATGTCACCCATGCAATTATCTAGCACATGAAATTAATGACGAAACTTAGAGAACCATCTATCATAAGAAGCATAATCTTCCCTGTGTCATAATAGCATAAGATATGACCTTCGCTCCATTTTTAGTAAGGGCGGCAATATATGACCCGACCAAAGCCTAACCCAAGAATTTCGAGTGTTCAAGTTTTTCATAATCGAGTCGGGTCCAATTCAGGTTACACATTTATAAACTTTGGGTAAATAGTATTTGGGTTCCTCCTATTTTCCTTTATGTGCATATAAGTCCTAATTTTCAAATTAAGCAGATTGGTCAACTAGTTTGAGTAAAAATGTAAATAGACACTTTTTTGGTAATGAATGTTACTTCTATAGCAAAAAAATCTAACTATTTTTATAACTTTCATGGTATTAACAATTATCTAACGGTGCATCTCACCCAACCCTGCTCTAAAAATAACTATTTTCTTAGGGTTTTTTTGCTATAAAAGTAACATTCATTACAAGAAAAGATTCATTTGTACTTTTACTTAAACAAATAGACTAATTTGCTTAATTTAAAAACTAAAAAAAATTATATACACATAAGAGCAAAAAGAGAGACCCAAATGCTATTTAGCCTAAACTTTCTCTTTACATGGGTTGGGTTGGGGGGTTGACCCAATCCATTTATTAACTGGGTCAAGTTTGAGTTGTTGATTTTAACTTGTTAAATAATTGAGTCAGCTCGGGTTGATATTTGAGTCAAATTGGATTCAAGCTTAGGTCAAACCAAACCTATCAACCCATTTTGTGACCCCTAATTCTTACCTCATGATATCAAATAATTAGCAATTCTCAAGGACAAACTTGATGTCATCTGATTTATAGCACTACTTATCAAGGACATACCCTTTTCTTCTCTAATGTAATAACATGCAGGAGACTATGGTGAATCTCACACAGCAAAAGAGAATTGCATGAGGGTGTATGGGACGTGGATAATTTCCCTGAACTTATCTTTTATTTTAAGAAGCTAAACTAAAGGACTTTTAATATGCTAAATTGACCTAAACAAGCATTGCAATAAATATGTAACATAAGGAGATTAACCTAAGTTAATTGAAATTATGATCATGTTCCTGTTCATATGGAGTTTCATGAGATGTTCGCTGAAAATTAGATATGCTCAAGGTGAATTCAGAAATCAAGCAATTAAGATCATAAATCTATGAAGTTCCTCAGAAGAAAAACTATGTCGTCGAAACTTGAAGACTTAAACACATGGAACAATATTATAAATCTTCAATGTAACAATATGAGATCATGAAGACATCATCAAATATAGGATATTAGACTTGAAGCAAGACTAGAAACTCAGTAAGATAGCCAGTATTTCTTCAGATCCAAGACAAGTCAGTCAATGTAGAAAGCGAGACAAACTTTATTCCAAACTAAAATCAATTTGTCCATTGCAGGCAAAAGAAACAAACTTGCTTGAAAATGAAGGAAAGGAGTCCAAACCCAGGAAATAACATTTCAGCAATATATAATTTCTGGGCACTGTAAACAAGCTACCAAAAATGAATTGAAAGTTTGGATTATAACCAGAAATTACTTCAGCATGGTGGAATTTCAGGAATAAATAGCAAATTTCAACCCAAGATCAGCAGCAAGATGAAAATAGGGACAATGTATTTAATCAACCGGAAGCATTCAAGATGAACCTCAAATATCAAGCCTGTATGAGTAGCCGACACAGCCCTATGCCGCTGCAGCTCTTGCAAAAAGAACCTTCAAATTTCTTTCCAAAGTCCACCACAAGAATCATCCAAATAACTCAAATATAGAAGCGGACACCTCAACGTCTCCAACGATCGTGCGCGTGTGCGTCATGCGCCGACAGAGACGTGGTAAGGAGATTGTCGTGCGACACAGGAATCAGCAGAGGAAACTCAGCAGTTTCAGGGAATGAGAAAAAAGTCTCCAATTACATGGAGAAATGACATGCTAGTCTCTACTTTTGGCTTCAACATATATACGTCCTCTATTCAATCAAACTTGATTGATATTTGGTATATGAGTCCAAATCATCACAAAGCATTTCCAAATTCCCAAATAGAATAAAAAATACCCATATTAACCCATATTACATGCAAGATAAATGAATTTTAAAAAAAATTACATATAAAAAATAGAATTTTGTGACAAATTAGATGTTTTACTTAAATATTTTAAAAATTACAAATATCACTATAATGTCTAGTAATATTATGGGTTTCACCCCAATTCACTTAAATTCATATATTTTTCAGCTTTGTTATAATAAATATTTTAAGGCTTATATCTCACTAGACTAGGTTCAGGGTGTATTGCACACACTAAATTTTGCTATAAGATTGCAGGTTTGTAGGATTTGAAAAAAATCAAATTTTACAATAATTAATATCCTTTGTCAGGCTTGCATGCACAGGCCTGGTGTCAATTTCTTGCCCAAGCTTGGCTTGAATAATAGTCAAGATTGAGCATTTTAGCCCATCATATTTTAAAGAATTTTTTGTGGCCAAACCTACCAAAATAAATCCATCAAGCTATCCACCCATTGATCAAGTCTAGTCATAGGTCATCGTGCATTTGACCCAACTTGATCGGTTTGACCAAAGTCGATTCGTTTGATTTGAGTTGACCAATTTGACCTATGTCGACTCATTTGACTTGAGTGGACCTCTTGGACTCAGTATTGACAAGTCATCTTAAACTTAATTACCAAGATGAGTTTAACCATTCAGATGACTCGAAACACACAAGCAAAGTTGACAAACCGATAACTCTGCCTTTTACCTGGGTAAACAATATTTACTAAACTTAATACATCATAGCTATCAAATCAAATTAATTAACATACCAAATGATATAACTTAAGTCTTATGATTTATATTTTGCATAGCTTTATGCAGATATTTTACATGGCTTGATGCTGATATCTTGTATGATGTTGTGTCGAGGTATGCATTGAGGGAGTTACTAACATGATAGTTTCCTATAATATGTATTATTTATTCATTTATTAACCTCCTACATGGACCTAAATGTAAAATTAGAATTTTAACCTATTGGAAACTTATGCAACAACATTCAATTTTAAAGAAGATTAAACCAAGCTAACCTTGTCTATTGCAAGTTTCATATTCACATTATGAGTCACGAAATTTCTTAGGGAATTAGTGGGGATCTAAGTTAATCCAGAAAACTTAGGCATGAGGATAATAATTTATCAAATTCTTAGGACAATAATTACCATAGCATAAAGACTTGAATCCCATGAAAATGCATAAGTTTCAGTCCAGACAGAAATAGTATAAATAGTATAAGTATTTTAGAACAAGAAGTACATCAGCATCTTAAGCTTAAACCCATTAGATTCCATCAAACTAAACGAAACAACTGTTTTACATATACGAAGCGCGGAAGAGTGAGTAGAAAGCTTAAAGATCACTTGATATGACTGCATTTCATGACAAACTGAGAACGAGAATGAATCGGAAAACAAAAGAGCACAATTTCAGCATAAATCAAATTATACCATAACAAATGATAGCTAGAGAGATTAGAAGCCTTTATTCTAAAAAACCTCAACCTCTATGGGAAAACCTGCAGCAACTCTGCGTTCCCGGGTCCGAATCAGCATCACCTGCGCAGATCCGATGAAGAAGACCTCTTCTCTTCTAAACACTCACAGTGCAACTTTTTTTTTCTTCATCAACAGCCGCCCTCTTCATTACTCCACGCTCCAGCCTTATAGAAGAGGACGGCGGTCGGGGAAGTTGCCGGCTGAATACGTCGCGAGTGTCGACGTGGCGAGGATCTCGCGGAAATCTATCGGTCGTGCTACCTGGATGCGACTCGGCGAAGCAGGAGTGGCCGAGCGAGGCAGAGCTGCCGTCGGGTTCGGCCCGTCGCAATATCGGCAGGGAAAGAAGGCCCGATCTAATTTTAGGGCTGAATCTGATATAATTAAAGGTGAACTTACATCTAAGTTCCCATACTTTTACAGAATCACGATCATGCCCAACTCCTACCTAATTTGAGTTGGACCCAAAAAGATCCAACCCACATACAAGATTCAAATCAACTCATAATATATATGTCATCAAAGTCAGTATTCCCATCGATATGAACTAATATTCAACTCATAACTGACTCAAATAAATTTCAAAATACATATATTGGATTTAAAATTATAAAATAAAATAAATAATGAGTTAATCTTCGCTTGAATACGAAGATCGTGTCGATAGGTAGTCAAAAAACTAATATGTCCTACATCATATGCCAGATTATACTAGACTCATATATATCATATAATAAATGATGACATGAGCTGAGATCTTAATGGTTATTGAACTATCTTTTGCACTTATAGTATTAAATGAGGTACGTATCTATATTTTGTTGTCATATTGATAATATATTTGTTATTTTTATTATTATATCGATATATGATAATACTATAAGATAATAAAAATAATTTTATAAGTGGTATACTGAAATGTTAATATTTTAAAATATAATATCCCTTCTTGTCTAACGTAAAATAAATATCATTTACTCTGTCTATATAACTGATTTATTGTTTACTTTTTTAGTGAGAATCTGTTATTAAAAGTGATAAAAAATAATAATTTTTAGAAGAGTTTATAATTTCTTATAATAAGATAATTTTTAATATATTTCACACCAATCACACCAAATTTATTTACTTTATATTTATCAGTGTAATAATTATTTATATTTTATAGTAATATTTTTATCTAGTGTTATCCCAAATGAGCTGTTATGGGATAAAAATTTACCTATTTTTGTTATCATATATATATATATATATGTATATTTATGTATAGTATTAGGAGAGTTTTTCGTGATGATAAATTTTTTTATTATTGTTATATTTTTTAAATATTTGTAAATTATCAATAATTATTGAGTTCTTCCGACAAATGAGTGGGCATCACATCATTATTAGGCAGGCCCACTGACCACAGTGTGTAAGCGGTGTGAAAGAACTCAATAATTTCAGTAGATAGCCGAGGCGGCGCATCTTACGCTTTTCCACTCCAGTCCACCCCCCATTCCTCAGCTCCTTGATCTACGCAACTCCTCGATCTACGGGCCGCACGGTCGCCGCCACAAGCTCATCGGAGTCCGTCATAATGTCGACGAAGGTGGTCGGCATCGCCGCCGGGGAAGCCCACACGCTCGCCCTCACTGGTCTCAACCCCTTTCACATACCTGAGTTTGGGTTTTCTTCCTTTCTCCTTTCCGAGAAGATAAATGATGGCATGATGCTATTTCGTTGTTTATTGGTCTGAGGCGTAATTGGGTTTTGGGGATTGCAGGAGATGGTTGCGTGTATTCCTGGGGAAGGGGCACTTTCGGGCGATTAGGGACTGGGAGGGAAGCGGACGAGCTCGTCCCTGTTCGCGTCTCCTTCGCGTCGGAGAACGGGGGCGGTCAGGAGCCTAAGTTCGTCGGGGTCACCGCCGGTGCTTACCACAGTCTTGCCCTGCAGGGTCTGTTTTCCTACCTTTTTTGTCTCCTCTTTATTGTTTCCTGCTTTTCTATCTGCTCGGTCGGGTTGTTTGTTTGTAATTGTAGATCATCTGTCATACCTTAGATAATTCTGCGGAGAATCTAGATGGCATAAATCTGAAACATAATGGCCAATTGTGTAATGCTGAACCAAAACAAATTACAATTGACAAATTACATCAATTATATATGATTACTATGTAATTGAATGAAAACATAGAGCAATTAGCAACTAAAGTGATCTTTTCATTTTTTTTTCCCAAACTTTGAAGAAGATTGACCCTCTGTTTATTGAGGATGATAATGAGGAAGAAGCATAGGGAACTTTTTTGTGGAATGGATTTTTTCTTTTGTTTCTGATTCTATGTTACGTGGTAGATATGAAACTGATGAAATTTAAAAGATGTGAGGTGAAACTACATTTACACTTGAGGAAAAAGCAATAAATCAATTTTCCAGACAGTGACTGCGAATCTTAGTATTTTTGAGTTGAAAGAGTAATCATTTTGTATTAATAGGTTGATATTCTCTTGTTCATATTGACTGTAGTGTCATGATCCTTACATTGATCACGTCTCTCTCTCTCTCTCTGTGCTGATTATTTTTATAAAGAATGTGTGTGGTGCATAATATAGCTAGATTTGCATGGCATTGGTGTCAAAATCCATAAAAAGGTTGGAATGGATGGTCCAATCCTAATGTTGAGATCTGGGATACTTGAATCAGACAGAACTTTCCCCATTTTGATCCTCTCTACTCAGTATTGGAAGAAATTGATTATAAGTTCTAATCCAGTGGTTGAACGGTCCGATTCACATATAAAGGTTAAAATGGCTAGTTTCTAATTAGTTTAATTTGAACTGATCGAGTTATCTGATCTATATACAGATAACTAAATGGCTAGTTTTTAGCTATTGTTTCGTGGGGGATTTTACAGTGGATTTCCTTCTACGAATCAATGAGCTAAATCTAACTGTTATAGCATCTTAATGCATGCAAATACATGCTTTTGTCAGCTAAAAATAAAGCGAATTCAAAGTTCATGAATTATGAAAATCTCATTGAAAATCTATATAGTTCTATACTGGTTAAATTAAATACTATGCGAGAGCTTTATGGAGTCAACTTGAGCCAATCTTCTACAATGATTTTGCAAATCCTTTTGTAAGAGTGTTTCAGCTTATTCTTTTGTTTGAGATTTAAGAAGACCTAGTGTGGGCCTTGTAAGGACTGGGTTGTAAAGGGAGGTATTGCTCGATATGAGGAAACTTCAAAGTAAGGGTAGATCAATTTAATAAAACTTATCTATTTGTGCTTGTGAAGTACGAATTAGTGAATCCCAACGTAGAGGGCTTAGGAGTTGAGTTGGCCGAACAGGGACGAACCATCTAAAAATCACCTTGTGTCTCTTGCTTTTAATTCTTTGCCACACGTTCTTTTTATTTCCTATTATATTCAATTATGTATTTCATAATATCGAATTCAACTCCCTCTCTCTTGCGTATGACAAAATTTTTCATGTGTTCCCTTTCATATTCAGTATTCTAGTTCTGTCGATGTTTTTGATTTTTGAGCTAACCGATTTCAAGAAAGATACCAATGTCCTATGAAGCTTTCATTTTCTTCATTAGACTTTGCTTGGTTGGATGAAAAAAAGATAATTTGAAAAATATGTATGATGTGATATAAAATGAGTTAATTATATTAAAAATTGTGTTAGATGTGAAATAAAGTGATTGTTTAATATTAAAATTTGTATAGGAAGAGGTGTAAAATATTATTAAATAAAATATGATTTTAGTTGGGGCATGGCTAAAATTTCCTCCAACCAAATGGGGGGACTTAATTCCCTATAATTTTTCTACTTCATAGAAACTTTTGGTTGTCCTCTTTTTGACTTGTAGATTTCTCCCTTATAGCCTTTGCATTTTACAGGATAAAAACTATGAGTAGCCATATTTTTTTACAAAGATCTCCCTTTTGGCCTTTGCCATTTTGCTGGTTTCTAACTAGTAATGACTATGGGTAACCAAACTGTAAGAGTCAAACACTGAAATCCAGTTCATTTAGAATCAATTTTCAAAACAGGACTTGTAGATTGAAAATACAATGTGCACTACATATATTGGAATCTACTTAAAACCCCAAAATCTCTACTACATCTAATGAGTGTGGTTTTCTCCTTGCCTAGTTGCTTAAATTATGAACTTCAAATATTTTTACGTGAACGTTTACCCATCTTCATGATCCTTGTTTTAAACTCTACACAAATCATGCAGCGAATTACTGAAAGGATAGGTCTAACATCAAGAAATAGAAAGAAATCTAGATTTAGGGTTTGTCAGAGCAGTTTGTCAAAGGAGATAAAAAAGATTAGTGATGTTGCAAAGGTGTGCTCATTTACGATGGTTTCCAATGATGTAAAGGCCGCTTAGTTCACGAGTTATTGATTTTGTTGTGTTGGAATTTAGATATTTCGATTGAGGAATAACCAAAAGTTTTTCAATCAGATTAGAAAATTAACTTATGGAGTTGCTTCAAATAGTGAAAAATCATGGACTAATTTACAGCCTTGTGTTGTATTTTCTCTTTTAGTAAACTGCCCTGTTCTGGCTTCTTTTCATTGTTGAATATTTAGCATGTACTATGTTGATGTTGATTCTTACTCCCTTAATTGCAGATGATGGAACAGTTTGGTCATGGGGTTACAACATCTGTATCTTTTTCTTTCATTTATGCGAATTAATGCTTAGTTAGCCAATATATCTGCAATATGAACAAAGTTTTATTTTAAATGTTGTTCTTCTCCTTGACAAATGCACGGATGGCCAACTCGGTCACGGCGAGGACAATTCCTTAAATCCTCAAATGATTGAACAGTTTAAGGAGTTAGGCGCACCACCAAACCCATTCTCAAGGGAACCAAATTCAAATCAGGAAACTGCTCCTTTGAAGGTAGGTGAAGGGTTCGACAAACTGAATCTTGTATAACAATACATAGTTTTTTTTTTTTTTTGATAAAAACATTATACATAGTTAAAACATTTAAATATTATGATTTCAACATATTGGCTAAGTGATGCAGCAAATTTTATCAAAACGTAAACATTTGTTGCTTGATGTGAAATCTGCAACTTTTCAAATTTTATTTGTAATATTTGTAAATTTTACGTGTTGATAAACATCTAGATCTCTTTCACCCAGCATAATTGCCACGGATGATGATGGAAGTGTGAAAAACATAATATTTATGAGTTTTGAGTGTGTAAATTTCGTTGATTTGGATGAAGTATGTAAATAGTTAAGTTTGCTAATATTTCTAGATCCGTCTTCAATAGAAAAAACTATAGAATCTTGTTTTTAGAAGAGAAAGTTTTTGTTAAACATGATCCCAATTGATAACTGCAACATTTCTTGGAGGTTTCATCAATCAAAGCTGGAGGAATGATGTCCCTTGCAATTGATAATCTTGGGGGTCTATGGATCTGGGGTAACTGCATTCAGCCGAGCACCACTGAAGGACAGGAAGAAGAGTTCAGCCTAGTGAGCAGCTCTTCTCCATTGCCTGTTTGGGACTTCCACGGGCACACTGTTGTCAAAGTTGCCTGCGGAAACGAGCATGTTGTGGCTGCCATCAGCGCTAGCGAGACTTTCAGTGGCACAAATCTCATCTGCTACGCATGGGGCAACAATAATCACGGGCAGCTTGGCTTAGGCGACTGGGAGAGCAGGTCTCGCCCCGAACCCATTCCAACATTTCGCGAGGATTCCCCTTGGGCTATCTACGAGATTGCTTGTGGAGCCTTCCACACTGCCATTCTCACTCACAAGAAGTCATACGACCAGGAGATTGAATCAAGATGCTGGACATTTGGCCTCGATGACAACGGGCAGCTCGGCCACGGGACCACTCGGAGTGAATCATCCCCATTACCCGTCAATGGTTTGCCTACTGATGCAATTCTCATTTCTCTCGCCTGCGGGTTGTTCCACACATCGCTGGTCTCTGCTAGCGGGGAACTCTGGTCATGGGGAATGGAGAAGGGGCTTGGCTTGTGTCCAGATGCTAGCTTTCAAGGAGATGATGCTGGTGATGCTCTTGTTCCCATAAGGATTTATTGCAGTGAAAGTCATGGTGGAAGCTTCCCAGTTCCAGTCCAAGTGGCGTGTGGTGCTGCTAACACTATTCTAGTTGCTGATGATGGCTTCAAGCTCTGGGCTTGGGGGAGGGGAAGGAGTGGTGTTCTTGGAAGTGGTCAAACTAATGATAGCTATCGTCCTGCTCCATTAATGTGGCCAGCACCTGAAAAGAACTTAGAGCAGAATTATGAGAGGAAAGCGAGTTCTGTTCATGTGAAAATGTCTGAGAAAGAATTAGTAGAGACTCGGGAGGAGATGAATGTTCTTCGTGAGAGGTTGACGATCATGGAACGGTATGCAACAATTCTGCACGTATCGATATTCCGGAAGGCTCTCAATCACCAGAAGCTGCCAGAGTCACTCGGGAACTCGGGCGTGTTTGATGTTAGGAGTGAACTGGAGAATTTGTTGGAAGCATCTGACACCGATGAACTTGCTCGAATGGAGATGTTCTATGAGGGCATGGTTTCTGCTGTGAAGGATAAGCTGATGAAGAGGAGGATACAGGAGTTGGTGAAGGAGCATCTTCTTTCTCTCTCCTCCGGAAGGCAGCCATGGGGAACGCGAGAAGATAGTAGATAAATGCAATATTAGAGATGTGAAGCTGCATTTAATTTGCTCGAACGAACAAGAGAAGTTCTGAAATATTTGTATAGAAGGATACAGGTATGTAACAAATTTGATCCATTAAAATAAAACAAGTGGGAATTTCATAATTGTTAACTGTAGGTACATGGTGATTTGATTTATATGATCGAATTCTCTTGTTAACTGCGTGGTGATTTGCTGAAAGAAGAAGAGCAAGGAAGTGAGATATGCATTGAAAACTATTATTATTCATCCTAAGAAAATACCATAGGATAACAGCTTAAACTTTTAAGTATAAATTACTTAAAATTTTAAGTTGTTTGAAAGTTTAAAGCAATTTAAAGTTCAAGTAGCATTTTTCTTTTTATATAATTTGAGAATCTTTAGAGAACTTTAAAATCAATAAGTTACTTAAAATCTAAAAAAATTTTGAATGTTTTTTCAGTTAGTTTAAGCTGCTTCAAAATGATTGTCAAACGCACATGAACGAGTTAGCACAGTTCGTAGCAATTAGAACAAGTTGGATAAGTTAACTACTTGTTTGCGCACGTAGAAAATCAATCATTTTGCTTTCACACACTTTGAAAGTTTTATTATGATAGTTCGAGTTGGTACATGGTTGGCTATTATTGCAGAACATACTCATTTCTATGTTCATACTTGAAATATTCAATCAACTTTTTTGCTCGATTTGAACTTGTTAACCACTTATGTTAAAGTCTATTATGAATAAAATGTAAATTGCATATAAGTTTTTGAGGTGTTACGAGTTTTTGCACGATGATTTGTAAATTTTGAATCATTTAAATTTATGAGATTTTAGAATTTTTGTATGCTAAATAGCTGGTCCATGTGTTTTGAATGTATGAAAATGTTATCTATATAAATTTGCATTTACCACTTTTGTCTTGTTTAACTCTCAAATTTAAAATATGTACATGCATTTATCATATACTTTGATTATATAATTACACTGAATTATCTTCATCAATTTAGGAAAAATCTAATTTTTTTTATTGAAAAGAAAAAAAAGATTTAGCTAATCATTAATATTACAAAGTGTATTTGATAATTATACATTTAAAATATGAAGCCTAATTTTGAAGGTTAAATTTAAAAATAAGTGTTTTTTTTTTAAGAAATGACATGTAATTTTTTTCCTTTTATCTTAAAAGTAAATTGTGCTAGTATTTTAAAATTATGTGAATATCATCAAACCTCTGAATTTTAAGTAGTTTTATATTTATATATATATATATGTATATATATTTAAATTATTGTGTTTGAGTATCTTGGCTTGCACAAAGATTTCTAAATGGTCCATAAAGTCCATTAAAATTTATCATAAAAGTCCTTTTAATTAGCTTTCATTTATCTTCTACATAGAAAAAAATTTTCATTTATTTTGTTGAAAGCATCAATCAAACACAATTTTTGCAAATTTAATGTCAAATATACTAAAATATAAGTTTATACGAAACAAAAATTCAGAGTTAGCACAGTTCTATATCATTTGGGGCTACTGTTTAGTTTAAGAATTTGCGCGTTAATTATATTTATAACTAATAAATTATATAACATCACTTTTCATGTTTTTTAATATATAAATATATATAGAAAAAAAAAAACAGAACTATTAAAACTGCCTGTGATTAAATTTCAATAATATGTTTTCTTCTAGCTAAAAATCCTAGAGACTGGACTGTAATTTTTTTAATTTAAAATAGAAAGCATTAAAATCGCAAAAATAAAATAAATTAAAATAAAAATGTCACAAAAATAGAGATATCTTATTTCCATAGTAAAATAACATATAAAGATTAACGGCTGAGATTTATCCACATGTTCCTCGCCTCCTTTAAAAAATCCCAAAAATAACTTAAAAATATACGTAAAGATTAATTACCTAAAAGTCCCGATAGTTTAATGAATGTTTTAAATTGGTCCATTAAAAGAGATAAAATTGTGCAACAAAATTTATAAAAATCACATATTAAGTCCACATTATGAAAATCAATTTAATTTTCATTATTTTCATAATTATGGTAAACGCAAAATATGTAATTTATAAAAAAAAATTGTATTTTCAATAGTTTTTTTTTTTTTTTTTTTTTTTAGATCAGGGCAAAGAATGTACAGATGAACCAACATAGGTCGCGAAAAAACAAAAATTTCACTGAAGATTTTCTGACTTTGGGAAGCTCTTTGCCACTGAAGAAAGAAACAAAAAAGTTCAAAATGGTCAAAGAACACGCATTCCATCAAATATGACATGAAATGGTAACTTTTGGTACATCATAGAACAATAAGTTAAAATAGGAGCATGCTACGTATTATAGGAAGTGATTTGAAAGATACAGAAAAGAAGAAGAAAACATAGATTTACAGTTGCATTATTATTTCAATTCATCAAGAATATCCATTCAATAAGAACATACTTTTTGCATTTCAATAATCAAAGTGTAATGCACCCAATCAAAGCAAAAATAGACATGAAAAGAAATTTGCATTTGGTAGATTTTCTAAAAATTTTGAGCCTGTTTGATCTTCATATCATTCTAGTCATGTCAAAAATCAAAAATACTAACCTTTTGAAGCAGCTGGGACTAAAACCACATTCATGGCTGCATTATTTGGAGGGAGATATTAGAGGTATAATCAGGGTATTATATTAAAAAACCTTCATATAGACAAGATTAAAGTTAAATTGCATATATTCTTTTCAAATAAAAAAAAAATTAATTTAACACTCACATAATTGCTTGTATTCAGTTAAAATAACTTATTATGCAACAAATTGTACTCTAAATACTTGTACTCCACTTGAATTCAATGTAATGCAATGAATAGCTGCAAAAATATCACTATTTAACTCAAATTCATTGATATATCATAAATCAGTCCCTAAGAGTGTCTATTCTCTTAAACTTGATCGATATACTGATAAATAGAATTGTAATTATAGGTATTATTTTAAAATGCCATCAAATGTCCCTAATAGATCGCCAAATAAAAATTTTAGATTGAAATACATCAATATAGCAAATATTAGGTATATAATTGGAGTATTAGGTTAAAAAATATTCATATAGACAATATTAAAGTAAAATTGCATAAATTCTCTTCAAATATAATAAAAACTACTTGAATACTCGCACAATTGCTTGTATTCAGTTAAAATAATTTATTATGCAATGAATCGTACTCTAAGTGCTTGTACTCCACTTGAATTCAACGTAATGCAATGAAAAATCGCAAAATTTGATTGATAAGTCATAAACTTAACTACATTGATAAGTCATAAATCAGACCCTAAAAGAGCCTATTCTACTAAATTTGATTGATATACTAACAAAAAAATATATTAGATATTACATAAAAACATAATCAAATGTCCCAAATAGATCCACATATCATTTGTCGACTCAAATACAATAATATAACAAACATTAGGTGTGTAATCAGAGTGTTATATTAAAAAACTTTTTTTATCAGTGACTGAAATGAGAGTGGAACCTTGCGAGCGCATGAGCACTGTGAATGAGGAAGGGAAGAGGATTTTGCTGCTGGGTGTTCATGTTTTGATGCTAGGAGATGAAGAACATAAACTGTTCATTGGTTCATGAGCTTTTTTTTTTTTTTTTTTTGTATTTTCAATAGTTGTTTGTGAAATAATTATCCCATTAAAAATATGGATATCCCATTAAAAATATGAAATAATACTATGTTATCCCATTAAAAATTAATCCTCTAACTTCTATATTCATATAAATAGATCTAAAATTATTTATTCTAGATTCAGAATTATTTATTCTAGATCCAAAATTATTCATTTTTATAAAATAAAAAAGAAAATTTATTAATTCAATGCTCTGATAATCTGAAAAAAGAATTTAAAATTAAATATAAATAATTTGAACCTATTTGTAAGGAGGTGAAAAAATTAACATCAAAATACAATTTTAGATAAGACAAAATTCTTTTCATAAAAAATAAAATAAAATTTATTAATTCAATGCTCGGATAACTTGAAAAAAATAGAATTAAATATAAATAATTTAGACATATTTGTTATGAAAAATTATAATTTAATCTCTCAAATTTTATATATGTATAAATAGGTTTAAATTTTTATTTTCATAAAATAAAAAATAAAATTTATTAATTTAGTGCTAGATAATTTGAAAAAAAAATTGAAATTAAATATAAAAAATTTGAACTTATTTGTAAGGAGGTGAAAAAGTTGGAGATCAAAATACAATTTCAAATAAGACAAAAAAATTTTATAAAATTAAAAATAAAGTTCATTAATTTAATATTTTGATAATTTGAAAAAAATAAATAAATATAAGTAATTTAAATTATTTATAAAAAAGTGAAAAAATTAAAATTAAAATATAATTTTAGATAAGATAATTGTTTTTTAAATTAAATTCGTACTTTTATATATAGTAATAAATTAATATAAAAATTATAGTTTTTTCAGAACTCAATAATTGAAAATGTCAAATATGTAAATTCCCCAAAAGTGAATCACTTTCCTTTATTTCAGAGAACCGCCTGCCCAGCGCTTCGAGAGCGGCCTGCAGATGCCAGACCAAACCGTCCCGGGTCAAACCCTCGACCGGGTCAGCCCGAAAGGCCCACTCGACCCGGCACCCACGGCCGCCGCCGTCGGCGGTGCCGACGGGCTCCTCTGGCAGCACCTTGAAGGTGGCCGAGTACTGGCCGAAGCCCATGCTGCTGTCGATGACGTCGTAGCTGTACGTCCGGCCAGCTGGGTCGAGGGCGACGAGCCGCTCCTTGGCCCAGTGAACCCGACCGCCGCAGAACCGGACGCAGCCCGGCACGTGCTCCTCACCGTCCAGCTTGTGGCACGTGACTATCCGTGGCAGCCACTTGTGGACACCGAAGAAGTCGCCGGCGACGGCCCATACCTCCTCCGCCGTCGCCGCCGGCAGCTTCAACACCGCCTCTCCTTCCCACTTAGTCGGCTCCTGCATTGCAGAGAGAGAGAGAGAGAGAGGGTTTTGGGGTTGGGGGCCAGCGGTCCCGCTCCCTTGCTTTTAATGCAGGAATGAAAATGGTGGGAGGGGATGCGACTTGCACTGATAGTGATAATTGAATACTGTTACATCACAAAAATTTAGATTTTGATGTCTATTATAAATTAAAATTATATATATAAATTTTAATAATAAATGATATTTATATTATTTTAATATAAAAAATATAAAAAAAAAATTTGGGTAATATCTTTGATTTATTTGATCTTCAAAAATGACCAAGAAAGAATGATAAAAGAAATATTAAATATAGAAATAATTTTTATAAAATCTACTATTTATTTGAAAAATATTAAGAAAAATATTAGGAAATTAATTTTTTTGATTTAAATTTGATTTTATTTAATATCTCATAATTTATTTGGATATTTATTGATTTAAAATTTTCATGAAGATATTTATCAAAATTAGAGATATTTAAGGGATATGGTTATAGATTATAGGATGATTTATTATCATTATTTAAATTTTGAATTTATGAGATTTAATTATCCCTTAATTTTAGCCTTAGAAAAAATACTAAATTTACCCTTAAATTGATTATTAGAGGAAATAATATTTCTCTCCTCTCACACATCGATTCACCCTCTTCCGATTCGTAACCGCTGGCCCTAGCCCCCTCTTTGGCCGAAAATGAGAGAGAGAAAAGAGAGAGGAGAGGGAGAGAAAGGAGAAGAAAGAATTAGAGATCCGAGGTATCACAACCTTTCTCCATCGAATCAACAACTATGCAAGAAAATGAGAGGAAATAATATTTCTCTCCTCTCACACATCGATTCACCCTCTCCTGATTCGTAACCGCTGGCCCTAGCCCCCTCTTTGGCCGAAAATGAGAGGGTAAGAGAGAGAGAAAAGAGAGAGGAGAGAGAGAAAGGAGAAGAAAGAATTAGAGATCCGATGTATCACAACCTTTCTCCATCTAATCAACAACTATGCAAGAAGGATTTGATTCGGATGAAAAGGCGAAAAGAGTAAGAGGAAGAAAAAGAAAATATTTTCATGATTTTTTGAGGTATGACATTTCTCTAACTATTAGGGTTTAAATTAATCAAAAATAAGAATTCACCTAATTTGATTTATAATAATTTAATAAGAATTGATAAATTTATAAAATTTTATTTTATTATATTGCTGATATTTTCTTCATGTTTATGACTATAAATTTTGTTTATGAGCTTAAATTATTTTATTAGAGAAATTTGTTTAGATATACACATGATTATTTTTTGCTGGAATATTTCTGTTTTGGATCTGAGCTTTGTAGCATTAGTTTGGAGTATCAAATGATCTTAGATTTTAATGAAAATTGATAGTGATTATTTATTGAAGTTACCTACAACTTTTGTGAACAAACTTTTGATTAATTCTGAATAAAAAGTATAATTTTGGTGTTATTAGTAAAATCTGACAGAAATTCGAATTTTCTAACCGAGTTTAGTTTATAGGGGATTTGATATATCAAATGAATTCGGATTGATATGAAAATTTATATGAAAATAGAAGACACATTATACTATAACTTTTATACAGAAAACTTTCTTTAAAAAGTTTATTTTGGATGAGATTTGGCTAGAGGAACTTGACATAAAAATCTATTTTTTTTTAAGAGCTTATCATCATATGTTGATTAAATGGAGATTTTTTATGTTAAATGATTGCTATTAAATACGAATTTGAAGATTATTAGACTTTTGATTGTTTATCATATTTATATAATATTTTTATTAATTAGCCTAAAAATATATTATTGCTAGGAGTCTAAACAATTAAGATACTTTTGGAAGAACTATTAAACATTATATTTAGAAGAATTGGATTTATGAAATCGATTTCAAATGCTATGAGATAATGAGTATTGATGATTTAATTAATCTTTGATAAATTGGAGTTTAAAACTTATGATAAATAGAATTATTGATAGATGATTTGATTCGAATAGTAATAATAGTTTTATAATAATAGAGTGATAAAAATGTAAAATTTGGAATTGATCATAATTCAAATTGATTCAGTTTAATATGAGGCTCAAATATGGATTATAGTTATATTATTAGCTCAATTATACTCTCATCCACCTTTGAGTGAGGTTTCACAAACTATATATAGAGAGTTAATGATCTTTATTAATTTAGATTAAAATATCTTTGAAAATATCATGATTATTTTTATTAGTGATTACTAGATTATTATAGAAATTTGATTCAAATAGGAGAAATAAGTTAAAACTAAATTATTGAGATTAAGATGTACAAAGTAGATTGTGAAAGTTAGATAATATATAGTGCAGGTAAAT
Source organism: Apostasia shenzhenica (assembly GCA_002786265.1). Classification (NCBI taxonomy): domain Eukaryota; kingdom Viridiplantae; phylum Streptophyta; class Magnoliopsida; order Asparagales; family Orchidaceae; genus Apostasia; species Apostasia shenzhenica. The sequence continues at coordinate 6,502,906 of KZ451982.1, forward strand.
TATTATGAACTAATTGCTAGTTTTATTTGTTTATTCAATAAAGAGATAAATATATAATATAATGATACGCCTTTTTTTCTTAACTGTGACATCTACAGGAGGACAAGTGTGTGAACTTATCATCACATTCGATGAGAATATATTGACTTGTGTTTGTGACACTTACGAGAGGGCAAGTGTACGGCCTTGTCTTACATTTTATGAGAATATATTGACTCATATTTGTGACACCTACAGGAGGACAAATGTACCGATTTGTGCCACATTTGATGTGAATATATTGACTCGTGACTGTGACACCTATGAGAGGACAAGTGTACGAATTTATCGTCACATTTGATGTGAATATATTGATTCGCGACTGTAACACCTATGGGAGTACAAATATACAGATTTGTCCTCACATTCGATTTGAATATATTGACTCGCGACTGTGACACCTACGAGAGGACAAATGTACGGACTTGTCTTCACATTCGATAAGAATATGTTAACTTGTGTTTGTAACACCTAAGGGAGGGCAAGTGTACGGACTTGTATGAGCTTGCTATATGACTAAATTTATATTCAAGATTTTAAAGATGACAATAAATTAAAAATTAAATGTGATTTCTGTGGGATTACGCACCTACCTTAGCACGAGCATATGATATATAGGCGCGCGACGTTCATTGCCATTTTGGGTCATAGGGTGAAAACTCTCAAAACTGATTGAGGATCTCACATTTTAGCTATTATGGGTCATAGCCTACGGGGCCAGGGGATGACGATCTCCAAATATGTAAAAGTCAGCTGAGACGTAGTACGAGAAATTACAGGCCTAAAAGAGTAAAATAAAATTAATTAAAAAGAAATTTACTCGTTAATCATATTTTTATATTTATTTTATTATCATATTTATATTATAATTATTAGGTAAATTATATTGCACTTGTTTATGTTTAGTATTCGTATCGTATTAATTATCTATCATACATTTATATTGTTCAATTGTTCATAAGAAACTCATAATATACATGCTCATTTATTTGATAGTACTCATATTATGAATTTTTATTTGATATCTTCTATTATACAATTTAAATACACATAATTATCATAGTTATTGTTATCATGCTACTTATCCATTTGATATAAGTTCATAAATATTACTGTGTATACATGTAATAATTTTTTAAAATTTCAAAATAATAAATTTGTGGTTATGAAGCCTTATTAAATATTTTATGCGGCCTATTGCTAGTTGATATCTCCTACTGAATCCTATTGGTGGACTGACGTCATTTTCGATAATATTTTTATAGGTTTAGCACAAGCATAAGAGGCATGGATAAGAGACAATTAGAAGATTATTTTAGATTATTTGTGTTTAAGATTTTATATTTATTTATGGTGTAATGTAGTAATTATATATTAAGGACAAATTTATATTAAGATATAGTAGAATTATTTGAGAATAAAAAAAAGAAATTGGGTAACTGCCAAAGCAAAAGCCGAGGTCGTTATAAATTCGGTTCAAGTCGGCTTAAGAGATTCGATTTTGAATGAGTTTAAATTAATCTTATTACTTGTAATCATCCGCTTCAGAAAACCTGATTTAAGATATATACATCTATAATTTAAGGACTTCAAAATAATTATTGCATTAAGAGATATATTTTAGGGGGTATTTAGTTCAATGATATCTTGATGTTATGTTATCTAGAGAAAGTAATTGTTTGGTTTAATGATATCTATAAATAATATTCTATTAGATTGTAAAATTATTAGTCAAAAGATAACATCTACATTTCATGACATCTAAATTATATAACATAATACCAAGAAAATAACGAACCAAATGCCCCCCTTAATAGAATATACTTTGAAGCTACCTGTTACTTTCCTACCACCACTCATATTAAATAAGAAACTTCCTTTCACCTTCCTCCCATTATCCTTATTAAAAAGAAATTTTCATTTTGTCTTCCTCCCACCTCCCCAACCACTGATGACCCCCGCCTATTAATATCACAATCACCGACGACCCCACCTATTAATATCAACTCCCCAACCACCAACGATTTTTTCTATTAAATTCACTTCTTCCTATAAATAAGCTCTAGAAACCTCAGATGAAATTTACAACCTCTAGTTCATCTTTGTATCCTTATCCTATCTTGATATGACTCTAGAAAAGAGGACGTGTTATTATTGAAATATAATTAATCTGATTTTGAGCCGGTATTGGCTCGGCTCGAAATCGATCGGCCCTAGTTAGGGCACAACCAATCATTTCCCAAGGTTTCAAAAAAAGTAATCATTCTCATTGGAAAATATTTTTATCTTGAAGATTGTGTTCATCAATTAAAAGTAAGGACATAATTGTTTGTAAAAATTAATTTAAATAAATTTAATTTTAATTTTAAATTTTTTTTATTAAAATTTATAAATAATATAAAATAAAGTTAATTATTTATATTAAGATGTATAAGAAAATGTAATATAAATTAGTTATTATTCTGATATATGTAAAATATAAAATAATATTAAATTTTTTTAAAATTATATGTATAATATAAAATATAATTAAAATTTAATATTAAATTTTATATACAATATAAAATATTTAATTTGACTAAATAAGTAGGCCAAGTCTTTAAAAAAAGACTCACTGAAAATTAAAACTGATCAATTCATCACCACAGATATGAAAATATACTTAATTATTTTCAATTAGTATAATAATTCAATTTTTGTTTCCTTTATATCTTAATCTATAATAATAATTTTTAACGCACTTTATTTTTTTTAAATAGTTATTTAATGATCAAATTCAACAAAATCTATCAAAAATGTTATATAAAGAAATTATTTTACGAGAAGAACCAAATGACTTGTTTTTATTTTTATAAATTTGTATAGAATCGTGAGTCTACCTCAAAGTGGAAATGAAGGTACTCGTAAAAATTAAAACTATTTTGATTTAATTTTTGAATTAAATCAAGCAAACAATTGGAAAGATATTTGTTTGTAATATAAAATAATTTTTTATACAACAACAACAACAACGAAGCCTTAATCCCACTAGGTGGGGTCGGTTACATGAATTCTTTGTTTCCAATTTATAAAATAATTTTTTATAATAAAATAAAATTATTTTAATATTAAAGTATTGTATGAGATTTGAAATAAAATTATTTTTAAAAATTGATATATATAATGTGGATAAAATTTAATTTTTTATATTAAATATAAAATAAATATTTAAAAAATAATAGGTGTTTTTGAGATCTCCAACGGTCCCCAACCAGAAGCAGCTTTCATTTAACTCTCTTTCCTCATTTTTATGTTCTCGAGAATCTCGACTTAAAACCCTACCCCTCTGAGTCCGCGTTTTGCAGGGAATGGGAAGGGAAAAGTCGAGGGCAAGCGTATAGCAGATCTCTTGACGCTCTCTCTTCCCCATTTTGCTCAAAAGCGCACTCCTCTGAGTCGCATTTAGTAGAGAATGGGACGGGGAAAGTTGAGGGGAAGGGTGTCGCAGATTCGCCCACACTTTTTCAAGGCCCTCCTTGGGGATTTCAGAGATAGTCTGGCAAGTTTCACTCTTCTCGTTTCCATCATTAGATCTTCTCTTCTCTGCTTGAGATTTTTAGTGAATTTTAGCCACAAGGAAAGAGAAGTGATCTGGGGATGAAGGGGAAATTTGGGTTCTTTTTTCAGTTTGAATTGTCTTCACTGTTTTGTTTTTACTGCTCTTTTCCTGTAAGAACATTTAAGTTATGAAGATCCAGTTCTTGCCGTCGAAGGTGTTACAAATGTAGTATCATTAAATAACTCTTGTAGGTATTCCAATTTTTTTTTGAAAAAAAAGTGTTAATGTTAAATCTCTGGCAGACGACTGATCTAAAACCTGAAGTTATGGCTGAGATATAAGTTTGTCTTGCACACCCACTCGCATGCAATTTCAAAGGGAGAAGTTATTGGGTGCGAACAGCTCACCATTTGGCATCTAATGGGAGGAGCGCACCACATGTGCAGTAGAGCCCACATGCATCTAATGTGGCGTGCTCTCATTGGGTGCCAAATGGTGAGGACTGTCTACACCCAATAATTTGGGCGCCAAATACTGTGGACTGTCCACACCCAATAATTTTTCTTTCATTGGAGTTTGTCGCATGAATTCAATGCAATATAATGTTCTGGTAATCTTATGCTATAAATATATTGTGGGACATTAGAGCTCAAGCTCGAGAACTCTGCCTATTAAATATCTGGTGATTAACTGATTTGAAACCACAAGCTCGTAGATTATGACTCAGATATACATTTTTTTCCTTACAAATGTTTATATTATCTACAACAACCAAACCATTTTTCCACTCGGCTACATGAACCTTTTATTTCTATTACACTCTATCAAGTAGAAATTCCTCATTTAGCTTCAAATATGTAAGATTATTTTTTATAGTTTTTTTTTTCATATCTTTTTTGGCTTTCTTCTTTTTCTTTTTACATGATCAAGATCTCATAACTCAAATGTCTATACTGTCTAATAGAAAATATCAATCTAAATTACAATAGTGCGTACATTTGTGAAACTAGATGGTTTAACAACAAAAAATTGGTGTGTAACTAATTTCATTATCTTCATGCTTGGGTCGAACAATATTAACAATCTTTACTAATATAGTCAAAACAACTAACAAACATATTGAAATCATGTAATTTCAAAGTAAATACTCATGAAGTATTGTGAAGCTACTTTTTTGTGAAGTACAGACACAATCCCCATATCTCTGTGTTCTCGTATCTCTGTGTCTCCACGTTCCTGTATCGCCATGACACGGGAACACTGGAATACAACACGGTGCGATATGATAACACGATTATAGAATACAGATACAGTATGACGTCAAATATAATAATAATATTAAGAATTCATATTTGAAATTATGTAAAACATAGAACAAACTTGAATTTTTAAGTATAAACAACTTGTGAGTAGCACAAAAATTTTATAGAATCAAGATAAGAATTTGAGAAAAGATGTTGTCAGCATTGAAGAGACATGAGATATAAATTTAGACTTCACTTTGTAAAGTATGTAGGAGAATAAAAAAAATACAATTTTATTTACTATGATAACCACGACAAGCATGGCAATAAGAGGAAGTAAGAACTCTCAGCATTAAGGATGAGAGGACAGAGGTGAAGCTGGAGTTTCAAACTTTATGTGATTGTTCATTTCCGTCAAGCTCGAGGGTAGTGAGAGAAAAAAATTGATTTAGCTTAGTTAGCTTAGAATTTTGATTTGTATTAAGTAAAATTTTAATAATAATATGATGTAAGTTTTTAATTTTATTAGATAAAATTTTACCAATAATAAAAAGTTTTAAATATTAATAAAAAACAGAAGGTAGACATGTTCATGAGTTTTAGTTTTATGTTTAATATTATTAAAAATATAATATTAATATTCAATTTATTCAATTCTATCTAATACATATCTCATAGGTGTCTTGTATCTCAAACGTATTCTACATTTTAGAAGTGTATTGGAAGTATCTCATATGTATCATATATCTCAAAAATATTCTGAAAGTATCTCAGAAATGTCCTAAGGTGCCTTGAAGTATCCTCATGTGTCTAAGCAATATTTTTTAATTTTTTAATATTATTTTATTAGGACATACCACGTGATGTATCCGACATAGTGTTCTTACGTGTCCTCTCGTGTCCATATGTCTGACATGGATATGACGTGATTTTTGAAGTGTCTATGTTTCATAGTCATTTTCATTATCTTCATGCTTGGCTAGAATAATATGTATCATTTTTTACTAATGTAGTAAAAAGAAACAACCTACATACTGAAATCATGTAATTTCAAAGCAAAAAAACTCATGAAGTAATGTGAAGCTTAATGCATTGTGCTGCTGCCTTAGGTGGAAGAAGCAGACAAATGCTCCTAACATATTAGATTTAATCAATTTTGATTTGCCCTATGGTGCAGTTCTAGTATCATTTTGAACCATTGCTGGAGGGAAAGTTTTTCCTTCCATGTTTACTAGTACCTTATTACATTTCTGCATACTAGAAAGTTGTTTTATTATTAAGAATCATATATTCTTCTTTTTTGCAATGACATTTCAGTTTCAGATCATTTTAGATCGTGGCCCAGGGGATTAGTTCTCGAGAAACAAATTAGATTAATTAACTAAATCGGATCACTGGGGCTAAGAAATTTTGGACAAGATAGCAATCTTGTGTCTAGTGATTTGTTTTGTTGTTGTTGTTGCTTTGATTCATTATGTGTTTTTTAAGTGCATTTATTCACATTCTTTGGCCTATAGAGAATCCCACCGAATTTCTTGCAACATATTTCGAGCGAAGCAAGCAAGACAGCAACACTTCAGGGCCCCTGTGGAAGCCATTGGCATGTTGAGTTGAGCACAACTGAGAATGGAACCTTCTTGTCAAGGGGATGGTCAAAATTTTTACAAGATCAGTCCCTGAAGCAGTTTGAATTCCTTGTTTTCCAGTATAATGGAAGTATGCATTTCACTGTTCTAATTTTTGGTACAACTGCATGCTTAAGGGAGGATCTTTCTGCTGATCAATCCCGCAAGCCTGCTGAGCTCAATGGTGACGAGAACCAAATATCGATGAAGCATCCTGAAAATGTCTCATTTTTTACCCAGAAGCGGGAATGCAAAACTGAAAACGACTCTAATCTTTTCATGAATGGAAATAAATCATCAGAACAGATGCCTGATTATATAAGACTGGTCCAGCTCTGGGTAAGCAAATACTTTTTTTATCTACCAGTTTATCATACATATACATGCTATTTTGATCACTGTTATTGTAGCCTTTTTGACTTCTTGGCACATTTTAAGTCTACCATCACCAAAAGCTTTGAATTTTGTATTCAAAGTGCTATTGTTTTGGTGAGATAAAATTGAGTGCGTAAAGATTATAAGGGGGTAGAGTATGAAAACTATTGTTGTGGGGAGAGCATGTGAGTAACTTGGATTGAAAATAAAAAAAGTGAAAAAGGTAAATTTCTTATAGGTCCTTGAGGTACTAGCGTTTTTACATGTTATTCTATGAAATATCTATCGTTGTACTAGATTCCTAGGGTTAAATGTTTGTTATCTTTTGGTCTTTATCATTTCCTATGGACCTGGATTTTTAGTTTTACTTAATTTATTCATCTCCTACTTGGTGTGACAAGATATTTAAGTAATTTTATAGGAATATACAACATTTATCATCGCTAATAATATATTTTTCATCATATTAAACAAGCCACGCAATATCTATGGGATGGTTGTAGGCCTATTAACGAGTTGAGTTCGAACAAATTTGGACAAACTTAAACTTGACAATTTTTAAACTCGGCTAGAACTGACTCAAACTTGAACTAATTTGAGTTTGAGCCCACTCAACTGGAAATAAATCTTGCACGAGTCGACTAAAAAAAAAACTCGAGTTGACTCGAAATAAATTTTAATATAAATTAAGTTCTTGATAAATTATTATTATAATTTATTTTAATATACTAGTTAATATTATACTATTAAATATAAATTTTATAAGTTGAAATGGAAAAATCTATAATATTGCTCTGCAGGTGTATTGAACCCAAAACCTAGTAAATACTAATAAAACTGCTATCCAATTGCACCAACATTCATTCATAAATCTATTAAAATATATGTGTATATATATAATATATTTTGACTCAAGCTCAACTCACAATGTATTCTGAGTCTTTTATGTGACTTGAGACTTGCTTGAAATGACGTGATTGCAGTTAGAATTAAGCAAAATTCAAGCTAGCTATAAGTGAGTTGAGTTTCAAATAATTTTAAGATAGATGGACGATAGAAATTCAAAAAAAAACTTGAAATATAGTAACATATATGTAGTAACCTATATGCAATACTTCAAATTTCATAGACTAGCAATGATAAACCCTTGCACCTCATATTAGCAATTTACCCAAATGAAGGATGTTCTTAGCTGCTTTTAGTTGTAAGGTGAAAACTAGAAGATGTGCTATTAAGGTGAAGAGATAATTTTGCTATAGCAGTGCTATATTTGGAATAAAAGAGGAAGGCTAAAATATATTTGTTAGAGGCTCTACAAATAGATTTTCTTAAGTTAGAATTAAATATAACATGCATCCAACACAAATTATAGCCCAAAAAGACTTCATAATGACATCCTAGTTGTTGAGATATAAGGATTATCTTAAAGGATCTCCAAATTTTACTTGGTTATGCAATAATATAAGTTATTTAACTTCCCTTTGAGTTAGTAGTATTGTATTTGCGTGAGCAAAGAAGTGTTTTTGCCTTTGTTCTAGGCAGCATATCAAAGACTTCCTCTTTTTAATATCTCTGTTCTTGACTTCTTTGTAACTAATTTAGTTGTTTTTGGCATGGAAAAGCAGGCATATTGAACTGAAATATTGGCACCTAGGAAGTGAACACAGGATACAAGGATTGACACGACACAACACGCTGAGATAATAACTTTCTAAATTACATGCTAGATATGGTAAGACACGTCAAATAATATAACATATTTTTATATGATTATGTAATTTTCTTATAGTTTTCTCAATATTATAGAAATACCTAAAAAGCACGAAGGCAACACAAGGATACAGGGACACGACACATGTTGGGATGTATAGAAGTATTCGTGTTTCTCAGGTTGGCAATTATCTATTAAAATGAATCTAGTTGATAGGTTTTTTATTATTTTATTTGTTACTTTGAGGAAAAATATGGAGTAGGATTTTTTCTTTGATAAGTTACTTACAAATCCCTATAGTTTGGGGTATCTATTTCTTTGGTTCATGTTCTTTGTAATTTTTAATGTATTTCCTATGATTCATCAATTCGTTTTCTTCAATGGAATGGAATAATGTTGGAATAAAATTGTAATTTCTTGGGAATGAAATTATCATTTCAAAAAAAATGGAATGACAATTTCTTTATTTACTTGAATGGAATAAAATGTAAAATAAGAAGTGAATAGAAGAGTAAAGTATTAAAAATCTATGAATATAATTTAATAAAATTTTAGGTTACACTTTAGCCAATATAGTAGATGTTTTAAGGGTAATATAATCATTTTGCTTTTAATTACCAGACAACTTAACAGAGGGAACTAACTGAAAGTTGTTATAAAACGCATTTAAAAGAATTTTAAAAGCATGGATCAATTTTAAAAGCTTTTCATCATTTTTCGTTTTGGTTTGTAGATTATAGTTAATATTTATGGTTAGTTGTAGCTCTTTCTGTCTGAACTTTTTTCTGCTGCAAGCTCTTTTAAATCTTAAATGTGGCAATGTTAATGTCTTAAAAATGGAAGCAGAGCTGCCAACTTGGATGAGTAGCTCAAAATGTCAGCTTCCCAAGGGATACCATTCAAGAAGAAGACCTATAACAGAAGAAGAAAGATTCAAAGCAAAGGAAGCTGCTAAGAGTTTTAAATCTAATTTTCCTTCTGCAGTTATACGCATGACAAGTACCACTGCTTACAGGATGTGTTTGATGGTGAGGTTATTCATTTTTCCTTGGATTCACTTTGTTGCACATACATAAATGGAGTTTACTCATGTTCATTCTTATATGGGGTATGTGAAGCACTGAAGAGTCATTAGGTTGCATGCATTGACCCATTTCTTAAAGGGTTTGGGTTTTAGGTTATTCATTCTTAGGCCAGGTATGGGTCTGATTTGAAATAGGCTACTTCACATGCTTTGAGAAGGCTTATGCTTTTATTGGGTTGGGTGGCATTTATCTAAACATGACTATTAATAGGTAAGTTTGAGCCAACTTTCAAGTTTTTCACATTGAGTTCGTGTCACAATTGTCGGTTTGTTTATTAATTGGATTGGGTTCAAGTCGCAATTCCTAGGTTGGCTTCAAGTTAAACATAGTTACGTAAACCCAATGCTTTTTGCATACAGGGACTCACATTGTTATATTGGTTAAATTACAAGGGGCTTAAGGAAAGGTGTTTAAGAGTAAATTGTGAATTTTGTTTCAAGTTACCAAACAAAGTGATGGAAGAAATCATAATGTTAAACAACTTACACTATAGGGCCCTTAACTATGGCTTTTTTGGGACCTGTTAGTGATTAGGTAAACACTGAGGATCTTATAGTAATTTACCCTACATTATTTCACTGAACCATGTAAAAATGTGCTGCTTTTATTATGTCCATTCTTACTCTTTCATAATCTTGAATAATAGTGAGTGAATGTTATTCACTACTAACATTCAGAATGTAAAAATAAATGTGGGTTGCAACGTTGATTCAAAAATATTGATTTGAGGTTGGACCAGATAAAAATTGGGTGCATTCTATCATTACTTCAATATTATATTTAGAGTGTCCTTATAGTCAACTTTTCCGAGAGCTTGTGGAGTCGTTAAAGAAATTGGAGTGCACGTGATATTTCATGTATGTTTTTTTTTTTTATCAAAGGTGAATAGGTAGGTCTGTCCTTGAGATTGATAGATTTAGGTGTGAATTTTTTTTAGGCTAATTCCTCATCTTATGCAGAGTTTCCCACTTTCCTATGTTCCGAGCACAAGGGGTTATCTATCTAAAGGATGGGCTTCCTTTTCACGCGGAAACAACCTTGAAGGTGACTTTTGCGCATTCGAAATTGTTGGGCCGGTCGAGCTTTGTGTTCATGTCTTCAGGGTGTTGGAGGAGACGACTCCTCTCCTCAAGGTTTCTTGAAGTTCTTCCTTTCATCCCAATGCAAGAAATGCCAAATATGATGTGTAAGGTAATGTGATTTAAATGTGTATTATGTTGTTTGGGTGCAATTTTAAATGCAACAAATAAGTCATTTTCATGCAAATGGATTCTACAGCTTTAGCTTATCCAGCTTAACTAGCTTGAAGATAAAACCTACATGTTTTTTTTTTTTTTTTTTTTGGGAAGGTAAATCTGCATGGTTAGGGGTGTCTTCTGAGGAAGGCAAGAGAATTGATTCTGGTGTCAATGATGCTCTTTATATGATAGGGAACAATGATAAGAAGAACTTTTACCTTTTGTTGATTCCAGAATGACCAGTGTATTGCCTTATGGGTGGCTTTGATTCAACTGAATTAACCGTCATTCTTCTTTTAATCATTGAGATGTAAACCTCTCTCTTTATATTAAAAAATAAAATAAAAAGTCATAAAATGTATAGTAGCAATCTCTAGTCAATGTATAATAGCAGTAGCCTATCATTAATACTACTGCACAGAGTATGAGATATGTAAATATCTGAATTATGATCTTAAATGTAGCCTGAGCTTAGAGAGAGAGAAAGAGAGAGATTATCAACTTAGATAGTTTGAGCATATAAATCGTAAGCTAATAGAAGCTCCAATAAGAAAAATTAAGTTATTAAATTTTACCCATATAAATAGAGAAATGGAAAGATCAAATAAAATATAGTAAGAAATTATCAGAAAGAGCTTTACATACTTAGAGATAAATGAAGATTTGTTATTTGAAAAAGTACAATGAAAACAAATATTTCATACAGTCAATCCCACTTAGTGGATAAAAGCTTATTTACTGTTATTGTAATGTCAACCTCAGCTCATAATTCATTAAAGACCAACCAAAAAATCAAGTACAAAAACTATAATCTTCAAGGAGGATTGAAACAAACTCCAAAACTCGGCCTTCTTCCCACAAAACATCATCTATAGAAGCTAAGTTAGCAACATAGTTAGCCATCTTGTTAGTATTTTCAATATCCACATGTAACTTTATAAGCTTTAAAAGAAAGTAAAACAACTGTATTATGAAGGGAACCATGTGAACCACCACTTACAGACAAGCATGCATGATGTCAGCTACAGTAGTAGAAGAATCCCCTTCCAATCAAAGCCCATATGTGATCAGTTGCTAATAGATTTGACATACACGGTATGTATAAATGATTGACAATAATGAATTCATAGAGATCAATAATGACAATCACATTTAAAAAAGTTTTTTGAAATAGCTCAGAATAAAGATATTTAGATTGCCATAGTGACTGAAATGCTTCGTTTTGGCTTCCATAGCAGTCAACCTGGAGATGATTTACAGAAAGAAAACTGATACCAACGTTCATTCTAGTGAGATGTTTGCAACTAATCTTTTAAATTTTGCAATAACCACCACCATACTATTCAGTTCTAAATATAAGTTGATTGTCATGCTGATGCTTATCATATGTATTTTCTAGAGAACTTAATCACTATGACAAGGTTGGCAGTATTACACATACCAATATTTATGCTTCCTACTGAGATGTCATTCTTTCAAGCTACAGTTAACAGAAAAAAGAGGCTATATTCACTTATCTCCATGCCAAATTAACTTATATATTTATTTCATTTATTTTTGTGGTTTGGAATCAGCTCTCGCTTTCGTGGCAACAATGTAGGATGAGAATTTTGTCCATCTTTGCCTTGCCTAAACTTGCATACCATGTTCAATATTCTCTTCTCAAAACTGGACAGAAACAGGAAGCAAGAATCATCATCAGTCAACCAATCATGCAATGATCCTCCAGCTTTAGCTCTCTTTACTTAAAGCTCTGAATGGGGACCAAACCAGTAAAGAAACAGATGCGTGGAGTTTTTGGACTGTGAGAAAGAGACTCGATTCAAGTAATTTTTTAGCACTTTGGGCCTGTTTATTTGTAAGATTTAATTTAATAAGATTAAAATTAAACTTGCTTATCATATTGAGATATGTGAGGGATGTGATATAAAGTTAGTTATTATATTAAGATATGTGAGAGATGTGATATAAGTTAATTATTATTCTAGTAATGTGGGTAAGATGTGAAATAAAATTAGTTTTTACTATTAAATTATATGTGTGATGTGACATGCCTATTTAAAATTAAATCAAGCTAATTTTAAACTGCCAAACAAACAGGGCAAAGCCTTGCAGATTAAAGTAATAGTTTGAAATTTTGATATGTGTTTGAAAATTTGATGTGTGTTAGGAACTTAAAAATGGCTAAATAATAGTTTGAAAATTTGATATGTTTATCTATAAACTTTTCTATGATCATCCCAAAATATATTTTAGACAGAATTATAAAAGTAATGATTGACTTCTCATCTCCCTGATGATATCCTTGCAGATTCACTGTGCATTCTGAACCATCATACATTAATGGGGATTGGACGGTCTCAATTTAAAGAGAGATAATCTGTAAGTTTGTTTTGTATCATAACAGGAGAATGAGGGCCAGAGGTCAACATTGTATAGTGCCTCTACTGTGTTTTTCTCTCTATTTGAGCTTTTCACATAAAAGTCTTGATCTATTATTCTCACATCATACTTTACTGCTAGTCCGATCTTGTTGTCAACCAAAAAAACTTTTTTTTAACTGGCTCTCTTGCTTCATAGTTGGCACTAGGAGGAAAGAGATTACTTATAAAGTGTGCCTTGATAGGTGAAGCTATAGTAGCAAAGGTGAGAACTAAGGCAGCAATAGAATGGAAGTATTATTTCAATAGCATCTGGTTAAAGAGCGACTCCATTCAACTCATCGATATCCTACAGAACATAAGCAAACACCCAACTCAACATCAACGAGGTTGATCTAAGATTGAAGATATTAATCATGAGATCCTTAAACATGTTAGAGGTTTCTCTAATTATAAAAGATGATTTTTTTAATTTAAGTATTTTTAATTAATTAATTAATAATATAAGCATGATGAAAAAATTAATAGAAGGAGCATGTTTCGGACGGCATTAGGGTTGCTGTTACAACAGACACTCCAAAAAAAATTGATTAATGGCCAGCAAGGAGCAAGAAGATGGGTACAAAAGTCGGAAAAACCAACTTCGATTTGTTGTGTTTCTATGGTGTATCTGTAAGTTAACAGAAGTCGCCCGAGCGTCGGGCGCCCGACGCCTGTGACTTTTTTGTAAAAAAAAATTAAAAAAATTAATTTAATTTAACTATATAAAAACAAATTTTTGTAAATAATTTTATATTAATACAATCATATTACATAAATTTTAATTAGGCAATAAAAAATATTCAAAGTGAAGTGAAAAGAAAAACTTATTTGTTAGGTGAAATTTTTTTTCTAAAATTGAAACATTATTTCTTCTCTTCAAATATCATTTTTGTTTAAGAAAAGAACTAGCGTACTGGAACTTATTATTTAATAATAAATTATAATTTTTTATTGTTACTTTAGTACACTAATTTATTTTTCATTTATAAAAGAGATGCTCTAAGGACATCTTCAATTTGGTGAAATGAGATTAAATATTTACAAAATAATTAAAAAGAATATTTTGTCACAAAAGTTGTCAAACTCTCAGGCGACTTCTAAGTAATTTTTTTTTAAAAATTAAATATTATTTCAAAAATATTACTTTAATGAGCGTAATAGAATTTGTTAGATATAAATTAAACAAATCCTATCACGCTCATGAGTTACGAATACTGGACGTGGCAGAGATAACTTTAATTACAAATTTTTATTAATTAATTAAATTTGTAATGAGCGTGATAGTATTTGTTTAATTTATAACTAATTAAACTTTTATTTTGTTTTTTTCTTATAATTTTAAATTTTTGTTAATTTACTTTTTATAATTATTTTTATTTTCTTATTTATGAAATTTTAAAGTAATACTTTTCAAATAATATTTAAATATTTTTAAAAAAATAACTTAGAAGTCGCTCGAGAGTTGGCGACTTTTGTGACACAAAATATTCTTGTTAATTATTTTGTAAATATTTAATTCCATATCATCAAATTGAAGCTGTTCTTAGAGCATCTCTTCTATAAATGAAAAGCAAAATAGTGTACTAAGATAGCAACAAGAAATTATAATTTATTATTAATAAATTATAATTTATTATTAATTATAAAATGATATTTGAAGAGAAGAAATAATGTTTTAATTTTGAAGAATTTTCTTCACCTAACAAATAAGTTTTTTTTTCTACTTTACTTTGAATATTTTTTATTGCCTAATTGAAATTTATGTAATATAATAGTATTAATACAAAATTATTTACAAAAATTCATTTTTATATAGTTAAATTAAATTAAATTTTTTTTATTTATTTTTTAGAAAAAAGTCACAAAGCTGGCTCGGCACACGGGCGAGTTCTGTTAACTAACGGCAACCTTAACGCCGTCCGAAACATGCTTCATTTATTAATTTTTTTTAATGATGCTTATATTATTAATTAATTAATTAATTAAAAAACCTAAAATAATAAAATCATCAATTATAAAATCTCACACATATAGAAATGCTAATAGTACTACTAATTTCTTGGCACATGTTGCAACTTTAGGAGGTTTCTTTTGCTCTGACAAAGCCTAAACCACACTTTCAGCTAAGAGGCAAGAGGATCATTATTTTATTCCTAAATTTTCTTTAATAGTAAATTGCATACAAGTCTCTAAGGTTTTTTGATTTTTGTGCATTAGTCGACAAATGTTAAATTTTAGCATTTAGTTCACTGAGGCCTTAAGGTTTTTTTGTACTCTTATCTACAGATTTGAATAATAGCACTAAAGTTTCTAAAGTTGATTTATTACAAATTACAATGTAGTCTTTTTGTCACCTATAATATTGCATTTAACTTAGATCATACATACAAAATATTAAAATTCTAGGACCACAGAGAAAAAGTCTTAAATCTCAGGGATCTAATTGTGAACCAACACAAAAACTCTAGAGAAACTTAAATGCAATTTACCTTTTTTTTAACTTTGTCCCCTCAGGTTTCCTCTTTCAATCACCAACATTGGTCAGGAACTTGTTCTTTCACCAATCACCACTGTAGAGAAGAAAAAGCTCCTTTCAATACATATTGATGGGAAATTGCAAAATTCTGGATATATAGTAGTAACAATTATGTAAAAAAAAGGAACATCATTTAAATTGAATTGCTAATATTTAATTATTTCCATTAAATAAATAGACAAATAGGCAAAAAGTAGGACAAACCAAAAAGTAACTTCACAAAAAAAATTAGACAAATTAGAGTCAACTCCACCTAAAAGTCTTTTAATTATAAAATATTAAAAAAAGCCTTTTATTAAAAATTAAATAAAAAATACAGCAAAATAGTCTCTTACCAAATAACAACCAAAGTCTTTATCCTATTAAGTGGGATTGGCTATATAATTTTTTTATTTTTATTACACTCTATCAATTAACAAATCCACAATTAGCTCTAGTATATAAGACATTTTTTTATAATTTCTTGTCATCTTTTTTTATTCCTTTCTTCCTCGTTTTATATGGACAAAATCTAATAACTTAATTTTTCTTAATGAAACTTCAATCGGTTTATAATTTATATATCTAAACCATCTAAGTCAACTCTCTCTAAGTTTATTTTTAATTAATGCTACTTCAGCTTCTCGTAGGTATACTTTTTGTTCATTCTATTCTTTTATATATGCAATAAAATACTCTTTTACCACCATCATAAAATGTAGACTTTGGCAAGAAGAAATCTCTTTTTAAGAGTTTGGCTCCACATATTGCATTAGAAAGATTAAACAACATACACATCACTAACATCTAAATATATCGACCATGAAAATCATATAAAAATTAAAACTCATGCCATAAAAGTGCAACATCTACATAACAAAGGTTGTAATTTTCATATAATTTTTGTGATCAATATGTAAGTTAAAGATTTGGGTGTTTATTAATAAAATAATTAGATTTTAATGATACGTATGAAACTGACCCATCAGAAAATCAATACAAAAATTATTGGAATAACACGTTTATCAAGATCTATAACTAAAATTGAGCATTTCATTATTGATCATAAATATCAGGTTGAATAAGTCACCTGAATTAACTTGACAGCCACTAAATCAGACTCATTTAAACCGTGAATAAATCAAAAATATCAAGTTTGAATTAACATTACTCACTTGAGCTCATTAACTCGGATACCCACTTTTATATATGGATGAACAGTGACTGGGGATTGAAGTTGACAGCAAGTAGACTCACAGACCACAGCTTTCAATGAGCATGTTCATAGGTTTAAAGTGGTTCAGCTTTTTGAGAGTTGCGTCTATCTTGTCATATTGAATGGGGTGACTACTAGTTAGCTTTTTTTTGTTATACATGAGAGATTATAACTGTGGAAGTTACGTAATGAGTTGATTTAAGCATTTGCAATGAACAGAAGATGCAAATTTATGATGGGAAGATAAATAATAATATTGTGAAAGGAATATAAAAGCAACTTTAGTTGAATAATTAAACAAGATTTTAATGAAGTATAATAATTAACACTGCATGCAACTTCAAAAAAAGAACACTGTATTCGGCATTAAATAGGAATAATCACAGGAAATGATTCATAAAATTGTGACAAAACTATGACTATCAATAATGGTAATAAATTGATGTGCTCTAAGAAGCACAGATAGGATATGAGGACATAACTGACATGACATGATATAATGCATGTTACACAGCCACATGAAAACTTTCTAAAAAATAGAACACTGATGCGACAAAATGCATCAAATAATTACATGATAAATGCCTACATGATGGTCTAATTTGTCAAAGCTTTTTCTCAATATTACAAAAGCATTTAGGAAGTATAGATACGGCACAAAAATATGAGGACACATCATGATATGACACAATGGGATGTATAGAGATCTTTGTATTTCCTTGGATGTACTCTAGTGCTACATAATGAAGTTATTACTCTTAAGACTTAAACTGCACCTGAGATATGTTAGGAACAGATATTGGAAAAACTAAAATTGTTTGTTAAGCTCAATTTTGGAGATCAAAGTTAAGAAGAGTGCAATATATCAAAGATTGCATACAAAATGAGTAAGAACCAACACAATGCTATATTTACAATACATTTTAGTACTTAAGTTAGTAGTAAGTATTGAACTTTGACATACCATATAATTTTTTCCTTAACCTCATTATTAAACTTCTGAAACCATTGTTGCGTCTTTTGCGCAAGGCACAACTTCATTATCCAAAGATTTGTCAACATCAACAATTCTCGCACGAGCAGAGGGATAGTTCTGCAAACATTGAGATGAAATTAATTCCAAATGTATCAGAAGCATTCTTAAATTCAAAGTTACAACACCTTTGTAGTGCGTGTAATGACGTTTGCAAAGAGGTGAATCAGCTGCCCATGGGCTGATATTTGTAGAAGGAAGAAGTGAAAATGATTAGTTTGTGGATGAGAGTTCTTTTTGTTTTTCGTTCACCCTTCAGAGCCTTGATTGGAATCACAAAAGAGAAGAAAAATTCAACTGCTTAAAAAAGAAAGTTGGAATTTGCAAAAAATGGCTGGGTGGATTAAAACAGGAAAATGTTTATGACACCAACAATTGTAAATTAATTCAACTATGATTAATTTCATCTAATGGGCACGGTTAACAATACAGAACGATGATGATCATGTAGTTGAAAACATGCGTTATTGGCAATATAGTAGTCTAAGCTGAAGTAAACGTTTTTTTTTTTTAGGGCCAGGGAAAATAGACGAATAGAAAGATGTGAGAGGATTGAGAGAATTTTGGAAAATGATATTCTTTATTCAAATCATTAGTAAGAAGTGTGGCAATTTTTAAAAGTTGCTCTTACTAGAGGAAGGAAACTTCTCAAAATAGCTAAAAGACAGAAAAATAAAAAAGTTGTCAATATAATAAATTACAAGAAAACCACAAGACATCAAATACCATATATCAAATAAAGAAATAACTACATATAATTTACTTAAAATATCCAAAACTTAAAGATACCTATGGAATCTTTTATAAAGTAAACAAATTCGTCTTTAGTGTCTTAACTGATCCACATAACATTTGTCTCACATTATTAGATTGGCAGCCCAGGCTCCCATCTGCTTCTATCTGAAGAGAATCTCGTGTTCATGACAGCAAGCTTTAATTTTACTCCACAAAAACCAATAGGTTATGGAATCTGCATGGATGTAGGTCACCATCAAAATGGTTAGATCTCTCTGGCAAGAAAATCCATTGCATGCTTACCAAACCCAATCATTACTAAATTTTTTTGCCTTGCAGTTGAACTCAAAAAAAAAAGCATTACAAAATAGAGTATTAAGGCCGTCATTAAGTGGAGTTTGAGCCACAGAACTTGAACAGAAATAGAGATTTCAGAATTGCAGTTCAGTTTCAATGTGATTCAAGTAAATTAGGAAAACTTAACCTTTTTAAATCAAACATTTTGACGTACATAACATATATATACATGCACATACATGTGAGTCATAAATGCATGAATCAAGATAATTTCATGCTGATGAAACCCAATCATCACTAAAATATTTTGCTTCGCACTTGGAAGCAAAAGCAGATTACATAACAATGTTAGAGCCGTCATCAAGAGTTGTTCCGGTGAGGAGACGAACTTAACCACAAAAAGATCTTCAACTTACGCAATTCACTGTCAGTATGATTCAACCAAGCGATCAAACTTAAAATTTTGAAACATTCAGTGTGCTTTAACCTGTATATATATTACACGTGTACCTACTACATGCATGCATTGAAATAATTTTTAGTCGAGTAATTGTAATTTTGAGAGACCTTCCTCGCATCAAAGGAAGTCCACGACTTCAAATCAATTAAAAAGAATTCGAGCGAATATCCGATGAAAAATCTAGCCTTTTAGCACACCAATCAATCAGTCACTCCTTTTCAGCTTCTATATATAGCACTAAGCAAGTAGCTAAAGGCATAGTATCCATTTCATCATACAAGTTTCTCCATTCCTTTTTCACAAGAATGGAGTACTCTGCCCTGCAGCGCCAGACTGCTTACTTAAAAAAGAGCCTTTTTGATCAGGTATGGCTTCACTCAACTCTGAATTCATTTATCTTCAAGGACTAATTTAGGACATAAGGTAGCGGCTTCATAGGAGGGAAGGGCATACGTAATTCACTTCTTTGTATAAAATCAAGTTTGCAACTAAAATATTATGTACAATAACATCCATTAAAGAAGATGGTCTTGCTCAATAAGTGGAATTAAGCTAATTCTACATGAGGAAATCTCTATAGTATCACTTCATTAAACTTTGGTGTAGGGATACCTGGATGAGCAGTTCTATCAGCTGGAAGAATTGCAGGATGATGTTAGTCCAAACTTCGTGGAAGAAGTTGTCACCTTGTTCTTCAAGGATTCATCTAGGCTACTTACCAACATAGAGCAGGCGTTGTGAGTTAAAAGGACTTTTTATAAGCAATATAGTGTATGCTGGGTGCATAAAGTAATTCTAAAATATACTGATGCAGGGAAAAGAGTTCACCAGATTTTCAGAAGTTGGATGCATTTATGCATCAATTCAAGGGAAGCGCTTCCAGGTATTGCCCACACAAACTCCAACAACAATAACAACAAAGCCTTGATCACATTTAGTTGCAGTTACCTACATGGATTACTCTTCTCCATTCAATTCTACTTACAGCAACACCCTTTCTATGCACAAGTGAACAAAGGTCATGTCTAATGATTATGTCTGTCACTATTGATCTCCTCTCTCTTAATTGTCATGTGAAGCCCCTCACATATATGTGTAAGAGCCTCTAAAAGTCGATTATAGACATGATTAATCCATCGTCAACCTCACTCCTTCATCCAATCTTATATAGGTGTCACACTTACCATCTCCCTAATACAATAATTTTACATATGCCACTTAACAACACTCCACATAAGTTTAATGTTGTGTTCTGTGTACTAAAAAGCATAAAGATTCTCAGATCAAAATTTGCCCTCTTTCTAATGGAACTTTGTGATGGCCCTTGACACTTTTAAAATGCAGCGTAATAATCATCAGTAGTAGGTCTATCCCAAATATTTCAGTTTACAACCTTTCTTTAACAACTATTCTGTTTCATATGGTGTTAGATTTAGCCTTATTAGCTTCAACCTATATTCCTTTCAGAGTACTGCAGATGATTCACGATCTCCAAATATTATTTCAGACAACAGGGTCTACCAGTGTTTTATTACTTTTCCACCAATAAATGATATTAGATTCCAACAAGGACAAAAAACAAGTTGATCAAGAAATCTGTGTTTTTCTTTGCAGCATTGGGGCTCTTCGGGTGAAGAATGAGTGCACATTGTTCAAAGAATACTGTAGCAACGAAAACTTGGATGGGTATGATATCTCCTTCTGCATATAATTGCAAGTATTTTCTCTCTCATAAATATGCTGATGAAGTGCATCATTTTCAAATCCATGTAGCTGTCTGAGAACATTTCAGAAGCTGAAAAGGGAACATGCTACACTTAAACAGAAGCTGGAGGCTTATTTCCAGGTTCTAATCTTGACCAGTTCACTTCATTCATGTTTTCTCGCTCATTATCTCAAATCTTCGAAGTCCTACAGCTCCTGCGACAAGTCGGACCTGCTGAAACTGCTACCAGACCCGTTATCTGAGAATATGACAGTCCACCATCTCTTTCTGTTCTATCTCCAACAAGAAGCCATGATGTAGTAGAATTATATGCATCTAGACTGTGGAGCACAAATATCGAGAGAGCTTATCTTGTAATCCATCTAGTAACTATCTTTAAGAGTGCTTTCTAATGACAATACTCTCCTAAAACATTCTTCCATTGTCTTCTCTCTCTCTCTCTCTCTCCATCTATTTCTTTGTGTAAACTTCAACTTGTCAAGATTGAAGAGTAGCAATTAAGGTTAAAAAGCTCCTCTCTTGTTCATAAGTTGCAGAAAGCTCCCTTGCTCCACCAGCCTGCTTTCAGTGGTGATGCCAATGGAGTTAAGGTTCCTAATGATGTTGAGCCGGTGGCCCACCACTTCAGCGGTCCTCCCAAACATGATCCTGAGGAGGGCCTCCTAAATGATTTGCTCCAAGTATACAACGAGAGGACACTTGGCCTCATCAAGCAGGGGACACAGATTCTTTAGAATGGCCCAAGCAATGGATATGCACTGTTTATGGTCTCCTGATAGATGCTATCCTCTTTCCCCACAGTTGGGAGTCGTTTCCATCATTGAATGCACTGCAAATATGTAGGTGAGAAGAAATATGCAACGACAATTTGGTGATCAGAGATTTTTCAGAGACTTCAAAGATTTCTAACAATGAAGAAGTTCACTAAATATAAAGTATAGTTTGAAATCAGAATATCAAAGTGGATTAGAAATGATAATATAAAAAGGGTAATCAACGTATATTGATATAAGATTACATGAAGTAGATAAGTTAGGCAAGTATATTGAAGAGTAGAAAGTGTCCACTAAGGCACAAAAGCAACAATAAAAAGAACATGAAAAAGGAAAACTTTTATACTGGAAGTAATAATAAAAAGAATATGAAAAATCAAAAAAGAAGACTTTTATACTGTACCAATATCCAAGAACTCCAGTTACATTTGAAATGAGACATGTAGCATTAAACAAGAATAGCTGGGAAAGGATGATTAACAAAACTAAATTTGATGCAGGAGAGAGACACTTTTGAAAACGACAAGTCAGTCACTGTCAAATTTTCATAAGATGATAGCAAAATGTAATTAAAATTGATTATGGAATAATTAAGATTCCTAAGTAGGCTAACCTATAAATGATGAATTGAAGTTAGACTGAGGAAAAAATTAAAATTTATCTACTAGATTATGGTTTTCTAGACTTCTCAAAATTGGAGAATTAGGGAACATAAATTATTCCAACAATAATTTTCACTCAATTAGATTTTAAAGTTTACTCGTACAAGCAACCAACAATTCCAATTAAATAAAGAGATTTTCATTTGAACACGAAAGCTGATCAATGAGAATCTCAATTCAAAGAAAAAGAAATTGCCTAACAATAGAAAATCCTGGATTCCACAAAGCAAGTCACAACTTCCAAGGCTGAGGATCCTGACTAGATTCAAGGACTATTCTTGCTAGATTTAAGGCTCTATTTGGGGCGAGAACCAAAATCAGGACCAAAATGGTACTAGTTTAAAAAACAACAATAATAATAATAAATAAATTTTTCTAATCATTCTATACAAATTCTAATATAAAAAAATATTATTTTATTTCACATACTCAATAATTTTTAATAAAAATATCAATTTATTTCACATCTTAGAGCAAAATACTAGATAATTATTCTATAGTCATTGTTCTTCTATTTTCACATAAAAATCAAAACATAAGACTTCTATAGAATTAGAATATTCTAATTTTAAATAAAATATTCTACTAGATAATTATTCTATAGTCTTATGTTTTGATTTCTATGTGAAAATAGAAGAACAATGACTATAGAATAATTATCTAGTATTTTGCTCTAGGATGTGAATTAAAATTGATATGTTTATTAAAATTTATTGAGTATGTGAAATAAAATAACATTTTTTATATTAAAATTTGTGTAGAATGATTAGAAAAATTTATTTATTATTATTATTGTTGTTTTTTAAACTAATACCATTTTGGTCCTGATTTTGATCCTCGCGCCAAACAGGCTCTAAAATAATTTACGCTCAAGCTGTTTTCTTTTAGATTTTATAATTGATCCAATTCCATGAATGTAAAGTAAAAATTTTATTTTATTCACCATTTAAAATGATATTTAAAGATTCAACCAATTGATTTATTTAAACACACTTGACTAGTACCTAAAATGATACAAATTTGATCTTACACCATTTGTTTTTTGAAAGGATGATCTAAACTGAAAATAAAAGAAAACAACATCCTCCATCTACTAGACCAAATCTAGGATAATTCAATTTATTCAAACAGGCCGAAGCACAAAGTGCCATTGATAGAACCAATCATAGCGACTTACATAGATGTCCACACCAGAATCTAACCAACAATTTAGTATAAATAAGGTTATTGACAACAATGACCAAAACTATGAGCCATCAACAAGAAAAAAGAAAGCCTTACAAAATGAAATCATGTGCATTTGCTGCTCTTTTGGCCTCCACAATCTCGTCCTCAGAAATCCCTTAGTTTCTTGTAAGCACGCCATTATCTTTCCACTGACTGCCTACAACTTCTCAAGAATGCACGTCAACCCCACCAATCTTCTACTACTCCCAAAGCTTAAATTCTCTTGGCAACCTAATTGAGGATAATACACAGGAGGAGTACGGAGATTGACCAGCGGTGCATGGTGTAGCACGGAAGGCGTCGCCGGCAAAGGAAGCTGGGCTAGATCTAGATAAGTTGAGTCGTTGGCTCTTGCTGCTGCAAGATGTGGAGGGGCGGCCGGATAGGGATTCCGTCTGTGATGACGACAGCGACACATCTTGGTTGCTGGTGCGCTAGAGAAAGACGTCGCAGGAGTAACGAATGAGATCGTCGACGATCATATCATCGAGGGTGCTGAGCTCGATAACGGTGATTTAGTCAGCAGTTTTTTGGTAAAGAGATTGCAAGCCATAAGCCCACCACCTAAGCAGCAGATACTATAAGATATATACAAATTATTTTGAATTATGTTACCTTAAACCTGAATAATGCATGTTTAATTCAAATATGAAAGTTGCTAATTAAATATGACTCAACCAAATGAATAATTCTTACAAAAAGAAAACTAAATAGAAGGGGAGGAATGTGCTCTCTCAACACAAAGGGCATAGTGTTCAAATGATAATGTGTCTGATCATGGAAAAGAGGTAGTCCCACATTAATAACCAGTAGTAGTGCTAGGGTTGATGTGGAATCTCAAGTGCATTCACCAATTTCAAATCAATAAATGTTCATAGTATAGTTGTGGGCGCATATGTGCTTTCTTTATTCATTAAGGGATTTAATGAGTGCTTATAGTCGAGTAGAGCGGATGACTGGTAACTTCAAATGAGCCTAGTACAGAGATAAATAATGAAGTATTCAAGGTGATGTTGTCATGGCAATGAAGCTTCAACTTGCTTCAGTATTAGAGAGTATTCAAATTTGCTAGATGGAAATATCCCAATAAAATGATATCTTGCGACCTAAGAATTGGCCAGAATGTCTCGAAGTATGAAGTGTTGTCATGAACAGAGAATTGACTACAAGTATCCTCACTGGGTTTCAAGAGGGTTTAGATATGATGGCTCAGCTCAGATTCAATTAGTCGAGGTATCCGGGTTCAGGAAACTAATCCGATTCAATTTGATGTCACAAAGATAGTTCAAATCAATACAATGCCTTGTGGCAAAAAATATTAGATTTTATATAACAATTATGTGTTAATGCTTTGTTCTCCAATAGGATAACTCCCCAAACACCAAATAGTAGAAAAGCTATTAATGCTCAATGTATATGTGCGTCATATGCATCGTTGGAAATGCAGGATGAAAGCAAAGGTGAGATAAATACATGGATTAACACTAAGCATATAGTCATAATATTAGAGATAGGGCATACCTTAGAGTGTGCCATGATAGATCGATTTACCAAGGGTTGACACTAGTCTAATATTGGATCCTGATTACTACAATATACTGCTAAGCAAGGACCCAAATCTAACATATTATACAGAAATTCAACTCGACTCATCAAAATTACATATTTCACTCTGAGATGGGTAGGTATTTAGTTGAATCCAAGAGATGTAAGATTTACTTATGCTATTTGTTTCTACATCTTATACACCACTAAGAAAGCATACAAGATGTAGAAAAAAAATAGCATAAATATGTGGCGGTTTAGTAATACACAATTTGAAATCTATGAGTTAAAAGTAACATGTTTTTTTTTAATATAAAAAAAATAACATGCTAAAATCACTCTTTAAAAAAAGTTTTTAAAAAAAATAAATTTGAACTATAATGTATATGAAATCTAGACAGTAAAAATAATAATTCATTAATGAGCAATATACTATATTCAAAAGCTGACTTTCTTCAAAAAAAAAAAAGCTGACATGCATACTATCATATTTGAAATTGGCTAGTAAAAAATAACTTATAAGATTAAATATAATTAATAATTACTTTTAAGATTAAATTAATTTAAAATCTGTTTATTATTATAAGATTTATGTAAATAAAACTAATATAAGAAAACCAACTCCAAAACAGAGACCAAAATTTGGTTCTTTGTTGGGTTTGTTTCCTCTAACTCAAAGATTTGACCGAATTGATTGATTAAGAATATCATTTAGTCTGGGTACGTGTTGCACGAGTTTGAGATAACAGTTAATCCATTTTTAATACCAATCCAATTTGGATCATTAGACATGTACAATGTATGTCGAGGTGCAAAAGAGCAAAGAATATGAGATATATATCAATAGAAAGATCATCAAATCATGCTTATAACTCGAAAATCACTTTCTGGGATCTATTCCTGAACTTAGATTGTTAGGATATCTGAAATGAGCAGTTTATACCTGCACTAACTCAAAAAATTGACAAAGTAATCAAATGATGGGAATATTTTGCAAAATACCAAAAAGTGGAGAAAAATGGTGATTTCTGCACCCTCAACTTCACCCAAAAAAAAGAAGAAAAAAAAATTCTTTCAAAAAAAAAAATCAAGAAACAGTTCTGCCGTAGCATATCCATGATCTTAACTATCATTTATTTCGTACATTACTTACATATAAAATACACTTTAAACTCAATTCAGTGAAATGAAAGCCTTGACCTAACGTGTTGGGATTATTATTCCAAACATCCCATAAACTAGGCCCCAACATATCCATGACCTACAATAATGACAACCATAGAATTTCAGTAAGTACTTACTATAACTAATCAATATTTTATACGAGCAACAAAATTAAAAAGGCTGATCTTTACCATGACATAGTAATCGCCCTGCTGACCCTTGTAATATACTCGAGGCACCCCATGAATACCACCAAGGGTGCTGTAGAACAAGCAAGTATATGCAGCTTAAGTAGATGACAGATTTTAAAAACATAAATACAGAAATAAGACAAGAAAGAATATGGAAGAAATAATACAGAAAC
The DNA here is from genome assembly GCA_002786265.1 of Apostasia shenzhenica. Classification (NCBI taxonomy): domain Eukaryota; kingdom Viridiplantae; phylum Streptophyta; class Magnoliopsida; order Asparagales; family Orchidaceae; genus Apostasia; species Apostasia shenzhenica. The sequence goes on from KZ451982.1 coordinate 6,529,901, forward strand.
TTATAAAGGATAAGATGTGAGAGTAATGTTTGAACTAGTTTGGAATGTTTTTCATTAACCTATAGAGGTCTATGTACATATATGCATATGTATATATATATAGGCAATCCAAATCACAACATTAAAGAGAGGTGGCAGAAGACAAAAAAAAAATCTTTGGATATGTTCAACACATGTTCTTGAATCTCTTGTACTAATAGAGATTGCTGCTTTAAATAAAGCTGAAGAGAGAAGAGAAACTCATAGAGGTGGATGTAACTAGTTTGGGATTAAGGTTTCGTCATTGTTGTTGTAGTTTAGGAGACTAATTTGCTCCTAAGCTACAAGCTAAAAGTTAGCTTTCTTCACCACTCTTCACGGCTGCATGGCTTTCATGGTTTGGTAAGTCTATATAAATTTTTGAAAAAGAACCATAATTTCCTTATTGAACTCCTATTAAGAAAGAATAGGTGAGCAAAATTGCATGTACAAAGCATTTATTAATGCCAAAACAAATGTTCTTTTAAAGCTAATTGCAAAACAATTACAACTGCAAACTTCCGGTGATAACCAAAGAAAAAAAAAATTTCTGGGATATTCAGTTCATCCGAAATCTATACAAACCTCAAGCTTCTCAAATGACTTAATATTCACATACAAAGCTCCGGGAATTATGGGAGGTTGAAAAACTATTTTGCGCCCCCTTACCACTCTGCCTACCCCACGAACAGGCACTCTCAAACATCCGGCACTGAACAGCCAACCGCGCCGCCGGCCACAGAAAAATACCCAAAGCGATCGGAACCTCGATACCGAAGGGACCGACGATCGGAGCAAGGGCATTCTGAAAAGGAATAGCGAGAAAATAATGAAGTAGGGCTTCCAAAGGTGTGCGCGCACGAATTAAAAAAAAAAGGAAAAAAAGAATTTTGATTAACAAATTTATTTATATAAGATTATATAAATATTTTTTATTTATATAAGATTAATATTTTGAATCATTTATTTATCAGGTTCATTTCAGATTGAGCTTAATGGGTTAAATCATATTCAAGTTTGAGTTAAACTCAACCTACCCATTTATTTTATCACCCTTAATTTTCATAGAAATTTTAATATTAAAATAATATTATTTCACATCGAAATACGTTTTAATATATATTAATAATATTAAAATAATTTCATTTTTTTTTCTATCTTTTCGAAATAGAAACGCCAAAAATTTGACAGAGACCAATGTTGATCACTTGACCAAAGTCAATAAAAGATAAATGCCTCAAAGTACGATAATCTCTAGGTTCAAAGCCTGGGCTTCAATATCCAGCTCTAATCCAACTGCGCCTAATAAATGGCAAAGCTGGGCCGAACATGGGCTGAGCCCAATCATCAAAAAAAATTATTCTGCTAAGGCCCGGCCCGTGATTGTGGCCCAAGCCCATTCAACTAAGAAGCCGGGGATGCCAAGGCACGCCCGTACAGTTTTTAATACAGCATAAATTTTTTCTTATATTTATGTATTATATATATTTTACTACTATAAATTACCCAAAGTAAGAATTTATGGAACAGCTATATTTTGAATGATAAGAATTAAAATGTAGTATATTTAATAATTTCATAATTCCAAAATATTTTCCCTCTTTAATGTTTTATTTTGAAACCTAAACATCCCTGCATTCCCTGATGCTGTGGGTCAGGTGGGACTGGGCCTAGCTCAAAACTGAGAAATTATTGCGTGTGACGAGTAATTCATGTCAGTAGTTCACTCTCTAATCGCAGTTCGCTGCTTGGGCGCGGTGAGCCTCATGCTCTTACTAATCGCAATTCGCCGTCCGATCTCTCCTGATCGGACCACCCAGTCGCACCAATGTTGTGGCCCGACCAGACGGTCTGGCTTGATCGGACCGTCCAACGGCTCTGAATCGGATAGTTCAATCAGGCATCGTGGGAGTCTTGTCAAATAGTCCAGCCATTCCGGACGGTCTGATCAGGCCAACATTGTGGTCTAACCAAATCGTTTGGCAAGGCCAGACGAACGGTCCGGTCTAGCCATCCACTCCGTTTAGTAGCCGTGAAGCGTGGGACCCATCGCGTGTATTTGTCGAGCTACGATTAGTGAGCAAACTATTGACGTGGATCGCTCGCCACACTCAATAATTTTTTTCTCAAAATCAAAGCCCTGGCATAGCGCATGCTCGAGACTTATTTAATTAGAGCTAAAAAGGCAATCAAATTTTTTGAAAAAAAAATTATTAATATTTTATATTTATCTCACCAACATCCTGTGATCTTATTATAGAGGTATTATCCACTTCGGCTTTAGTAAAACTGCATGAGAGTTTCCCAGAAGGTCACTCATCTCAATGCTACTCCCGCCCAAGCATGCTCAACTATAGAGTTTTCTATCATTAGCCTCACGATTTTGCCCCAAAAAATACAATTTTCATTTAAGATCGTGTTATCTACCTATACAACTCAGGATCTCTCTCCGATGTGAGACGATTCATTCTTGTGCTCCTCTCACCACTCATTATTCGACATAAAAATCAGCCAGAAGCTGCACTTTGCCTCAGTGATTCCTTTCTCTTAGGACATCACCCGGCAAGCACTCCCCGCCCTCTTCGCCCACGAGCATCACACACGTTATACATAAATTTAAAGATTAAAAATTAATTTTATTTCACAGCTTACACATACTTTAATAAAAAATACTCAACTCTATTTTACATTCAATACAATTCTAAATAATAAAAATAATTTTATTTTATAATATATTATTTAAATAATTTTCTTTCTATCTTTACCTAAAAAAATCAAAACTTTCCAAAATTGCACTCTCATCAAATGAGGAGCCCATTGGGTTACGCGCTCATTGATCAGGTATAACCTCAACACCTATATTCTCTTAGATTAAGAGGCAAAAATGGAAGCGAAGACTGAGAAAGAATAGAAGAATCATCGACAAGATGATACTGTCACACCTATATTCACTTATCGTGGTGTATGCATGAAAACAAACTTAAACCAAAATGTGCAACGATGAATGCGATGAGGTCTTCATTTCTAATATGTGCGATAGTTTGTTTGTGAGTTGGCTCTTAATTCGGATAAAAGATAAAAATGAATACTCATAATCTCTCAAAATTTTAAATATTTCTTATGCGAAATCAAAATTTAAACAATAGAATGCATGTATTTTGAAAGATTGTGTATTCAAGATTTTTGGCACTACAAAGAAAGCAAACTATATCCGTAGTTATTTGAGTTTTCATTGCTATTTGAATCGCTACGAAAGAGAAATGACACGGTTTACAAACTACAGTATTTGATATGCACGACAATAGATAATCACGGTTTTTGAAATTAAAAAAAAAAGTTTCAAATTCTCTATTTTATAATAATTAAAATCTATAAATAAAATATCAATTCATCTAATATAGTACATTCCTTTATTTTAGTATCATATCACACAACATAATAAATAATATTATATTTAAAAAGACAACATCAACCACATAGACATTAAAAAATAACTCAATGGCATAAAAAAAAAATAAAACACAGTATTATCCAATGAAGAATTCAAATATAATATAATCACATTGAACATTCACAGAAATATAATAATTTTATCCATAAATAATATAAAAATATTATAATACTTCACAATAAATATCCACAAAAATAATTATTAGACTTGATATTAAAAATAATACATGATAGCTGAAATAAAATATATACAATTCAACTCTCATCTTCCGCATCCTCATCCTCGCCATCATCGTCCTCCTCGATATCCTTCGCATTATCTTACATCTCAAAAAACATATTACATCAGAAAATAATAAAAAAATATAATTTGCATCCAGAATTTAAGGTTATTTCATGTTGAAATACAAATCGTCTAATAATTGATGTGTTCTCTCCCTATCCCTACAAGAATCATCCCCAGAATATATAAAATAAAATAAAATGTTAACAAATTATCGGAAATGAAATCTTCGTGCAAATATTTAGAAAGTTAGTTCGCATAAAATGAAATTTCACACCGACATGGATTCCACCAAGCCTAGAATGCAATTTCAACAGAATGAAAATCATAGCATATTTATAATGAAAGAGGAGTAGGCCAAAATCAATTTAAAAAGGTTAGAATTAGAGTCGTACAATTTTGTACGACTTTAAAAATATCTAAACAATTCCAAATTAACAAAATCTATAACATGTCGATTTTACCAACTTATCAAAACTACAAAAAAACACCTCATATATATATAAAATGTGTCGTATAAAAAAAATCATAAAAAGTGAGGAAATTAATATATCATATCTAATCATCTCACATTGTGAATCATTTAATTCATATTATGTCATTGAAAAGTTTAATTGTATTAAAGTCGCATTTATTGAAAAACAAAATAGAAAGAAAATATAAAAATTATTCAAAATTTAAATTTAAGTAAATAAATTAAGTTACAATCTAATAATGAGACTAGAACATAAGACAGAGATAAAATCGACTTCAAAAGCAAGGCTCAGATCATACAAGTTCGTAGATAATTACAAAATGAAAAATCTAAACTGCTAATAAGTTAGCAATATTTGAGCACATATCTCAACTTAAATAAAAGAATAACTATATGTAACACAAGTTTTACTCAAATGATAAAAATTAAAATTATACTGTCCAAAAAAACTAAAATATATTTGAACAATCTATGAAATTAGTAGAAAAATAAAAAGAAAAAGAGGATAAAAAACTATAATGCAAGTAGAACCTCAACCACAACTAAAATAGTCACACTCCACTTCTGTGTCTCTTAGCCAAATTGATGCTTTTGCATGAAATTAGGTACGATGATGGACCATTGCAGCCAATTGTTGCTTTGGGTTTAATATACGACCCTTGCTCTAAGATCGGCAATAACGAAGAGGGCACAAGCTATAGGAGGGCTTAAGCTATAGATTATTCAGTGAGCAGGATCAACGAAGGATGAATGATTGGTCCAGACGGAGTTCAGTAGAGGAAGCCGAATGCAAATGGTGTAGTGGGGCAGAATCACATAGAGGAGGATTGACATAGTTGCGGGTTTTGCGTAGAGGGGTGAAGCAAGAGCTCATCAAACAAAGATCGACTAAGGAGCTGGACGGAGGCCTGAAGATGCAAGAGGTGGGGCTAGCCATAGAGATCAAAGCCAGAAGGGATGCACAGGGCGAAGCTAACCCTCTCAAGCACTGATCGGATGTAGATCCTCACTGATCGGATGGAGATTAGTGCCAATCAAACTTGTGGGTCCCTGATGGTGCGCAAAAGTAGCTGATTGGATGTTATAAGGCTTGACGGTGAAAAAGGAGAAGCTAAGGTTCTCGGGCGGAAGGAGACGTAGAGAAAGATAGAGACTTTTGACTTGTGAGAGAAATTTTTATCTTAAATATAATGTTATTTAGCCACGGTTTGAACCACGGCATAGCTCTTATCGCAGCTTGATTTAATCGGAGTTCACATTGATGCTAAAGAAAAATTACTAGTTGTAGTTTTCAAACTGTGGCAAATAAAACATAACTAAAAGTTATTTTTTTAATAGTGCAGTGGCATATGCGTAAATACTTTTAAAAGATTCTCTCTCGAAGATATTTGATTTTGAAATTCATGAAATATTTAAAGAAAAATTTGTTTTATTATGAGAAATATGTCGGATATAAAAAAAATTAATAAAATAAAATTAATTTTAATATTAGAGTTTATATATTATTAATTTAATATTAAAACTTGTATATCGAACTTAAGTCTCGAACAAATGCAATTGAACAAGAAAAGTTATGATTTTACTTGAATAAAAAAATTTATATGAAATCCTAGATGAATCAAATTGCAATATTTCATGAAATCACGGTTACCAAAATTGTGAGTTTTAAATAAAAAAGAAATCAAAAGTGTACAGATGCCCTAAAATTTGAATGACCGTCGAGCTTTTTTTCTCAATATTGAAAGCAAAAGAAGGGTGATGTCGTCTTTTAAAACCCCACTAATGTTCCAATTGAGAATTCGAAAAATCGATCGAGCAAATTACAGTTGTCATACGAATTAAATTGCTTTTTAGCTTTTTTTCGCTCTTTTTTTTTCCTTTTAGAAGATAAAAAATAACTTTAAAACTCACCAAGAACTTCTAGAATTAGGTCTGCATAAGTTCTTTAAATTGAGGCCATGAAAAGCTAATCACTCATTATCATGCATGATTAATATGCATCCCATCAGCCGTTGCTAGCCAACTAATTAAATCGACGGTGGATGTTGAGGCACGTGATTGGCACGTGTCCAATAACCTCCTGACACGTTGCCTCATAAAAATGCTGCGTTGGCCATCTTCCATTGGCTTAGCTTTTCAGCATTTGGCAATGATTACCTTTGTCTTCTTGTGTAATTTTTGAAAGTTTTCAAAATTACAAGAATTATTTTCGTATGAAAATTAAAAGAGAATTTACATACAGGATACTGGATTTATCACAAATTACATATTTTACCATCTTTTAGTAAATATTACACATATCACACATTTTTTTACATTTCTATTATTACAATAGAAATATAAAACACATAAGCAGAGTGTGATATGTGTAATATTTACTAAAAAATGGTGAAATACATAATTTGTGATGAATTCAGTATTCTGTATGTAAATTCTTCAAATTAAAAAAATATTTACCTACATGCCACACCATTTAATTTTATTTATAAATTACTCATTCATTCTTAGTTAATTACGCTATGCATATTCAAAACATTATAAAGCTTACATACACACACTTGAGTTAAAACTCAGTCAAAATCTATTTGAAAAAAATATATTTCATTAATAAATCATTAAAATTATATTTTTATCCTTAATAGTATAATTTTTTTTCCTTAATACCACACTAAAGCGTTAATCTGTCCTAAAATCAATTTATGTCGCGGATGTCTCCTTTCCTTGCCACTATCTAAACATCAAGGTTTTAGGATTTTCACTCAAAATATATTTAAATATCCTTAAAATAATATGATGAACGACTCAGATTTTTTGTAACCTAACTATAATTAGGTTATTGAAAAATTATGATTACTCATTATAATAGAAACAAGTTAAAGCGTGTGTATGTAAGATTTTATAATATTTTGAGTGTGCATTGCGTAATTAACTAAGAATGATAGGTGATGTATAAATAAAGCCAAATATTGTGGTATGTAGGTAATTATCCTAAATTAAAAATATGATAATTAAATAATACACTAAAATAGCATTAACAATTAGGATATTCATTCGTAGCATATACATTTTATTCACGTTAGGAGTTACTTGACCTAACATTATAAAGAGATGTTTTGTCTCATAATTTAGATATAAAAATATTATTTATTTTGATTTTAAAAAATTATTTAACTTGAAATATTTTTTAAAAAAATTTTCATCTTAAAGCTACTTCAGCTCAAGTATATTTAATTATAAAATTCTCATTCACATCCTCATGAATTTACATATTAGATTCACACTATTATTTATATATCTTAAGATCTTTCACCATTTTTTGATATGGAACAATTCATTCATGTGCCTCTATCTCTTTCTAATCTAGAAACTTGCCAAGAGTTTTTATCTCTCTCATCATAAAACTTAGCAAAAGCATTCTATTGTACGTTCTTTTCTAATGGGGTTGCTACAGGCCGCTTATCATTCTTTTTTATAATATCTCGTGATCCAAACGTAAGTTTTCTTTAGCTTTAGAAAAACTATGAGACTTGACTATTTTTCAAGAAATCGCTCATCCGATTACTACTACAATACAAGCACGCTTAACTATGAAGCTTCTCATTGTTAGCCACATTATCTATTTATACAGCTCAGAAACTATCCTTCATTTCAAAAATAAGATAATTTATTTTTGTGTCTCTCCATCTAGAAATTATTCTTTGTCCAGGTGATTTCAATTGGACATCTCGAAGATCACTTTACATCCTCTTCAATTTTGAGTTATCACAAGCCCACCAGCTTTTATATAGTTTATCTTTGAACTACATCATAGTGCGGGAGATTGGCTCTAATATTATATTATAATATCTCATGATTCAAATATGAAGGTATTATCCACTTTAGCTTAGAAAACTGCATGACACGAGTACTTTATATAAGGTTACTCATCCCAGTATTATTTTAGCTTAAGCACACTTAAAAACAAAGTTTCTCTTCATTAGTCTCACAATTTTATCTCAAAAAATATTTTTACTATTTGGGATCATATTATCTACTTATGCAGCTTAGAAACTTCTCTCTCTTTCTAATATGAGACAATCCATTCCTTACCCCTCCACAATGAAGCTTGATAGGAGCTGCTCCTAATTCGAGCGATTCCAATTCACTCATATATTCATCATCTTAAAGATTGCTCTCCGCCCTCCTCGGTCTCGAGTTGTCACATCTTTAGTCATGAGCATCTAGATCACTAAATACTTATGATATCGATGTTGTATAATAAGAGAGAAAGTAAATATAATAAAGAGTATGTGAGACAAATTTTTTTGTGAAAAGCTTGGTAAGATTCAAAGTCCACTTTAATGAGATAACTACATAGCTTTTAACGTCAAGCTGGTGAGCTCCTGAACTTGTGAGGTATGACATAGGCTCATGAAATGGGATCCGACCGTCATCTAAAAGAACACTTTTACTCAGTTAAAGTATTGGCAGAGTTATGGATCGATAAGCTCAATGCGACAACGTCATTTAGATGCAGCTTATAAATCCATCGACCAATTGCAGGCCAATCGAACCGAGTTTGAGTAATTGAGATCCACTTGGCCGACTGTTATGACGGGAAACAATCAAAGAGTTTTTACGTGGAAAATCGACTGGTGGAAAAACCACGGCTCCTTTTCGAGGAGGCTTGAAGTTACTAGAAATCCTTGCTTGGGTTACAGAGTATTCAAAAAGGTCTTTTGTTTTTTTGATCTTCAGCTTCCTTAGAGGCTGTGTACAGGAAGTATATATACCCTTGGCCTGTGATGTCTGGTCACATCCGAGCCGAACAGTCTACAGCTCTAGTGACGGCGCAATTAAAGCCTGCGGACGGCTAGTAAGTGACTCATGTTGTACGACGTGTCAGCGGTTA
>KZ451982.1:6543048-6562451 GCA_002786265.1 Apostasia shenzhenica
TCACTGCGCATAAACTATAATCTACTAATATAATCTGTGAGAATCTTTTATTAATTAATTATAGTGATACTCTTTACTTGAGTCTTCTAATAAAAAGATGTGAACTATAAATTAGATTATATAAACGGGTCGGGTCAATGGTAATCCATATCCGATCCATTTATTTGTAAATTGATCGGGTCAATAAACGGGGCAGATCGACGAGTCAAAAAAAAATTCATTTGGGTTTTAATCGGATAGGATCGGGTCATGATCTGATCCATTGACAGGCCTAATACCACGTGTGAGTTCGGCTAGTTTTATATATATATATATATATATATATATATATTAATACGTGTAATGCATGGCAAATGATTTATGGATATAAATTGAATAATTTGTAACTGGCTTTAAGCAAATTACACGTATTAATATCAAATCGTGAACATTAAGGACCTAATCATGCGTATGCCAAAATATATGAACTTGAGTACAATTTTCCTTAAGTTTAATTAACCCTGGTATAACAAAATATTAAATGCTTTTTGATTATATTATGAGGCAGTTGTTCAAGATTATACACGTGTGTGAAGATTTTTGTTTTTTTTTTGTTTTTAACAAAGGATATATTACACAAAAGTCCATGACATTTTGCTCATCTTTAATGTGGGTCCAAACTTTTTTTTGTTTCTTATGTTTAACGAAGAGTAGATTACAGTCAGTCCATCACATTTAGCTCATCTTTAATATGGATCTTCCTGATTGTTTAGCAGGGTAAATTACATCCAGGTTCTTGAATTTCTAGCATAATAGTTTAAGATTTTAAATTTTCTAGCATTTGGGTCACTACATTTGATATAATTATTAATTAGATTTTTTATAATTTTTTATTATTATAATTTTATAAAATTTAAAATTATTCTCCCTCTCTCTCCCCCTTTTCTTTTTCAAACTCTAGAGCTCTTTGCGGGCAGCCGAGCACCTAGTGCTTAGGCTGGGCCGGCAACCGAGCGAGTCTATGTGGCAAAGAGAGAGAGCGTGTGTGTTTTTGGGAGAGAGAGAGAAAGACAAAGGAGAGAGGGGCAAGACGAAAAAGATATTTTAGAGACTGTTGAGAACAATTATAGAGTATTATCTCACAATATTGAATACTTAACGAAAACATATGATAATGAATACAGAAGTGAACTCTCTTATCTATCAACTCAAGCTTTTGAACTGATGAGTCATTCATTTATTTATGTATTGAGTCTACCGACTTGAGCCACTCAGAAACTTTTCCCTTTAACACGAAGAAAGAGCATTTAGGTCAATAACACAATGTAATTTAATTACACTATCAATTGAAAACATGAACATGTATGAAAGGATGGGCAAAGTTCAAGGACCCACATGTAATTTACTCAATTTTATAATGCCAAATTTGAATAATAATAGACAGCTAGCGACAAGCAGTGAGAAGGAAGCCTGTGATCTATTGTTAGCCAGCCTACAAGCCTAGAACTGTGTTTTCAAACATTTAATTAGACTTCAATGATCAGAGTTCAATTATTGTTATTCATTGGACCATTTCAATACTTTCTTTTTTTATTTATCACTGTTGATGCAAAAAATGCACCACCACAGAGAGAAATGAGATGACAATTTTTATGTAGAAACCCGAGTGTCCGGGGAAAAAATCACGACGTCGTCCAGACTATTTGAATCCACTAATCGAATCTCCTCTTACAAAACTTGATCTCTAAATGAAGACTGAATGAGTACAAGAGGGATAGAGAGAGAGGGGCATCACAGCCCTAGAGAGCAAGAGGAAGGAAGGAAGGAAGCCCCCCCTTATTTATAGCTTGGAGAAGATGGGACATAGTAGGTTTAGTCTGTCACATCTGACACCTATTCCTGTAAAGAACGATTATGGAATGAGCTCCCATGCTGTCTTAAATGCTGAGTTGACATAGTAGTACAGAGTGTACGATCTTGTGATATCTTTTTGAGCAGCTGTTAGGCAAGGGGCTACTGTTGAGCTGCTGTTACATAAGGGGCTGCTGTTGAGCTGCTGTTCGGCAAGGGGCCACTGTTGAGCAGCTGTTAGGCAATGAGCTACTATTGAGCTGCTATTCGGCAAGAAGCTGCTGTTGAGCTGCTATTAGACAAGGGGCCACTGTTGAGCTGCTGTTAGGCAAGGGGTGTTAGAGAATGTTCTAACAATCACAATTTGTAATTCCTAAAATTTTACTCGATTCAAAACTTGGATAATCGATCTCATTCTGAGCCAATCTAATTGAACTAGAATAATTATTGGCATACATAAAATGTAGTTGCATATCTATAAACGAATTGGTATATAAAAGCACTTTTTTTATGTTATATATTTAAGCACTTAATATATTTTTACATAATTTTTGACACGCATGTAGGTTGTATCGACAATCAAAAGGCATTGTTCTGTTACGAATAAAGATGTTCTTTTGACATATGCATAGAATATTATGAGATCACATCACGAGGAAGAAATAGTAAATGCAACAACTAAAAAGGAGTGAGATAAGTTTTACATGAAAAAAATATAAATAAGAGAAAAATCAAGGTACTGATATGTAATTTTGAAGGTTTTGAACCAAATTTATTAGTGATCTTTGGGATCAAATACATCTGTTTTAAGCCAAAAAAACACTGCAAACTCCTCCAAAAATATTTATATTATACACAAAATTAAATATTTAAAATTAATTTTATTTTGTTTTATATGTAAATTATAATGAGATTTTTACATACAGGACATAAAATTTATACAAAATTACACATTTCACCATCAAGTCGTAAATATTACCACTATCACATCATATTCATTTAAATTTTACGCATTTCACATATTTCACATATTTTATATACTTTATAATATTATATGTAAATTAAAATGCATAAATTCATTAATATTTAAATTCTAATATATATTTTTATTTTTTACTGTAAACACATTAATTTTCTTACTTCAATTAAAAATTTACCATCAAAGAATATGATGTGAAATATGTGAAATGCGTAAAATTTAAATGAATATGATGTGATAGTGGTAATATTTATGTATTGATGGTGAAATGCGTAATTTCGTGTAATGTAAAAACCCCAATTATAATATTAAAAATTAACTTTATTTTACATTTTTTGTATGCTAAAACAGATTAATTTTATTTCATATTTATTACAATATTTAGTATTAAAATACTATTATTTCATACTATAATAGTGAAATAATATTTCATATTTATCCTTTGTATCACAATGGCTCATGATATTCGAGGCAATTAATTATATTCTCTCCTTCGTCATTTTGTTCTTTTAAGTGTCTATAGAGCAATTTTTTCGATTCAATACTCGAACAGTATGATACTAAATAATCAAATGTTACGTACGCGTGGGCCCTCCTACCTCTCACACGTGACACCCTGCAGTTTGGCACCCAAACCGTTCCGGCAATAAAAACAATATTTTTTTTCTTATGCTTCTGCATATAAATAGAAAAAATATCAATATAATTAAGAAAACAGTGTATCCTAAAATTTATTAATCATATTTAGACTTTAAACTCTGAAAATAAATCATAATTATAAATAAAGTTTATATTCTAAGATATATGTGAAATTTATTAATTCATATTTTGATATATACGTGATTATGAAATACAATTAGATTTTTTTTAAATTAAATTAAATTAAAATTATCATCCTAGCTTGCTATAATATATACATATTTTTCACCTTTGGCAATGAAGCACTATTATTGATTATTTATTTTGTAATATTTGTGGTTCTATTCATTCCTATTTAATAATTAATTTAAGGTCGTACTTTTGCATTTATTGCCGGATGGTTATAATAAAAGTCTTGTCTGCTTCAGGGCCACATCCACTTAAGGTGCTTATTTCTATTTCCGCACTTATTGAAATATTTTTTACATAATTTATTTTTTTTTCTTAATTATTAAGTCATATATAAGATAATATATTATTTATTTATTTATTTATTTTTAAGAGAAATTTTTGCATATCAAATTATTTTTTAAAAAAGATGCATTATATATATATATATAGATTAATTATTTCCTACATGACACCAAAATCCCCTTGTAAGACAAGTGAAAATAGCCATTAAAAAATGATTACGAAAATAATATTCATGCAATCTTAAATTTGGTTAGAAGTTTTTTTTATAAGAAAAAATATTTTATTTTTTAAAATTTAATGGAATTTTTTTAATATTAAAAAGTGTGTAAAATATAAAATATTTTAAATTTTAATATTTATATTTATATTAGATGTGAAATAAAGTTAAGTTTTGCAGTTGGAATTTATATTGGGATAATATTCAACCAGACAAGGTCGTTGAAATGAAATTTTCATGAAAGTGTAGTTAAAAAAAAACTTTTGACATTTTGGACCCCTAAAATTTAAACTTTTTTTTAAATATGGCATTGTGTAAGGTCTGAGATGCAAATTGTCGAAACAAAAGACATTTAGGTCCTGTTTGGCGCGAGGACCAAATCAGGAGCAAAATGATACTAATTTAAAAAACAATAATAATAATAATAATAATAAATAAATAAATAAATAAATAATTTTTTTTAATCATTCTACACAAATTCTAATATAAAAAATATTATTTTACTTCACATACTCAATAATTTTTAATAAAAATATATATTTTATTTCACATCCTAGACCAAAATATTCGAATTGAGTATTTTTATTTTAGTCAAAAATGTAAAATAAAGTTAATTTTTTTATTGAAAATTATTGAGTATCTGAAGTAAAATAATATTTTTTTATATTAAAATTTATGTAAAATAATTAAACAATTTTATTTATTATTATTATTTTTTAAAATAATATTATTTTAATTCTAATTTGGTCCTCGAACTAAAGAGGCCTTTATAATTTTGAGTGAAACGTCAAAAAAAGTCTTTGTTTTGATGGTTCAGTTTACATTTCACTCTTTTTACCCAATTATTTAAAAGATTTTTTATCCCACCAATAACACTGTGCCACGTGAACAACGTGAACTCAATGACATGGTGAAATTATAAAGTGATGCCCGTATGATTAATTCCATCCCAACCAAACCAAAACCATACCGACCGAACCAACCTCCGAACTCCAGCTCATTTCCGGCTCCGGCGGAGACCGTAGCGGCTCACCGGAAGCCTAGCCCCGCCGAGCTGGCTCTCATCTGTTGGCAGCGAAGCTGCTCGTAGAACCGTCGGATGAACTCCTCCGCCGCGTTGTCCACCGCCTCGTCCGCGTCGTCCTCCTCCTCCTCCTTCGCCGAAAATGGCGAGTCCGACACCCTCAACGGCCTCACCGCCGTCGCCGGCGTGGCCAGCACAGATGGAACCGGGGTGTCCTCCGTCCAGTTCTCGTCATCGTCGTCAACAGAGTCGAGGAGCTCGAAAAGTCTAGCGACGGAAACCGACTGATGGCCGCCGTGCCGCCTCCGCCGTCGGCGGTGGGTTCCCCGGAGAGCGCCGGCGTAGAAGGGCGTGTTGCTGCAGCTGAACTCGACCTCTCGGGGGACGTAGACCGCGGCGTCGGGGTCCATGAATCGGCACGAAAGCGAGGCTGCTGCGGCGGCGCCGCCGTGGGCGATGGATGCCTGGTGGAGAGAGAGGAGGCTGCGGAGGGATTTGGCGGCGATCTTGCTCCTGCGGAGGAGGAGGTGGAGGTGGAGATCGGCGATGAGCCGGCGCTTCGCGAGCCCCTCGCGGATCATCACGAACACCGCGCGCACGATGTGCCAGAGCCGCTTCGCAGTCTCCGTCGCCGGAAGAGTCGTCCGGCTGCCGGGATGCATGGGGATTCGAGAGGTTTTAGCCGGAGAGTTGGAGGAGGAGGACGAGGGGAGAGGATGAGGAGGAGGATGGTATTTAAAGGGCGGAGGATCAGCCGATCAGGGAGGAGTTACAGAGTTCAATGATTGAAGGTGTCCGAAATGGGAAATGGCGGCGGAGAAATTTAATAAATTTAAATTTTATTATTTTGAAAATGAACTTCATTTTAAATTTAAATAAATGAATTTTTTAAAAAATAAATGAATATTTTAAAAAATAAATGAATATTTTAATAAATAAATAAATAAATGGATAATTACCTCATTACCGCTCAAAACTTTAAATATTATTAAAACCGTAAGAAGATAATCGAAAATTAAATTAAAATTTAAATCAAATTAAAATCAACTTAAGCCAATCTTATGGCTCAAGATTTTTTTAATCCAATCACAAACCAGAGTAGGATCGGATCGAGCAACTCAAAAATAAATCAATTTAAAAAATTTTAAAATATATTTTTAAATATATATACATATATTATAACTTATTTTATTTCAGTATATTCATTTATTGAATAATTACTTTAGAATTTTTTCATAAATTTTTCATAAATCATATTAATTGTAAAATTATTTTTTAATCTTTATTCCTAATTATTAGAACAAGATGAACAATATCATCTAAATTAATTGAATAAACAAAGGCAATATACTTAAATTTTTGATTTAAAAATTAAAAATTACTCGAAATTCGGATTGACTTTGATTCAGATTGAGCTTGAATTGATATAACTGAGTCAAGCCTAACTCAGATCAGACATTTTGCATTTATATATTGGATTGAATTAAAATAAAATAGAAAAAACTTTCAATTAAATTTTGAATTGAGATTCGATCGGTTCGAAATCAAATTATTAATAGTCTTAAATATTACACATACCTTTTCACACAATTTAAAATGTGAGATAATATGTATTAATTAAAATAAGGTGTAATATTTACAATTTTTGTATAGCATATTTGTAAATTCTCATTGAATAAATTAACCCAATAAATTAATCAATGTAGGGTTAGGGATCTAATCTATTAGATGATATACATTACAAATTTAGAGGCATTTGGCTTGATTTATCAAAATATTTATGTTATCTAACTCTCAATATTATTTGAATATCTTACTATCTTTAAATTATTATTTATTTAATTTAATATTATTATATAAAAAAATAATTAAAAATTAATTTATTTTTTCTCTTTTTATTATAATTAAAGTAATTTCTATGTCTTTTTCTCTTTCATATTCTAGATAGTATATATTGCACGTTCATATTATTTATAACTTCTTCATTTTCATGCAACACAGAATTATATTAAAATAAATGCTTTTTATTTAAATTTTTCAAAAATTTGCATATTATGTTGCATATTTTAGCAAAATTTTCATAACTTCTCAGTTCCTTCATAAAAAAATATTTAAAATGTCGCGTATCACTGAATTTAAATTGAATTACTTATAACTTAATCAATAATTGTTCTACTAATCAGTGACAATCTAATTGCTTGATAAAATTGTTCGTACCTTAATCAAAATAGCTATATATATATATATATATATATATCATATTTTCAAAATAATATGAAAAATATTTTATTACTTTTTTTTAATCATATTAGTGTTTTTTTATTTAAAGCCCCGTCATTTTTTTGATAGAAAAAAATCCCCATCAATAATTACACATTTGTTGCCACATATTTTCATCAATGATCATCGAATGAACAGTAGTATGAAGATGACAAAAACTTTTAAATAATTAGAGGACAGAAAAGCTCGAAAAGCTCTTTTCGGCCGATTTCATTCGCGAAGTTCGATACCCTGAATGGATGTATAATCTCTCTCTCTCACTTAAAGATGTACGACAGTAAAATGACTATAAACGATGTATAAGATAATTAGTGCCAATTTAGGGCCTAACATGAATTTTACATTTTGTATTACGTGACTAATTTTAATTACTCCATACAAATTATGAGATTGTCGGCCATACCCCTTTTAAATGATGACAGGACTTCGAAGGGGACATAATTAAAAGCTAACGTCTTTTTCATCTTCCTTATTAAAGTTTAGTATTAGTTTAACAAGCTTACTGAATTTAGGGAGATGCCAACCATATGAGAGACGATGAGTCATTTTGGATATTCGATAAGTTGTCAAAGAGAAAAGTAGGGAAAAATTTGAGCCACAGATACTTAATTGTCGAGTAGATATGTTGACATTTTTTCAACTCCAACTACTACAAATTGAAAATTTTTATTAATTATGATACGTTCTTATAATTAATTTTTAATTATATTTTAATTTATAAATTTAAAAATTTACTAATAAGTCTTTAAATTTTAACTAATATGGAAGAGATCGAGGGAGGAAAAAAAAGAATAAAAACAGTTAAGTTTATTCTATATTTTTAATAAATTTATTTTTAGAGATATTTAATGTATGTTAATTAAAAATTTAAGAGTCAGTAAATTTTTTAAATTTATAAATTAAAATATAATTAGAAATTAACCGTAGAGGTCTGAAGTTTTTAAAATTAATAGATTAAAATTGAATTAAAAATTAAATATAAAGGCTTTTAGTATTTAATCAAAAAATTTATTTGACTCCTACACTTATTTGCCACATATACCATTGGGAATAAATAAAGATCAATTTTTTAATAAATCAAATAATTTTGCCAAAAAACATTAATTAACTCATAAGTTAGATATAATTATATTTGATTTAGTCAAAGAATTGTATCACAATAATAATAATAAAAAAGTTGTTACAAAATTTGTCAAGTGAAAAGAAAATACGGGCAAACAGCCACGTGTATGGTGGAGATTGAACGGTGGGTGCAATGTGCCATAAATGCTTGACAGAGAATTAGGAGAAAAGCTCTCTTCTTCAACTGTAGCTTGAATGCTTGTAGGACTGCAATTATTTTTAGAATTTGAACTATATAAGTCAAATTTATTCTTATTTAAATTGAAAATAAAATAAAATTAACTTGATTTTCTACTAAAAATAGACATAAGTTTCCAATAAAAATAATTTAATTTAAAATTATTACAATTGAGATGTAAAAAGTTGAATAATTGAATAGTATCTACGTACAGATGAATGATATTTATGAAATTAGTGTATCATTCATAATTGTGCCACGACTTAATCGAATATTATCGAGAAATTATCCAAACTGGATCTTACGATATTGTCTTTAAAAAATGCATCTAAGGGTTAGCATGAGATATAAAATATATTGCTAAATATTTTTTTCATTTTTAAAATTTTTATAAAAGATTAATGAGCTTTGTCCCCCTCTTCTTCTAGAAGTAGAGTTGATGATGAGTTGGGTTGAGTATTGAGTTTGAGTTTGAGTTGACTAAAATCTATTCGGTAATTTCGAGTTAATTTTTGAGTTGAAATGAGCTTAACTTTTAATATTATCATTTGATTTAAATATTTATTTTGCATATAATAAATGCTTTAGATGATCACATGACTTTTAGTTAAACTAATATGTATTATGTTTATATATATGTATATATATATTTATATTTATTTATACATAAATCTCTTCACTATATGTTTTATATAACATGTAAATATACATAAAATATCTTATTACATATCTAAAAATCTTGTATAATTTTCATTATCTAGATAGAGAGTTGATTATGCATGAGTTAAATCGATTTTATTTAATAGACTTCAAGTCATAAAAAATCGAATCATGTTCTAACCGAGTAAACTACAAGTGAGTTTTGAATGAGTTTAAAATTTTTTTGCTATAATGTTAATTTCTAAAATGTTTTGCACGTAAATGTGAAGAGGTACGGATCATAATATTAAAGAAAAGGCGTGAGTGAGTGTTTGACTAACTCGGAATACATTAACTAATTATACGCGATATTATTTTTGTGTGTTAAATCTTTAGCTCGAATCAAAAGATTTGAATTGAAAAAGGATTCGATCGAGCTGTAAAACCTAGATCATGAATTTTTAAGTTTAAGATGATGATAATGCGCTCAAATTCAACTCGATGAAAACCCGAATTGCATGATTTCCGTATAAAAGACGTCGTTCATTGCTTACTTGGCGCTTCCACGTCCTCTAGTTCATGCTCAAGACTTCTACTCCATTACATTAATTAATGCATATGCCGTTGGATAGAGACTCACACGTGTTATATCAAATCATAGAGTTTATATTTTATGAAAAATATGCTCAGCATATTAATTATCATAATTATTTGAGATTTTTTCTTTTTTTTTTAAGATTTGCATCAAAGTCGCGCTCGAGCAAATCAAACTATTCTTTAAATATTTGAAACCATGAGTAAACATATAATAGTGAATTTAGTTTTTTGTGTTTCTATCATATATATATATATATATTAATTTTAGAGTTATTTATTGAAAGATATCTGAGAGAAGGTGATTAAATATAAATTATGCTAGCAATAATACTAAGATATCTGAGAATGAGTTTAATTTTATATATTTCAGGTAGCTAGATCTACTATGGAAGTAATTTATTTATTGAAAAATTTAATGGAGAAGTTTAAGAAAAAAAAGAAAATCTATATTTGATTTTTACCGATTTAAAAAAAAATTATGATAAAGTCTATTATGAAAATTACGAAATTTCAATTTAACTGTGTGTGTTGGGTGGGGGAGTAGGTGAAGGGGGGCTGCCATCCGCCCCCCTCCACTCTCTCTCTCTCTTCTCTCCTTTCCTTGGAGAAGGCCGATGAGACGGTGGCGGCAAAACAACAGTGGCAGTGAGATGGTAGCGATGGTGAGGCGGAGCAGGACAAGTGAAAAAGTAATAAGAGAGAATTTATAATAATATAAATTTTAAATTTTGAAAAAAAATTAAAGACAATTAAAATTTTATTAATGATAATTATGAAAAAAAATTATTTTTAATATTAGGTAAATCATAGAGACTTTTCACCGAGTTATTAAAAATTTAAAATTAAAATATAATTAAAGATTAATTATAAGTAATTTTCAGTAATTAATTTTTAATTTTATGTATCATATTAGCTTTTATGTACTGTATTTTTCTGTATTTTTCTTTTTATATTGATGATTAAAATAACCCAAATGTATGACTTCTATTGAATTGCATTTGCACTGGTACTAAAGTACTTTGAGCCCTGTTAGAGGAGAAGTTATTGGGTTCGGATGGCGCACCGTCCGGAACTCAATTAAAGGGCGTCACGTGTGTCATACAGCTGGGTCCGGGCACACGTGGCGCCCTTTGATTGGGCGTCCGAACGGTGCGCCGTCCGCACCCAATAATTTTTCCTGTTAGAGTGAGTTGAGCTGATTTGAGGTAAGCATGACTCGATTTGATTATGATCGTTATTCAATTAAAAATTGTTAAATCCTAAAAATTATAATTTGATCATCGTTATATGTACATGTCGCACATCAAGATAAATTTATAAGGCACAATCGAAAGGTCGAGCATGCGATACTACAAATCTCTTCAAAAAAAAAATCATTCAACAAACTCCTTTTGACGAAACACCTCTACAAATAGCGCAACGTCTTCGACCATTCATGATCCTCAACTCGTTAAGGATTTTGGTAAATGATATTTTCAATCTGCTTTGTGTCTTTTACAAGAAGCAATTTCGATAATTAGGTCTACATTATTCGACACAACTATTTATAACATAACATTTAACGGCTATAAAACCACGACAATAATGAATTTCATTACGACCAAAATTCTTCACAACGATTAAGACAATATAATTTTTTTTTTGTTTACAATTTATCATTGTCCATATGATGGAATAACATTCATCTAATTGATTGTTCCCAAATTTCAATGACAGCAAAATTTAAATTTTGAGTTGATTGATATTATTATACATTATATGTAACGTTGTTTGGATAATATCACTCGGAGCTCAACGACGAACGAAGGTCGAAAAAGCAGCCCTAGACGAAAGATTGTTGTCGAAGAACCCATACCGAAGAACTCACAGCGAATTGTTCGCACACAACATGAAGAACAAAACTCCATACCGCTTTTAAGAAGCATGGCCTCCCCCTATTTGGGCAGTATAATCCCTACAACTGAAGTCATGACACGTCAACCTAGCAGTCATCATTGGCTTGATGCCAAAAATAGAGACCATTCCCTTGAAATGATTGTCCAAGGATCAACTTAGACTATAAAATCTCATTAGAATAGGAGAAAAATGGGGGATATATTACTCTGCTTGACTCTCTCCTTTTATCCCCTACAACAATTCTATAAAAAGCGGTAACTAGAAAGTAAAAACCTTTGAAAGACGCCTAAACGATGTCGTGATTTTTCCGTTCAGTCGATTTTTATGCTAAAAATCTCTCGATTGTGCGAACCCTACCGGAGAGAGACCTCGGAGTAGCGCGAGAGGCCTACCGCTGATGCTAGGAGTTCGCATGGGCCGCCCGCGCTACTCCAAGGTCTCTCTTCGGTTGGATTCGTACGATCATGCACTATAGAATATGTGAGGGATATGAAAAAGTTAAGTTTTAATATTAAAATTCATGTAATTTGTGAAATAAAATTGAATTTTAATATTTAAATTTATAAATTATATGAAATAAATATAAAACATCGATAAAAATAGTTTTAGAAGAATTTGATTTTTCCCCCAATCAATCAAGTCTTTAGTTATATTTTAAAGTTAATTGTATAAATAAAGACATTTATATCTAAGTTTTTGACTAAAAGATTGAAAATTAATTAAATATCAGATTGATTTTGACTTGAATCGAGCCTGAATTGATAATAAATGAGTCAGGTCTATCTTCGATTAAGATCAAATCGAACTCTTTTCATACATATTTTTGATTAATTTCAGATCAACACAAAAAACTATCAGTTCAATCTTAAGCTAAAGTCGGATTGATGGGCTTGAAATCTAATTACTAATAGCACTTCCGATCAATGAACTTGCCCGCGACATCCTCTCAAGGAACGAAGAGTAATTCGTTATACTCAATCAAAAATTTAAATAAAACTAATGAAAAAACACAATAAAAAAAGTCAAAAAGACCCAACTGAAATTTGTTTTGGCTGTAATGGACCTATGTATATTTTTTGGCAAGAAAAATCAAGTTAGAATGTTTTTTTAATTTTGTGGACCCGTGTGAGCATGAGGTCTACATCAAGGATCAAGATGTAAATTCTCCTATATATATATATATACATATATATGATATAATTTATGCAAATATTCAAATTAATCATAAAAAAATGAAACTATTATAAACTGATTGAAACTGGAACATAATTGCAAAGCTCATTTTATGTGTAATAAATAATCACAGTAGCAAATAAGTATTCTTATGGAACCATGAGTAGTGGGGCCCTGAAAGCCTGGTCCAAACTCCAAACTGCATGAAAATCATACATAATTATGGAACCATGAGTAGTGGGGCCCTGAAAGCCTGGTGGGCCCCAACATCAAATTTTAATATATAATTATACCTAATATATACATTTAATTTATGAGAAATTTACGTATAGAACACTGCATCACAAATTACGCATTTCACCATCTTTTAGTAAATATTACACATATCACACAATTTTACATTTCTATTATAACAATAAAAATGTTAAAAGAGTGTGATATTTGTAATATTTACTAAAAGATGATGAAATGCGTAATTTGTGATGAATTCAGTGTTCTGTATGTAAATTCTCATTTATTTATTTACATATATATATATGATAAAACTATTCCCAAACCATCTTAAATACTTGTATATTTTTCTGAATATTTTTTTACCCCTCTATTCCAGTATTCTTAACTAGAAATATCATGACTGCTGATCCTTGATGCTCTTTCTTTCTCCTCATCAACACATACTAGAAATCTAATATCAATAATATATATATATATATATATATATATAGTATTTAAGTTTTTTCAATATTATGGAAGTTATAGATAAAGAAGAGGTAATTTCATCTAAACTTTTGAGGTGAAATTTATTTTTAATGAAATAATTATAAAAATTGAAACATGTGATCAGTATTTTTTTTGTTATGTGAGTTTTTTTTTACAGATTCTGTTAAATTTAATATTTATATTATTATTTTAAAATTTTAAAATTATATTTAAGTATTAAAAATTTCTATTGAGGGAGAAAGAAGATGGAATTATTAAGGTTAATTATAATAGTAACTAAAAATAATTAAATATATTTTTAATGCTTCAAAATGCCTTCTTAACTTTTTAAAATAGCAATTTAATCATACATTAAATTTAGGAGGAGTTTGGTTCAATGTTGTCGTGATGTTATGTTATGTTATTTAGAGAAAGTAATTATTTAGTTTAATGATATCTATAAATAATTTTTTATTAAATTATAAAATTATTAATAAAAAATGACATCTAGGTTACATAACATAACACTAAAATAATAACGAACCAAACGCTTCCTTAATGAAATCTATCAAAAAGACTCATATGAAAAATAATATGTGAAAAGAATTTAAATGATATATTTTTATTTTTACAGAGCTCCAAAAAATTAGAGGCCTACTATAAAGAAACTAATGCACATGAAATGCAAAAATTAATTTATTGTATTTATGATCATAAATGTAAGTAATACATACAAATAGAATTTATTTAAATTAAGAACTATGATTGTCAATTAAGTTCGATTCAAAAAGAATATTAACATAAATTTTAAACGTCAAATAAAAAATTAATTTTAAGTTGAAACTAACACGATTGAACTCGACTTGATACCAGTCCAAACCTACATAAATTCAAAAATACAAACAATCTAGATCAACAAAACCATGTAAAATAATGCAATATCTTAGGGACCTGAAAATAATTTACCATTTTTTGCTGGCATAAGTTTAGATATAACTATCATTTGAAACCTATCTCTATTAATATATATATATATATATATTAATAAAGATAGGTTTCAAAGACTATGGTTGGGAATGAAATAAATAATGGATATTCTCTAAAAATATCTGAGAAAATAATTGTGCATTGAATAAAAGAAGGGTTAGCTATTTCGAAGTCATTGGGATAGGGGGGCCACTTGCATGTAAGTCTTCACATGTTTATCATCTTCATCTTTTCGAGTCTACAGACTACAGTGAGTTATCGTTCTGTGTTTCAACGGTGTCATTTGATGAGCAATTCATGTCGTTCTTCAACGATAAACAAGAATATTATTTGCTCTCGTGAAAGTAGAAGTGCCACCTTATTAATCTTGAAATTCTGGATTTACGAAAAAAATTGAAGAACCAATACGATGAACCGAAAGACATTCCGAAAGCCCAAAGACAGTATTAGAGTTGAAGAGGAAACACGTGGCAGATAGCACGAATAATGGACGTGAGGACAGTAGGAATGAAACCTTAAAGATTATTGTGAACGATGACTTGAATTAAAGGATAAACTCATGAAAAAGCAATAAAATAGAAGATTTGATCGTGCGTGCGGGAAATGCTAAGATGGACTAATGAGGCCATAACTGAGAGAAGCCTAGAGTGCTATGCTACTAAGATACTTGCTCGAGAGTTCACTAGCCGACTAACTTGAAATAAGTTCTAAAAAGATCCAAAGAAGACGATAAGAAGACCAGCAACGGGATTGGTTGGTTAAGATCTAGCATACCTACTCCACCTTGCTAAATGATTTGACACATGGACTTAGGACTGTTGAAATAATGATGATAAAACGAGTACATTGTTTATTTTTTGTAATTAAGGCAAACATCGTAGTATTTTATTATAACTTTTTTTTTATGGTAATTTCATTGTAACTTACGCAACAAATTTAGTTGGTCTGAGTCGGGTCGTTATTGTTTTTGCCCAAACTTAATTGGCTCTCAAATTAGGTCAATTCGATTGGTCAAACTAAAATTGCTTGCGAAGACGAAGTTCTGAGTTAGGCTTGGAAGGTCATCGAACCTATGCTTAGCTATGCGCTCGACAAATAGACCGGAAACGTGTAACCAGTGAACTATGTTTTCAACACCTTGTCAATATATATTCGATTCGATAAGAGGTTGTTTATTGTTCTTTGTTCAAACACACGTTTATATTGCGCTCATTGTATTTGTGATCATTTACAAAAACAATAAACAAGATTGTTTAGCTTGAACAATAAAAGCTAAAATGAAATTGAACATGAATATCGATCTAATCTTGCCTTATAAGTTTGCTCTATTTCCTCTGTAAGACTCGTTGACTCGAACTTTTTTTATAGATAAAAAAATTATTTTTTAAGTTTAATATTAAAAAATATATAAGATATGAAATAAAATTAAAAAAAAATAAAATAAAATTAATTTTAATATTTATATTTATGTTGAATATTTAATAAAGCTATTCTTTTAATTTAAATTTATGTGAGGTTAAAAAAAATATCTCCAATGATAAACGGCATAAAATATATTTTAAATAAAATTAACTTTTAACTTTTTTTAAGTCAAAAAGGTGACAAACTTTTATTTTTCATCAAAAAAAGGTGCCAAACTTTGATTTAATGGGATTTTTTTTTGATGAAGATTTAATGGGATTGGCGTGAAACACCATGTCTTGTTGTGCTTTAGTTTATTATTAAAATATGTAGCTCATGGGTCATGAGAAAACTTATGGATGAAGTTATATGTAAGGGCTAGCAAAATATTTGAATTTCAAAAATTAATTTAAAATTCAATTATATTTTATTCAATTTTTTATAATTCAAATTTAGTTCACTAAAAAAATAATAATTAAATTCATAACCAATTTAATATCTGTATAATTATATGTATATAATTATAAAAACATGATTAAATGTATTTTAAAATATTATATAATCGTGAATATGTTATATAACATACATATAAAAAAATTTAAAGTATATGCTAAACAAATCTATAAATAAATATAAAATAAATGTAAATTTATTTTAAAAATCAATATATAATATATATTATTTGCAAAATAACTTTTTATATTAAAAAGTAAGATTAAAAGTTAAGTTCGATTTAACTCAAAATCGATTAAATTTTAGTCAACTCAAATCAAATTTTTTTAGAATTTAAAATCTTTGAATTTGAGTTGAGATAAACTCATCATTTGAACTCGACTCAGTATTGCTCTCAGTTTTAATGACACAGTGACACATTCAGATGAGCTGCAAGCTAAAAGAATAAATGTTTCACATTAATTTCAAAAAAATACATATTTCATATTAATTTTAAAAATTAACAGAAAAATTTTCAATAAATTCCAAAAAGAGTTAAACCCTAAAATTAAAATTTTAATTTCATTAATTATTAGATATAGTGCAACCAACTTTAAAACTCAACATGAGGTAAATTATAATTACATTTTGAAAAGTGAAACTATACTTACATTATTGCTTTGTAATATTACTTTGCACAAAATATTATAACATTCTATAACATTACCAATAAAACATAAGAGAACCATCATGTAGGAAAATTCCCCACATAAATGTAATTTAGAATAGATTCATATTATATTGATAATGATATTATATTACTTAAATAAACAAAAGAGGAATATCATTCAGAATAAGTTCATATTATATTAACAATGGTATCAGATCACCTAAACAAACAAAACAGAAGAATAACGTAAATTAGTAAACAACACAAGATGACCAAGTAGATATTTTGTTGTTTGAGCAACTCTAGTTTCACTTAAGTAGCCACCAAGTCTTTCACACGGGTGGCTCTTTCTTCATCAGCAATTACGCAAGACATTAGTCCACGAAGTGATTCCTCTTCCATGAGATTGCACCATCCAAAAAAGCGGCATCTCCTATCTTGGCAGCAATAGAACAAACGTCCTGGACTGTCAATGGACTCTAAAATTTTTACTACACATCATCGACCACAAAGAGTCTCTATTTCTAAAATGGTGATATATCTTCTTATTTCTATGAATAATAGTTGCATTAGAATAATTGTCAGATATTGCTCTAGTGTTATTTTGTAACATTGCACTTGCACAAGCAAATCGTTTTGTGAGAAAAAAATAAAATCATAAAAAATATAGTTTAGGGGTCAATGAATATTTGTATAAATTTACAATTGCAAAGTTTTATATGGTATGAGTACAATATTAGATTTCTCGTTCATAATAATCTCAAAAATTGAGAATATTAAATATGAAAAATGCAAAATATTGAAACTTAAAAATTCGTAAAATAAGCTCACAATGTTGGCTGCAAATAGGAGAAAGCAAACCTTAAACCCTGCACAAATCCTCGAAATCCCACCACCTTCAACGGTCTCCCAACGTCGGCGACGGTGAAGCGATTACTTATTCTTCACTGTCGCTAATTAAGAGGATGATCTTCACCTTCCTCTAGCGTTGCTTGTAATGGAAAGATCTGATTAAGGGGACGACCTCCACCAACTCGTTCGCTGATATCGTCTGCTTACCCTTCGAAATGTGCTCTAGGATTTACAGGATCTACTTGCACATAAGAAAAAGGGTACTTTAGGCAAGTAATTGTTGGGTATAATTGTCTTTTTATTGATTTCTAATGTCTTTTATGGCCCCAAGGACCTACTTGCATATTTCATCAAACCGGAAGACCAGTTTGCTTAAATTGAATAATCGAGAATTATTTACCCATACAATTTACCTTTTATTTAATTTGTATGTTTATTCTTTGCAGGCTAGCATTCAGCATCATATATCACTATTGTTCTTACTACAGTTTTATAAAATTTATCCCTAAATTTGAATGAGATTTTTCTATCGCACAACACACTAAAAGTATTTATCCATTTTACCCATTCTGTTTGAATCCTGCTAATAACGTCATTATCTATTTCACCATCATTTTATATAATTGCTCTAAGGCCTTGTTTGGCATGAGCCCAAAAATGGGCAAAAACATATAATAATAATATTTTAAATTTATTATAAATTTTAATAACTTTATTTCACATCCAACACAAATTCCAACCTTAAAAATCAACTTTATTTCACATCCAACACAAATTTCAACCTTAAAATCAACTTTATTTCACATCCTACATACCTCTCAATATTAAAAATAATTTCTTTCCCATCAACTCTATAAAATAAATTATTTTCTCTTTCCTTACCCAAATTCATCTTCCAACCAAACAAGCCCTAAAGTATCTAAAACGCTCACTCTTCTTGACAATTTGATCGCCAATTGTCACATCACCAATATAATTATTTATTTTTTCATTAAATATGCACTCTATAAATTCAATTTTTGATTTACTGAAATAAAAACCTTTAGATTTTAGAGCATTCCTCCAAAGCTCAAGTTTTGATTTAACTCCCTCTTTAGTTTTATCAATAAGGACAATATCATCTACGAAGAGCATACACCAAGACATCTCATCTTGAATCTGTTCAATCAGGACTTTCATAATTAAAACAAAAAGATACGGACTTAAAGCTGAGCCTTGGTGTAATTCAACTATAATAGAAAAATTCTTTGTCAAACTTCCTTGTGTCCAAACACAAGTAATAGCTCTTTTATACATATCTTTAATAACTTAAAT
>KZ451982.1:6567179-6599671 GCA_002786265.1 Apostasia shenzhenica
TATATATATATTATAATATAAAATATATTTTAATTCGAGCTAATTTAGAGCTGGATCGAACCGAGCCTACCCGGCTCAAAATCGGCTCAAAATTATTATTGAGTCAAACTTTTAGCTCATTAATCGACTTATTTAGATCGATTCGATTTTGATTCAATCCAAAATCAATTCAATTTTATGTACGGCCTTGATCTATTAAATTTTGCACAAATAGACATGATTTTTTGTTAATATACATATGATTTTCTTTCCTTTTTTTTGATAAGTGATACAAGTACGCTTGAATGCAATTAAATCATACAAATTGGAGATTACATGTAATCTAAATATAAAAATATTATTAACTTTAATTTTAAATTTTAAAAAATTTAAGCATTTTCTAAGAACTCACTCATCCTAATACTATTTCAATCCAAGCATACTTATTTATAAAATTTTTCATCATTAATTTTACAATTTTTTTCAAATACACCTCTACTATTTAAAGCCTAAATCTGTAAATTTTATTTTAATTTACTTTCATTAAATTCTAGTTATGCATTAAAATTTTAATTACAAATCAAGCTAAATAAGTATTAATTAATTTTTTTAATCTCAATTACTATTTAAATTAAATTAAATTAATTATAATAATTTTTATTTAAGTATTTAATTTATATTATTTTAATTTTATTTGTATTACAATAAATTTATTTATTGTGTTTAAATGTCAATTAATATTTAATATTTTTATATTTTTATTATAAAATATTTATGTTCATAAAATTGATATGCATTTTTAACAATAAAAAATTAAATATGTATAACTTATATTTTTATTTATATTTTATAATAAATATATTTATTTTTAAAAAATGTGAAAAATACTAGCATACATAAATGCAGGTGACAAAAGAAAGGGTTTTAAAAAAAGACAAGCAATACTATGAAATACCTGAAGACATAATTAATAAGATGCAGAGGCTCATAGCTTTGATTTAGGCTTGGAGAGAGCAAGACTGATGAGTTCCCTCCTGAGGATCTTCCCAGCAGGTGTTTTTGGAATAGCATCAATAAATTCAACCCTTCTAATTTTCTTGTATGGGGAAACCTGCAATTTAGAAATTACAAAATGAAAAATTAATAGATTTACTAAAAAAAAGGAAAAATCACCTCAATTTGCGGGAGGTCTAGATCCTCTGGCTGTAGAGGAATGGATCGATCAATTGAAAATAATCTTTGACTTTATTAAGTGTCATGATGATAAAAAAACTGGCTTTGCTTCGTATATGCAGACCGATAAAAGTTGTAAGTGGTGGAAGTCTAACTTAATACTGAATTTAAATATCATAAACCTGTTCCTTGGGATAGATTTCGTAAAAAATTTCTTCAACAGTATTTTCCCCCTGCCATCAAAGAAAAGAAATTACGTGATTTCATTTCATTTGAAGCAAGGCTCCATATTCCATTAGTAAGCTGCATTTACTGCTCTTTCTGATTATGCACATGGTGGGGGCACGACGACATCGGACCGTCGATTTATCCCAGGCAAGGTCTACACTCGACGTTCGAGATCTCATCACGTGGCGTCGATCTGGATGGAGGATTGATATAGGCAGATTTGGCAGCAGGCATGATTGGTGGCTGATCAGTGGATTAGAAATCCCCATCTAAATCAATTTATTGATTTGAATGAGAATATTCTAAATTTTGGGCTGATCTCGTTTATTTCCTTCTATTTTTAGATATTTGCATTTTGCATGTTGTAATTCGTTTTTATTTCAGCATTTATTTTTGCAAATTTGAATTTCGATTATAATCGCTTATATAAGGGGCAAACACTAGTACTGTTTGTTGGAATCCTGGAATGAAATCAATTTGAGTTTGAATTATTGTGTGTTATATCCCGATGAAGGGAAAGGTTCCTTGGGTGAAAATCCCTAAATACCTTAAAGTAATTTAAGGTATTTTCCCAACTTTTTTTACATTTTAAAATAATTTAAGCTCAAAGAAATTCAGGCCTCTTATTGCAAATTTTCACCCTAAAATCCCTTCTTCCCCCTCTGTCGGCTCGGCCCGAGCCCACGCGCCAACAGGCGAGCGCCCGCCTTCGCCTCCGCGCCGCCGCCTCCGCCTTTGCCTTTGCCTTTGCGCCGCCCGCCAACTATCAGCGAGCGCCGGCGACTTCGCCGCCGGTCAGATCTGTCCCGCCGCCTCACCTTACTTCGCCCGCCAACCATTGGCGAGCGCCGGCGGCTTTGACATACTATTAGGAATGGACTGGTTATCAACTTGGCATGCCGAGATTGATTGTGTTGCTAAGAAGATAAGTTTTCTTACCTCTGAAGAAGAATTAATCTTTTTCAAAGAAAAGAAAGATGTCTTATCTATTATATCTTTCGCAAAATGCCAAAAGTTATTAAAGAAAGGATGTGAAGCCTATTTAGCCTACATCAAATTGACATCAAAGAGTAAAACTAGAATAGACAGAATAAAAGTTGTTAGAAAATTCCCAGATGTTTTCCCAGAAGAACTTCCTGGACTACCGCCAGAAAAAAAGGTAGAATTTACTATAGATATTATCCCCGGATCTGCTCTTATATCAAAGGCTCCCTACTGAATGACACCTAAAGAGCTAGAGGAACTGAAGAAATAACTACAAGAGATGCTTAATCTAGGATTTATCCGACCTAGCGTGTCTCCTTAGGGTGCTCCTGTATTATTTGCTAAAAAGAAAAATGACATCTTAAGACTATGTATCGATTATCGAGAGCTGAATAAGATCACTATTAAAAACAAATACCCATTACCTAGAATAGATGATCTTTTTGATCAATTGAAGAATGCTAAGGTATTTTCAAAGATCGACTTACGATCTGGCTATTATCAACTACGCAATCGAGCACAAGATATTTCAAAATCTACCTTTCGAACAAAGCATGACCATTATGAGTTTGTGGTCATGTCTTTTGAATTAACTAATGCTCCTGCAGTGTTCTGGATAAATTTATTATTGTGTTTATCGATAACATACTTATATATTCCTCTAGCGAAGAAAAACATGAAGAGCATCTACGAATTGCGCTGAAGACACTAAGAGATAAGAAGTTATATGCCAAGCTCAATAAATGTGAATTTTAGCTACAACAAGTGGCATTTTTAAGGCATATAATTAGTTTGTCCGGCATAGTTGTAAATCCATCTAAAGTTAAGGCTATCACAGATCGGCCAAGGCTTACAACTGTAACTGAAATAAGAAATTTTCTTGGTCTAGCTGGATATTATCGAAGATTCATAGAAGAATTTTCAAAAATCGCCCTACCACTCACTCAGTTAACTAAGAAGACTATAAGATTTAAGTGGTCAAAAGCCTGTGATGAAAATTTTCAGAAATTAAAAAGACGACTGGTTATAGCCCCTATCTTAACTATTCCCTCGACATCTGAAAACTTTGTAATTTATAGTGATGCCTCTCGGAAAGGATTAAAGTGTGTGCTAATGCAAGGTGAAAAAGTTATGGCTTATACTTTTAGACAATTGAAGATCCACGAAGTCAACTATCTCACGCATGATTTGGAGCTAGCTGCGATTATCTTTGCACTTAAAATTTGGAGGCATTATTTATATGAACAAAATGTGAAATATTCATAGATCACAAAAGCCTAAAGTATATTTTTACTCAGAAGAAACTAAATCTAAGACAAAAAAGATAGTTAAAGTTATTGAAAGATTATGAAGTAGATATTAATATCATCCGGAAAAAGCTAATGTAGTTGCGGATGCGCTCAGTCGAAAATCTGTAAGTAATACGCTTACTAATTAAGAGGTACTTATTAAAGAAATAGAGCAACTACAGTCAGAGACCTGAATATGTGATGATAAAAGAATAGTAGCTCATCTTTGTATACAATCAAATTTGCATGAAAAGATCAAGATAGCCCAGCAAAAAGATTTAGATATTTCTAAGATAATTTAGAGCGTAATGAAAGAAAATAACTCGGAATCTATATTCCTAACTCTCAAGAACTTAAAAGAGAAATTCTTAGTGAAGCACAGTGCAAGATATTCAATCCATTTTAGAGGGACTAAAATGTATCATACCTTACGGGGGCAATTCTGGTGGCCCGGAATGAAAAATAATATTGTTAAATTTGTGAATCGTTGTTTAGTTTGCCAAAAAGTTAAAATAGAACATCAAAGACTAGGAGGATTGCTTCAACCTCTAGAGATTCGTAGTTGAAAATATGAGCATATCACTATGAATTTTGTTTGTGAATTACCAAAATCTAAAGGATGCAATGCTATCTGGGTAATTATGAACAGGTTAATAAAGTCTGCTCACTTTCTATCTATTAAAATCACTCATCCTCTTGAATACTTGACTACATTATTTATCGATGAAATAATGCGGCTTCATGGGGTGCCCGCATCTATTATATCAGACAGAGACCCACATTTTGCCTCAAGACTGTGGGCTAGTCTTCAAAAAGCCATGGGGACGAAACTTAATTTCAATACAACATATCACCTGGAGACAGATGGACAATTAGAAAGAACGATTCAAACCCTTGAGGATATGCTAAGAGCATGTGCCATAGATTTTGGAGAAAATTAAAAAACGTATCTGCCTCTAGTACAATTTTAATATAATAATAGTTACCATGTAAGCATCAAGATGACTCAATACAAGGCTTTATATAGTAGGAAATGTCGGTCACCTTTGTACTGGGATGAGGTTGGAGAAGGAAGAATGCTAGGATTAGAAATTATTGAAATCACCTTGCAAAAAATCAAGATAATTCGAGGACTCCTAGCAGCCCAGAGTCGACAAAAAGTCTATGCTGACTCAAAAAGACGAGATATTTGCTTTGAGCTTGGAGAACATGTGTTTTTGAAGGTATCACTAAAGAAAGGCATCTATTAGCTTGGAGAACATGTGTATATTGGTCTCATTGAAATCATCCGTCAGATTGAAAAGTCAGCATATGAGCTTGCATTACCTCCAGAGCTAGCGGGACCTCACAATGTGTTCCATATCTCTTCATTAAGAAAGTACATAACTGATCCGAATCATGTACTCAAATATGAACCGCTAAGCATACAACTTGATCTATCCTATGAGGAGAAGCCTGTTAAAACTCTTGATCGAAAGAAAAAAATATTTCGAAAATGTACTATTCCCATTGTAAAAGTTTTGTGGAGAAATCATAAGGTAGAAGAGCCTACTTGGGAGACGAAAAAATCAATGAGGGATAAGTACCCGCAACTATTCAGGTAAATTTGGCGGACCAAATTTCATAAGTGGGGAAGGATGTAATACCCCGTTTAAGAAATACCTGTTAATAATCATATATGTATTTTTCTTGATCTAATATGGGTACATCTGTAATCTGAGGACTTCAAAATAATTGTTGCATTAAAAATATAATCTCTGCAGATCTATTTTAATAGAATATATTTTTAGAAGTTTTTTTTGTCATTTTCTATCACTAGCCGTACTAAATAAGGTGCTTCCCCTCACCTTCCTCCATCATCTGTAATAAATAGAAAATTTCCTTCTGCCTTCCTCCCACCTCCCCAACCACCAGTGGTCCTGCCCTATTAAATTCACTTCTTTTTATAAATACGCTCTAGAGCCCTCAGACAGAACCCACAATCTCTATTAAATTCACTTCTTCCTATAAATACGCTCTAGAGCCCTCAGACGGAACCTACAATCTCTAGTTCACCTCTGTATCCTAGCCCATCTTGATACAACTTTTCCTCTTCTTCTCCAGCAGCGAGACTCTGCTAGAAGAGGTAAGTATTTTAGTCTTACTAAGTTTAAATTACATTTAGTGATTTTTCTTATTGAATCAATTTGATTAATTTAACTAAGTTCAACTAGTGATTAACCTGTTTAACCCATGTCAACTCATTTAACCTATGACAACCCGCTTAACCTGTATCAAACTCGATAAACCAGAGTCGACTTGTTTGACCCAAGTTGACCTGAGTTAACTCGTTTGACCCAAGTTGCCCGGGTTAACCCATTTGACCCAAGTTGACCTGAGTTAACCCGTTTGAACCATGTTGACCCGGCTTGACCCATTTGACCCATTAACTCGAGCTGACTCAGTTTGACTTGATTTGACCTAGTTTGACTGATTTGACTTGTATTAACCAGTTTTGATCCTCTTGACTTGTTTAACCAATTTAGTCTGAATAGACCCATGTAACCTGAGTCAATATTTTAAACTATTAAGCTCAATAGTGATTATTTCATATTAAACTTAATGAGGATAATTTTATCCGAATCAGGGGACGCGTCATCCACCAGCAAACTATTACTGTCTCTCATCCAAGTAAACAACTTTCACTAAACTTAGGACATCGTGATTATTAAATTAAATTAACTATTAAACAAGATAATATCAATTATATTTTGTGAGCTTTATACTGCATATTTTGCATGAAATTATACCAATATTCTATTGGCTTTATGTCGAGATATTATACTGATTTATATTGGACCTATGTATTCTGAGATATATGATATGATGCGCTGAGATACTGGTGATTGACGAACCACCTTCTGGACGTGTGACATCGTGTGGGGAATGTACCTGCATCATGTCATTATGTTGTCACATTGGTGACGTATCTGTCAAATCTGTTATTACACTGGTAACGTATCTGCTACTTCTACTGTCAACTAGTGACACATATCTACTAATTCTGGTCATTATCGATATAAAATCTATACATATTAATATTTATGCAAAGTCTAATACATGATAATATTATAAAGTGACAATATAATGTTACAAAGTATTCTGATATCCTGATCTGTTGGTAAATTGAGTTATAAGACCTCACCTGTCCTATTGTAAGGTGGAAATCGTTTACTAGGACTTTGTGACTGACGGTTATTTTTCAGATAAATAAATCAGCTACCACGAGAAGACTGCAAAATCCCCAAGAACGATGTTTCACTACATCTCGTATGATCCCACCAATATTATTTACGTTTATCTCCCAGTTTAATTATTTTATCTCTTTGTATTCTAGTCTAACGTTATCCTGAGTAACCTGGCTAGTGTTTGAACTAATGTAATTCTGTATTGAGATTAGTAAAAATATTTTTTTCTTATAATCTGTTCTGTGATTCTAACTGTAAGTTGCCCCTTATTTTATGAATAATTTGTTCTTAAAAATGAGGGTGTGACAAGATGTGCTTCACTGGAAACCTGAAACGCCTTGTTAAATGGAGCTGAAAGTGATATCACAATAATAACGCCTAAAGGATGCTAACACGGTCGTCTCTATCCAGTTGAGCTGCGACGATTGACACAATTGAGGCCAAACATCGTGACCGATGCTAGCAAATTGAGTTTGCCTCGTGAACGATGATTAGAGTCCCTGAAAGGTAAAAAAAAGCATCATTAAGAACTCACTGAATTCAATGGTACAACATCATGCACGATGATAAACAAAAAGAAGTTGGAGAGTATTGAGATGCCACATATGCAGCAGAGATGCAACGTCGAATTCAGGTGTAAATAGAGATGAAGTTTTGTTGGCTCACTAGAGTATTTAATATAATTTTAAAAGCTAAAAGAATGCCAATAACAACCAAGCCTTAATCCCCACTAGATCCTTTAATAACAACCAAGCCTTAATGCTACATGAATCCTTTATTTTCATTGTACTCTATCAATTAATGAATTATTATTTAGATTTAAGTGAGTAAGATCACACCTTATATTTTTTATCATCTTTCTTGGTCTTCCTCTTCCTTTTTGTATGTGGGCAAAATGTAATAACTCAATTTTTCTTATTGAAGCTTCAAATGGCATACGATTTATATGTCCAAACCATCTAAGCCAACTTTCTCTAAATTTATTCTCAAATGGTGCAACATCAACTTTCTCACACATATACTCATTTCTCTTTCTATCCTTTCGTATATATCCACACATTCATCTAAGCATCTTCATTTCTACAACACTCATTTTATTTATATGTTTCCTCTTTGTAGGCCAGCATTTAGCATTATATATTGTCGATTTTACTACAGTTTTATAAAATTTACTCTTAAGTCTGAATAAAATTTTTCTATCACACAACACACCAAAAACATTTCTCTATTTTATCCATCTTGCTTGGATCCTGCTAATAACATCATTATCTATTTTATTATTATTTTATATGATTGATCCAAGATATCTAAAGCGCTCACAATTCTTGAATAAAAAAAGGATAATTACCTACATGCCACACAATTTAATTTTATTTATGCTTTATCCATCCATTCTTAGTTAATTACGTTATGCACACTTAAAACATTACAAAATCTTACATACACACATTTGAGTTAAAACTTAATCAAAATCTATTTGAAAAAAAATTATTCTATTAGTAAATCATTAAAATTATATTTTTACTCTTAATGGTACATATTTTTTCTCTTTCTCAATACCACGCTAAAGAGTTGATTTGTCCTAAAATCAATTCACGTCGCGAATGTCTCATTCCTTTGCCGCCACCTAAACATTAAGATTTTAAGATTTTCACTTAAAATATATTTAAATATCCTTAAAATAATATGATGAATGGCCCAGATTTTTTGTATCTAATTATAATTAGGTTATTGAAAAATTATGATTACTCATTATAATAGAAATAAGTTAAAATGTGTGTATGTAAGATTTTATAATGTTTTGAGTGTGAATAGCGTAATTAACTAAAAATAGATGGGTAAGGCATAAATAAAACTAAATTGTGTGGCATGTAGATAATTATCCCATAAAAAATATAGGAGTAATTCCACTTAGGCCCCTGAAGTTTATTTACTTGGACACAAACGTCTACAAATCTCAAAACATGTCATTTAGGTCTACAATAATTGCTATATAGTTCACCAGGGCCCTAGTTATTTTTAAAAAGATTCCAATCAGGTCCAAAATAACGTTTTCCATTTGAAATATCGTTATTTTATAAATAAAATAAAATTAAATTAAAATAAATATTTTTTCAATTACAATTTTACCCCTTAGCCAACCCAGGGCGTCCGCGCGGCCTCGATCGTCGACAGCAGGCAGCGCGCAAGCAGCCGGCATTCGCGTCAGGCGGCCAGCTGCCAGGACGCGCGCAAGCCTTCGGGTCGCCGCAGCGCGCGAGGCCGCGACAACACTGATGCCGGTGCGCGAGGCGACCAACTGTGACCTGCTATGTGCTTGGAAGTGTAATCGGTACAAGTATCCAAAAGTTGCTTCTATGGCACGTGATATCCATAGTATTCCAGCATCTGCTGTTGCATTAGAAAGTACCTTTAGTGGATCTGGAAAAGTGCTTAATCAATATAGAAGCTCTTTAACACCTGATATATTACAAGTCTTGATGTGTACTAGAGATTGGTTGTACGGACAATATGGTATACACAACACATTATTTCTACTTAATTTGATTCAATTCTTAAAAGTATTACTTGTTCAATTCTCTTGATTTATTATTATATATTTTATATAGATTCTGTAAAAGAAGCACTAGAGGAGATAACGAAGACGTAATGAAGCTTAATATTAATGAAAAAGACAGTAGCTCTATCTGTTCATCTTCAGTGGATGCAAATTAAATTTAATAGTTATTTATATTTTGGGGGAAATAGGCCCTGAGGCCTGAACAATTTTATTCCCATAAATTAGATTTTCAAATTGCATCAAAATATATTTTGGATGATATTTTTTTTATAATATATGCACTGCAAAATTAAGAACTGTAATGTTTAGGTTAATGTTATGTTTTTATATTTAAGTTAATGTAATGTAATTATCCAAATGTGTTTTTTAATGTTTGAATTATTATGATGTTCAAATTTGTAATTAATGTAATATGTTATATGTATTTGCCTAGGTTTATATGTTTCAATAAAAAAATTGTTCATGAATAGGTGTTTAGGCTTTAGCTGTTGCAGTGCTATGTGCTAGGCTGCTCACTTACTAAATGGGTTAATGGGTCAGGGCAGTTACCCATTTAATAATCGGGTCGGGTATAAGTATTAGGATGTGACCCATTTATTAAACGGGTCGGGTACGAGTTAACTATAAATGGGTCGGGTCGGGTCGGGTTGACCCAAAACTCGACCCGCCAACACATATTGTCGCCCTTAGTCGCGATTGTGAGGACACCAATGCCCGAACGCTTGTGTGCTACCTTCGGGCGTCCGTGCGCTGCCAGCCACCTGCATGCAGACGCCCACGCGAAGAGCCTCTGCGCGCGTGGCCGCGGTAGGGCGGACGCCGGAGTGCAAGGCAACCAGCTGCGGCCGCCTGCGCGCGGACGCGTGCACCGGCGTCGCACATAGCCTTAGTGACATATTTTGAAAATTAATTTATTACGGGTATTTTTGTCATTTTTATGATGCATAACGAATTCTGTCACAGAAGGATCATGATGTCCATGAATGACATGTTTTGAGATTTGTGGACCTTTATGTCCAAGTAAGTAAACCTCAGGGGCCTAAGTGAAATTACCCCAAAAATATATTAGTACATATTTATGAAAATAAATGTGATGTATAAGATTGTGTTAACTATAAAGAAATTATGTTAATAAATCATACTTTCAAATTTTGAGAAAGTGCAATCGAGTATAGATAATGTGATGATACTAGGGTATCACAAAATTAATTTAATTTTATGCCAAGAAGATTTACTATGAAAACTATTTATTTGTTAAGATGTTTAATGAAGATGTTTAATGGAGATGTTTAAGGAGAAAAATAAGATCTGCATTTGATTTTTATTGATTTAGAAAAGCTTATGATAAGATCCCAAGGAAAGTGCTTTGGAGAACTTTAAAAAAGAAAAAGGTTTGCACAACTTACATTCAAATTATTCAGGACATACATAAATAAGCTGTTATATGTGTTCGAACACAAAAAAAGTTTGACTAATAATTTTCTTATTTTAGTTGGCTTACACAAAAATTCAGTTTTTAGTTTATATCTTTTATATTAGTTATGAGAATTTTAACTGGACACATTAAAAAAAAATGCCTTGGTGTATGCTTTTTTATAAATGATATTCTCCTCATTGATAAGACTAAAAAAAGAGATAAGGTGAAACTCAAGTTAATCTTATTAGATCAAAAATTAACTATATGGAGTGTAAATTTAATTAAAATAAAAATATCTATAATGAAGAGATGATAATTGATAATAAAGTTATTAGAAAAAATGAATAGTTTAGATGTCTTAAATCAATCAAATAAAATAATAATAAAATAGATGAGAATATCATTAGTCGGATCCAACCAAAATGAATAAAGTGGAGGAATACATCTAATATATTATTTGAAAGAAAAATTTTATATAAATTTAAAGGTAAATTTTATAGAATAATTATAAAGCTAACAATATTTATATGGTACTGAATGTTGATATATAAAGCAGCAACACACAAATAAGATAAATATCATAGAAATGATGATGCTAAAGTGGATAAACAGATACGTGAAGGATAAGATAACAAATGAGTATATCTGCGAGAAGGTTGGAGTGTTCTTAATTGAAGATAAGCTTAGATGGCTAATTGGACATATAAATTATAGGCCGATAGAAACTCCAATAAGAGAAGCTGGATTATTAGATTTTGTCAATGTAAAAAGAGGAAGTCGAAGGCTAAAAAAGAGATGACATAAAACTATAAAAAAACAATCTTACATATTTAGAGTTAAACGAGAATTTATTATTTGATAGAATACAATGGAAATAAAGGATTCATATAGCCAACTCTACTTAGTAGGATAAAGTCATAATTTGTTGTTGTTTCTAGAGTTAGAGGTTTCAAAAAAATTACCTTACGAGAATTACATGTGTCACCTTTAAAGAAGGCTATTTATTTATTTAACCCAAGTTAAATTTTTAGATATATCATCCTAAATTTTA
The DNA here is from genome assembly GCA_002786265.1 of Apostasia shenzhenica. Classification (NCBI taxonomy): domain Eukaryota; kingdom Viridiplantae; phylum Streptophyta; class Magnoliopsida; order Asparagales; family Orchidaceae; genus Apostasia; species Apostasia shenzhenica. The sequence continues at coordinate 6,579,088 of KZ451982.1, forward strand.
AATGCATAATTACAAACTATATTTTCTTCATCAAGTTAGAGAAAATCTAACCCTTTATTTAATATATAAAGAGATGAAGATTTAGTCATTCATCAATACGATAGAATGAAGTTCATATTATAAATTCAAAATATAAAACAACATATGTAGATATTTAATTTTGGTGGTTAAATGAAGTAAAAATTCCTTCTCCCTAAATTCTCTTATTTTCAATTAGGGTCAAAATCAACAAGCATATACATATTTACAATGACATGACTACGCGATAGTTATTTTATTTAATATACTGTAAAGTTAGGGAATAAACAGACCTGTTTTGCAACAAAATCCATGACTGCTTTAGAGCTAATTGTACTTCCAGGTCGCCTAGTAACATATGCCATAGGTATTTGTCCTGCAGCTTCATCAGGATACCTGCAAATTATATAGAAAAAGAAAACCAAGACTTTTAATACATCCATTACTCAGGCATTTGCATGTTCTGTGATGATGGTTTGAGAAGTTGAATTAGAAAAATATTAAAAAACATATTTTCATCAGGTCCCTAAAGTGTATAAAACCTTTCAATTAGATCTTCTAGTAGATTTCACTTTTGTTGAAATGGAATTACTTATCATTCATAATATCTGATGAACACGTTTACATGAGATTCCAACCATGCTCAGAAGAGTATTTCTCTTTTAAATGATTTTTTGATAGATTTTTAGAAATTTTTGAAGGAAATGCTATATAAGAAAAAGGATAAAATATAACTGATGTATAATTTTTGTCCTGTTGATGAACTTAATGGTATTTTACATGAAATGATGGTGAAATGGATCTGATTGAAGTACAACAATAACGATGGGACATAATTGAAGAATTTAATAAACCGATGGACCTCATTTAAGAGTTTTAAAAAAAAACTAATCAATTCAAAAGATTCTTCATACTATAGAAACCTGTAAGATGTTTATTTTAACATAATTCATGCAACTTTTTAATATCAAAACCCAGATGAACTTACGGGATGACAGCAGCATCAACAATTTCTGGATGTGAATGAAGTATATGCTCTAGCTCTACTGGGGGTACCTGCAATTTAAGGAGAGCACCAGCAAAAATGTGAAATGGCCAAATAAGAGTTGAGAGAATTTTTGTGTAATATTAGACTGTTAAGAACCTGATACGCCTTGTACTTAATTAATTCTTTCAGCCTATCCACAATGAAAAGGAAGCCATCTTCATTGAAGTAACAAAGATCACCCGTTTTCAACCAACCTTCAGTGTCCAAGGTTGATGTCGTTGCCTCATCATCTCCTATGTAACCTGCCGAAGAACCAAATGTCATTGAATTGCATTCACTGACGAGAATTATGGGATGAGATTGAGAAAGACAGGTTAGAATGATGAAGAAGAATTAAATAAGATCAAACAAGACAAATATAGATCTGTTGATCTATATTTAACTACATAAATTATTTTACAAAACGTCTCTAGTTAAATATAAATAAACATAAAGTCTGGAATTCACTTCTAACCACTACCCTTTTGTTTGTAAAGTTTAATTTTAACAAGGTTAAAATTAAACTTGAATAGAGATATTTTTTTATTGAAAGTTGTGAGTGATGTGAAATAAAGTTAATTATTATGTTGAGATATGTGAAGGATGTGATATAAATTTAGTTATTATGTTAGGTTATGTGAGAGATGTGATATAAGTTAGTTATTATTTTGATAATGTGTGTAGAATGTGAAATAAAGTTAATTTTTAATGTTAAATTTTATGTGTATATATTGTATTTGATATGAACTTTAGAAGAACCGCACCCCAAAAGCTAGCTCATGGGAGTGAAGAGCCCAAAGTTCATATAAACCCCACATTAGAATCCCATACTTCCAATGTGGGACTCAAGTCCCATACCTTGCAATTGAATCGTAACAATCCACCACGCTCCGCAGTCCCGGCGCCCACGCCGGCTGGCTTTGCGCTAGCTCTTTCTAGCCCCGGGCGAACACTGCAATACCGGCGTCACCACCGACGCCGCTCGATTGCAACTCGAACACGTAGTGTATGGCTCTGATACCAATTGATATAAACTTCAGGAGAACCACACCCCAAAAGCTAGCTCATGGGAGTGGAGAGCCCAAAGTTCATATAAACCCCACATTAGAATCCCATACTTCCAATATGGGACTCAAGTCCCATACCTTGCAATTGGATCGTAACAGTATTCTACACCAGATTCATTCCAATATTGACACATGACAGGGATTATCCAGATAATTATTTGTGTTTTTTAATATCTGAGCTATCGTTAACCCATGGCGTAACACTGTATATAATCATTTTAAGAAAGTTTAATTAATATTTTGAGTATATCAAACTGTCATAAATGCATTTTTAATTCTCAAGAACTACAGTAGTTAATGCAATATTTTTAATTCATTGTTTTAAACTATATACCAATGACTTAAGTGGTGTATTCTAATACACATTTTATACATTCTGTATATAAAATTAGGCTCATATCTAATAATAATTCAAGATATTTGTTTAAGACACAACATGTGTATTCACCAAATATTTCTATATAGGCTGAAATTTTATAATACTTATAAATTTTATTAATCATAGTTTTAAAATATATATGAAATTTATTTGAACATACAATCTGTATATAGTAATTTTGACATTTACATAAATTTTATCAAAAGTACAAAAATTAATATATATATATATATATATATAATATAGGTACTTTAATAAATTTTTTGTGAACTTATTATAATACAATTTTTAAACATAATTTATAACTATGTAATATGTGAGTACACAACATGTGATTCAATAAATATTTCGGCATGAGAAGAAATTTTAAAATATTTTAAAATTTCTTTAATCATAGTATTGAACGATTTATAAAATGTATTTGAATATACAATGTGTGCATATTAAGAATGACATATCCTTATATTGTAATTAAATTGTAAATAGTCTTCTATAGTATTTTTTTGGAGTTTGTCTTCTAGAGTATTCAAATACATGTTATTAGAAATTGCAGTCATAGAAAATCAAAGCTCAAATTTAGGAGGGAGTAAATCTAATTAATTAGGTTTGCCATTTATGTACACATCAATGGAAAATTAAAGATGAGTTATAATTAATGGCGACAATTAATGACAGATAATGTTATTCCTTTGTGAGAGCCATTCTGTCAAAGGAAATTCTTCATTATCTTTCTACTGTTAAGGTCAGACACGTGTCAACAAAATATTAGATTGTGTACAGTTGCTTATATATGTTATATGCACTGAAGTCTATCTCCAGAAATTATTAGGAGGTTGATTGTATTAGGCCACAAACTTAACTAAGTTTCAAGTTCAAAAACAAAATCAAAGGCTTATAGTCTAAAAGTTCATTCTACTATTACGCCAAATTAAGATATCAACTAAGGGAGCGTTTGGTTCGATGTTATCTTGGTGTTATGTTATGTTATTTAGAGAAAGCCAGTGTTTGGTTTAATAACATCTACAAATAATCTTCTATTAAATTATAAAATTATTAGTTAAAAGATAACATCTAGATGTCATGATATCTAGATTATATAACACTAAGATAACAACGAATCAAACGCCCCTTAAGTCAAATCAAGATATTTTAAGTATAAGTACACTTATATGAATTCAGATTAAAACTAAGTCTACCAAATTATGACCCATCAACACCTACTTATATAAATTCCATCATTTAAAAACCTGATCAATTTCAATGAAAAACAATTAAAAAGTACACTCAGGCATTACTTTAAATTAGGAAACAAAAAGTAATCTTTAATTTCTTTTTAAATTTTAAAAAATGAGAACATAATCTCTCACTTTTATTTTTGGCATTTTTTTTACTTTATCATAAAATTTAAAATATTTTTAAAATGGATTGGCCGGTCAAGATAGCTATAGGTCTGGGAACCTGCAATGCCATGGATTCTAGCAAATGCTATCCAGCACACGGTTTGAGAATCCTATCATCACCACTATAGATTAACTAAGGCAAAATGTTACCTAGCAAAAGAAAAAGTGAAAGATATACTATAATAAAAAGAAGTTATCTAGCATGCGATTTCAGAAAAATGTTCAACTAAAGTGGAGTGTTGGATCTTGAAGGAGGAAGATTTGATTTGTGGTGTAGCCATGTAAAAAAGAGATAAAAGAGCCAAGAAAATGAACAAGAGAGAACACAAAAATTTATGTGATTCAGAGAGATCTTCTTACATCTATAGGCTAATACGAGCAAATTGGTTCCACTAGTCAAAAATGGGGTTCACCAAAGGTGATTACAGCCTTCAAGTATGTGCACTCAAAGGATGAATTATAAATGAGTGTGCCAGACTAATCTGACTTAACCGTGAAAGCATACCTTTGAGGCCTCGTTTGTTTACCCGTGTAAAATTAACCTGGTTTAATTTTAACCAAGCACATCACACATAAAATTTAATATTAAAAATTAACTTTATTTTATATCTTATATACATTACTAAAATAATAACTTATATCACATCTCTCACATATCCCAACATAATAACTAATTTTATTTCACATTCCTCACACATCCCAACATAATAACTAACTTTACTTCACATCATTCACAACTTTCAATAAAAAAATATCTCTATCCAAATTTAATTCTAACATTATTAAATTTAACCTTATAAACAAACAGATCCTGAGAGATAGATTTGAAATAGATTTTCTCCTTAGAAAAGTTAGCTTTAAGACTTCAAAGTTCTGAGATTGAAGGTTTCTTATAGACAAACATCTGTAGGTAATTATTTATTTTTTCATCAGAGAATAATATTTTTAGTTAATTATTTATTTTTTCATCAGAGAATAACATTTTGTATTAAAGGTAGAGTCAACTTAACCAAGCTAGGTAAGATGACACATTTTGATTGAGGGACAGATGTTAAGATCCCATAGTTTCATCGTTCAGGGTTCAACCGCAGACCTGTTTCGTTTAAGCCAGCAAATTAGGCAGCTACTAAGTGATCCGTTAGGAGACATGGGTTCGCTCATTCAGGAACATGCCAATGAATCAACGGGATTACAGAATATGGATCCTATGTGTGTAACCTTCAACCAACATGGTCAACTTAGACTTTCTATGTTGACTTTATTCAATTGTGAAATCGGGATTTACCCATTTGTGATTAGTTTTAGCATTTCTATACATAACTGATTAAGCTTATGAGATAGCATATTAGCGAAGGCATGAAAGCTTAGCATCAAGGGGTGGACACCACAAGTTTGACAAAGGCGTTAAGTGAAGCCAACTTCCTGAGGACTTAGACTCCGCAAGGAAGTGCGTAGTAGCGTAGCCAGGCATGGAACCTGCTATCGAGGATTTATAATAGCATAGTAAAGGCATGAGAGTCTGTCATTGTTTAATTTGCAATGACATATTTGGAGGCGTGTGGGGGTGTCATCAAGAAAATAGTTTGTGATAGTGAATCAAGGGCATGTGGGCTTCTATTAAAGATTTGGATTATGATTTTGGTTTGAATTTGGCTTTAGATTTGGAACTTGGAGAATTTAACCTAGAATTTGGACATTGAGTTTGAGATTTGGATTTGACAAAGAGAGTATAAGGAATGATCTTATATACTTAGGGCTAAATAAAGATTTATTATTTAATGGACATTAATAAAAATAAAGAATTCATGCAGTTGACTCTAGTGGGATAAAGGCCTGGTTGTGTTGCTTTAAGAACGAGACTCGTTAGAAAAACTTCACTTTAGAAGATAAACTTAAAGATGGTCAACTGGAAAGGATGCAGTTTATGATTGGCATGACTCCTCTAAGGATGCATAGCATTGGTAGAATTCAGTCTATGAAAAATTCGTAGTCTAGATGACTCACTAGGGAACATTTGGGAGAGGAGTTAAAATAATGTAAGAGATCATTTTGATATTGTGGGAATGAAGAGATCTTCTTGTAACATAGAGAATATGGACTTTATTGTGAAGGTGAACTTTGATGACTTTATCGAAGTGACATTCTGATGAAAAGAATGATTTCATCAGAAGGGAACCATCATCGAAGAGGACATTTAGTTTGACACTTCATCGAAAATGAAAATATGTCTTCGAAAGGAGTTCAAGTTGGAATGTGAGATGTACGTTGAAGAATTTAGTTTCTAACATAGCAGCTACTCAAGACTTCTTCTAGAATAGCAATGTCATCAAGATTTGTATAAGTGTTGATGCAGATATCTTTATCCTTCAAGAAAAGTCTTGATTCTATTGTTTTTTCCTCCTTTGTCCATCTTTTTGTAGGCTGTGATTGTAATTTATTTTCATGATTGCTCAGATCTTTCTTATGATGGCCTTCTTTATATTATATAGGTTTTTATTATCTATGGAAATTCTTCAGCATTTGTTGCAATTAGCTTTCAATTAGAGAAAATTTTAGCAGCACCTTTCCTTGAAAAAAGGGATAGTGTGGTTTTGATATAACCGCTTGAGGTTGCCACCTTCTTAGCAGAGAGCATACCATCACAATGCAGTAGATGACTAATTTTCTTTAATATATTGTTAAACTAGTTTAGTGTTATGCCATGTAGACGGCTCAAATATACTAGGAATTTAATTTTCGTAAATAAATATATTATCTAATGAACAATATATTCATCAAGAATAATACTAGAATCTTTTTGTTGAAGTTATGTAGCATTACTTATTAGTTAAGTGAAATTCTATAAGAAAACTAAAAAGAAAAAGCACCTTTCATTATAGTGGGGCCACGAAGCCAAAGCTCACCGAGGCAACCCGGTGGAAGGGACTCCCCAGAGCCAGGCTCCACTATCCTCGCCTGTAAGTTCACCGAAATCCGGCCAACAGACCCGAACATGTCACTCTCTTCTAATCCTGACGTCATTGTTGTGGCGGCAGATGTCTCTGTCATCCCATATCCCTTTTCTCAATATAATATATATGAATATTAATTCAAAAAAAAATATAATGTATATGAATGAATAAGTAGAATATAAAACACAAATTACATTACTAAGATGTTTAGTAATCGATGTGCGAATTTTGTAATTGAAATTACTTTTTGCAAATTTCAATAAATCTATTCCACCATTTTTTGCAATTTGAATCACTTTAAATGTGAATGTGCTATGTCAAACAAATGAAAAAGACTTTCTAAGACAATTGCAGTTACAAAAAAACTGCATTGAAAGAAAAGTATTCTAAATAAAACTTTCCTAAATAAAACAATTGAAATGAATCAAAAAAGTAAGAATTGACTTGAAAAAAGAAAAGTAACTCAAGCCCCCTAACCGAACGTCAGTTACCAAAATATATATCCTTTAAATTTTTGAACATGAAATAAAATTATTTTAATCTTACATTATTGTAAGGACAAAATAAAATAGATTATTTTATTTAAAATAATCTATTTTAAATAAAATAAATACTAAAATGTGTTGAATTTAAAATCAAAACTTTAATTAAAATTAAAATACATACTAAAAATGTTTTTTTTTATAATTAAATAGTAAAAATGTTGAGGCTACTTTCAAAGGGATTAACTGCAAAGAATCAGGTTACGTTTTTTTTTTTTTTGATCCAAAGAATCAGATTACTTAAGTCCTGTTATTCTCGTTATACCTGGATGATCTGAACGGTAGGAAAGCGAGCCACGAAACGCTCGATGACCTCGCGCCGGAGAGGGGCGCCGCCGCAGCCGAGGGTTTTCAGTGAGGAGAGGTCTCGACGGCGTGCTTCGTCGGACTTCAGCATCGCCACCACAACCGGCGGCGACACCAGTATGTGATTTACTCGGAACCGCTCCACCGCCCGAAGCATTCCGACGAAGTCAAATCGCTTCATGAGCACCGCCGTCTCGCCCTGCGCCACTATCCTTAGAACCCTGGAGAATCCAAAGACGTGGAACAACGGAATTGTGAACAGACGGAAAGCCGGCGAGTCCCGATCCAGCCGCCCAGCGTGGATCCCTGCGAGCAGGGCGATGAAGTTGCGGTGCGTAAGCACGACACCCTTCACGTCCCCCGTCGTCCCCGAGGAGTAGAGGACCGCTGCCGTGTCCGATTGCATGATTTCCGGCAGCGGCGAATGGGAATCGGTGGGGAGGAGGAGGGATTGGAAGTGGGCGGAGTCGATGAGGATGGAGGGTAAGGATTCCGGGAGATTGGGGGCGGCGGTGGAGATGGCGAAGGCGATTTTGGGGCGGGAGAGGCGGATCTGACGGGCAAGCTCGGAGGGGCTGCTGATGGGATTGGACGGGCAGGGGATGGCCCCGATGGAGAGGAGGGCGAAATAGAGGACGGGGATTTCGAGGCGGTTGGGGGAGAGGACGAGGGCGGAGTCGCCGGGTAAGAGGGCGAGGCGGGAGCGGAGGGACGACGCGAGGGATCGGACCTGGGAGAGGAAATCGGGATAGGAGAGGGAGTTGCCAGAATCGGCGTCGGTGAAAGCAGGGTTCGAAGGGAGAGGAGAGGGGAGGAGGGACAAGACGAAAGAGGAGACAGAGAGCGGGAGGGATTCGCAGGGGAGCGGGACGGCGGGGCTGAGGCTGTGGAACGTCTTCGTCGCTCTGCAGTATCCGCTCCGGGTATCGATCTCCGGCGCCGGTGGCGGCGGCATCGTAAGAGAGGGGACGGGGCGATGGGGGAAGAAGGTGAGTTGAAGTTCGAAGAGATCAGAGATGGTGCCAAAACGCTTGCCGGCCCCGCCGCACTTCTTTTTAAAAAGGCGATTATTTGCCACGTAGGCTTTAGGGCATGTAGAATTGTGAATTGCCGTTAGCCACGTCAATCTTTGATTTATTTCAATTTTTACACGTCCTTTTTTTTTTTTTTGATGGCCACGTTCTTTTTTTCTTTTTTTGATAGTATAAATTTTTGGGATTTTTACACATGAAATTTATACGAAATGAACCATCACGGATGCAAATGCAAGTGCGAATTAGATTAAAATGATAGAAATCTTTGGCAGGAGTAATGGTATCTAGCAATGTGCCAATATACCCGAAGAATTAAAACTTGATCCGGATCGAACTAATCAATTCAGTTCGAGTCCGATTCCAAATTCACTAAAACTGGATGATTCAAAGCAGTTCTCAGTTCTATTATCCGAGTGAATTAGAATCAACTCGAATCAGATTAATTTTTGATTATGTTTAAATTATATGATTAATTAGTTATGATCTTTTAATATATGAGTTGATTTTGACTATTTTTGTGTGAATTGTGATGGATTCAAAATTAAAATTTGTAATTTTAACTTAAGTTTAATTTGATTATGAATTTTTTTTTTATTTTGAGTTTTTTTTTTGGGATAACAACCTACATGCTACACTATTTAGTTTTATTTATGCATTACCCATCTATTCTTAGTTAATTACATTATGCACATTCAAAATATTACAAAATCTTACATACACACACTTGAGTTAAAATTCACTCAAAATCTATTTAAAAAAAAAATTTGTTAGTAAATTATTAAAATTATATTTTTACTCTTAATAGTACATATTTTTTCTTCCTTAATGTCACACTAAAGCGCTAATCTGTCCTAAAATTAATTCACGTCGCAGATATCTCCTTCCCTTGTCACCACCTAAACATCAAAGTTTTAGGATTTTCACTTAAAATATATTTAAATATTCTTAAAATAATATAATGAACGACTCAAATGTTTTTTAACCTAACTATAATTAGGATATTGAAAAATTATGAATGCTCATTATAATGAAGAAAAATCAACTTTATTTCACATCCAACACAAATTCCAACCTTAAAATCAACTTTATTTCACATCCTACACACCTTCCAATATTAAAATAAATTTCTTTCCCATCAACTCTATAAAATAAATTATTTTCTCTTTCCTTACCCAAATTCATCCTCCAACCAAACAAGCCCAAAGTGTGTGTATGTAAGATTTTCTAATATTTTGAGTATACATAGCATAATTAACTAAGAATAGATGGGTGATGCATGAATAAAATTAAATAGTATGACATGTAAGTAATTATCTTTTTTTTTTTACTACGTCTCTCTCTCTCTCTCCTCCTGCATGCTTGATGCCAAACAGACTAATAAGTAATATGCCGATCTCACAGCTTTACCGTCACGACACGGCACCGACATAGTCAGTTTCATTATCACATTCAAAGTCAACAAAATGCCACCCATTATGGAGTGGCAGCCACAAACAAATTTAGAGAAGATAATCAATGAAAGAGACAACATCTCCTAGTAAAGCAAAAGAAACAATAACGTTACCTTCTAGGAATCGCCCAGCAAATGAAACGATTGAGGCGCCATGAAGATGGAAGGTCCACAAAAGGAGGAGACTTCATCCACACTGAGGATCAAAGCTCACTACAGGAGTACAAAAATCATGAAAACATGCATCCGGAAAGAAGAAGATAGAATACAAAAAAAAAAAAAATTTCATATGAAGAAGTGAGAACGATACCTTTGTAAAGAAGCCAACTCCTTCTGTAACAACTCACCTCTTATTACTTCTTTCTACAATCAAAACAATCCTAATGAAATCCTTAAATTGCCTACAAGAATAACTGTACAACAATTTGGCTTGGTTAAGGCTTTCCTTTCTCTTGTTACTTTGCCCTTCATTCTTTTGATTAGCCAACTCTCATGCTCTTCTTTCTTCTGATTAGACTGAGAAATTTACATTAGCAATCATTTCTCTCAATCTTAATTAGCCAATTAGCCAACTCCATCTTTCGTTCCGTAAACTAGAATGAAAGTATCATTCCATTCATCCTTGAAAATAATGAAAATCTGATCTTATATGATATCACCAATCATAGTACTGAAATGGCCATGAGGCAAGGAGATAGATACCACAATGTCCTAAGAGATTTTCAAAAATGTGTTATAGCCCCATTATTAAAAAAAAAACCAATATTCAAAAAAAAAAAAAAGTGTAATAGCCAGCTTTAAATATCATGATAGAAACAATAAGTTGAAGAGGCTCATAGCTTTGATTTAGGCTTGGAGAGAGCAAGATTGATGAGCTCCCTCCTGAGGATCTTCCCAGCAGGTGATTTTGGAATAGCATCAATAAATTCAACCCTTCTAATTTTCTTGTATGGGGAAACCTGCATATTAATATTTACAAAATAGAAAATTAACAGATTTACTCAAAAAAAAAGCATTTAGCACCTAAATGTATGTCTCCAATTTAGGGATTGCAGGTATGTTTAAAATTAGAAACTTGCCTTACAATCACTAAAATTTTAAAAAATTGAATTGAATGTTAAGTATTACTTGGAGTCACGACTTCAAAATAAAGTTAAAAATAAACATATAAAATAATTAATGTGTACATATACAAAGGGAGTGTATGAAAAATTGTGGTATATGAAGACATGTTTACATAGAATTCATGATGAAGGGGCTCAATGTTTGTGTGTTTATTTTAATTTTGCTAAAAATAATCTTTAATGTGATATTTTTTGTTTTGAGGTTTGTAAAGGATTTAAAAAAAATTAGTTTATTTTGAGATGTGAGTAGGATGAAATAAAGTTAGTTTTAGTTTTTGAAATTTATGTATGATATAAAATAAAATTGATTTTAATATTAAAGTTTGTATAGAATTTGAAAAATTATTAGCTTAATGTTAAAATTTATAAAAGGTTTATTTTAATCAAGTTAAAATTATTTTAGGCAAACTAATAGACCTGAAAGGTTAAAAAGTTGGATAGAATCAATGAGAACTAAGTAGTGTTTATCAGTCTAAAATCAACTGACCCCAAATCAAAAACTCCAGTTGAGTTGCAATAAACTTTATAAGAGTCAATTCAATACCAATCCTGTGGATGTTTCAGAATTTAGCCAAAGATCAGTGTCCTATGCGTAAATTAGTTTGTTTAGGGGGATTTCGGTTACGTGGCCTTGTGATGTTATGCTGTGGAAAAATAATGAACAAATCAATGATGGCATAGAAGAAAGGAAAATCAATAAAAGGAAGATGAATACCTGATTCTAAGGTAGAGAAGCTGAAGGCCACGACATTGAGAGTAAATTACTTGATTAACACTTTAATTGATAATATAATAACATTGAACTGAATAAATAAAAATTGCTAAAGAAAACTGACATTTAAATAACACTAACTTATAGATTTTATTGAACCAAACAATGCATTAATATATTGTGAAGATAAGTAAATTAGTAGACCTGTTTTGCAACAAAATCCATCACAGCCTCAGAGCTAATGACACTTCCAAGTTGTCTAACAACATATGCCATAGGTATTTGTCCTGCTGCTTCATCTGGATACCTGCCAATTCGATAGAAGAAGAAAAACAAGACTAAAACACATCCATCTTTCAGGCATTTGCATATTCTACTGTTAACACATTTATCCGGCTCTTCTATGTTATACATGTGTCTGGGATCAAGGTAAAATTACTGCAAAAATATGAGCTTAAATCTGTAATTTCTCAAGATTCTCTCCCTGATTTGCAAAACAGCATAACAAATTCTCTAATAAATCTTTAGCCATTTGGCCCACTTGACTTGACAGGTTGTAGCTATCTGGCCCTCTTCTTGGCCTATAAAAGGAGAAAACCACTCTTTTGAGGATGGATGGAAGGCTTTTTAAGAAAATGCTCGTTCATCTCTTCTCCTCTTCCTAGGCTCTCCCAAAACAATTTTGCCAATAAGAATGGAGCCAAAATCTCACTGGAGTTATGCACGACATTGTCGAACTTAGATCCAATCATGCTACTATTCAAAGAATCTCGCCAGGCTTAGATCTATGATGCTTTCATCAAATCTTGGGTACCTTTACCGAATTTTGGCTGTTTATGTTAGGTCTTGTTTTTTTGCTTTTAATTTAGCCTCTATTATGGTTATTCTTATGTAGAACACTCTGCTCACCTTGCCAGATTATCATACAACTGTATCACCTCTGGTTGTTGAAATCATTGTCGTCGCCGATCTATAGCCCCTAAACATCATTTCCGATGGTCTGGATAAGAGAAGCAGCGAAGTTAAAAGAAAAATTGCTCTTCGAGGTCTCAGGTCTTGTTATCAGTATATTTAAGTTCTTTTTTATTATATTATCTTTATTTTTAGCCTCCAAAGCTTTTAGACGACATTATTGTGCTCACCTTTATCTGAGGATTGCCGCCACATGTTCCCCGAAATTTCCAGCTGCCAAAACGACGCCAACAATGCCTCAATCCATTATTTCTCCTTTCTTGATGAAAGCCATGAAAATGTCACTACCAGCCTATTTCCTTTCCGGCGAATGTCTTTGGCTATCTTCTCTAGGTTGGCCAACGTCAACCACGATGTTAGCGACGAATTCTGGTGATTGGCGAGGCTTACGCTACACTTTATTGAAACATCAGTCACGATGTTTTCCTCTGGCATACATGCAGAGAGTTAATGGCATAATTACAATATGAGGTTTCTAATTCTAACATTATTCGTGTAACTCTTTCTTACTATTTTAATCTTATTTTCATCTGTGAGGTTTCTAGAGGCCTTCATCATCCTCGCCCATGCTCGAGGTGTGCACCCTGGTGTTTTCTAAAGTTTCCAACTGCTAAAATGATGTCAGTGATGCCTCAATGTATTTTTTCTCTCATCAGCGTCATAAATTAAATGTGACTTTCCGACAACCTCCGAGGGTCTCGGACCACGCCACTATGCTCACCGGTGCTCGAGGCGAGCTCCTCCGCATTTCCCGAAGTATTTCGGTCGTCGAAAAGATGCCAACAATGCCTATATCTATTTTCTCGCTCCTCACCCAAAAACTACAAAATTGTCACACCGGCTAGCTTTCTAGCTGGAAAATGCCTCCGGTGGTCTCCTCTGGTCAGCCAACTCCGACCACCCTACTGGCGAAGAGTGGCGACCTCCATTAAGCCCTTCTTGAAAACCTCATGCACGAGTTATTTACCCTCGCTTCCACCATGCATATGGGCACAATTACCACTCGAGATTTCTAGTTGTGTTATTGCATTTAGATCCTTTTTCATTCTTTTAGCTTTATTTTGGATCTAATTTGATATATTTTCTTTTGTAACCCCCATGGAAAAACTTATATTCTAGTGGATCTTTTTTGCATGAGGCCCGACTCATGGATGTAGGAGAATTCTCTCCAAATCACATAAATTTGGTGTTTTTCTCTTTATTTATAGCTTTTTTCTTATTCAAATGCTTTAATCATCCGATTTACGCACGTCACGTCGTACAAATTTCTCCGTCAACTTCTAGTCATTCAAACCTACAAGACATAATGGATAATAGTTTGAGAATTGTTATTACTAGAGATATATTTTTAAAATTCCTTTCCATCAATAGTTCATAACATCTTTCAACTAGACCCATCGATTACATTATGCTAGGACTAAAATTAAAAAGTAAGAAAATACATACACTCACTTAAACCTTCTTATATTACATATTTTACATCTAAATTTTCATATTTACATATTAACCACTAAAATCTACATTACTTGTTCCTTTTTGTATAATCAAAACTGCACACTATTTTATTTGCATTTCAACTACAAATATATACATATGAAGATTTAGGTGTTAAAATATAAAATAGGAGGATTTAAGTGACATATATCTAATTACCCAAAAATAAATTATTTGACATGGGTATTGTTGTTAAATTTAAGATATTCTTGAAGGAAATTTTGCATAAGAACAAAGATTGAGAGAAACCAACAAAAACAAAATGCAAATGCAACTTGATATATAATTGTCCTTTTGGTGAACTTAATGGTGATGTTAAATGTAAAACAATAAAATGAACTAAACTGAAGTACCGACAATAATTTTTAGGGACCTAATTGATGAATTTAACAAATTTTGGGTCCTAATTTAAAAATATCTTCAAAAAAATAACCAATTCGAAAGATACTTCAAACTATAGGGATCTATAAGAAATTTATCCTAGCATAATCCATGCACCTTCTATCAAAATTCATGTTGTTAATACAAGTTCTATATAGAGAAACCATTATGAACAGAAGAACTTACGGAATAACAGCAACATCCGCAATTTCTGCATGTGAATGAAGTATATGCTCTAGCTCTACTGGTGGAACCTATGTTTTACGGTGATCACCAGCCAAATTGTAAAATGTCTGAATAACAGTTTAGAGGGTTATCATGTAATATTAAATTATAACATACCTGATACGCCTTGTACTTGATTAATTCTTTTAGTCTATCCACAATGAAAAGGAAACCATCTTCATTGAAGTAGCAAAGATCACCAGTTTTCAACCAACCTTCAGGGTCCAAGGTTGATTTCGTTGCCTCATCATCTCCTATATAACCTGCCCAAGAACCAAATGTTAATCCTAAATCGAAAAATAAAATCAGGCATGACCGACTCATGTTAACTAGCACGAATTAACAGAAGCAACTATAAAGATATAACGGAAGATGAACAGAACAGGATTTACATTATTCCATAAACCAGTAAACATTCAATTCTTTGGAGGGAGAACATTCAACTTAGAACCTACATTTTGGCCATATTGACTTTACAATACCATCCTTCTAATAAATATTTAAAATTGTGCTCAAAACACATCTAAGTATTAATGAATCTATAATTTTGCTGAGAATAGAGTATGTAATATGTGAATAAGATCATATTAAATATTGGTATAAAAATTATTTCTTGATTTTGACTCTTCATACTGTTCAAAATTAAATACAAAAAAATGGAAACATTTTGTCAGGGCATATATATGAGCTGAAAAACTGATATTTGCTTTTAGCTAGTAACAATCCACAACATCAGCTAACAAGAAAATACATATAAGTAATTATGAATTTATTTGCTAAATAAGAATATATCACTACGATAAACTATCCATTTCAAATCATATTGAACTAAATAAATGCAGTTCATTTGTAATTTATAAATGCAGTTAACAGCATTGTTATATAGTGATTCGAGCTTTGAATCTGAACTGCACACATGGCAGGGTCTACAAAGGGTGGTGTCAAAAATGAGATCTCCTCAAAGACTAGGATTTGAGCTGGAGTCCTCCATGGTCTCATCTCAAGTAGCCCAAGAAGTCATATTGTTCTTAAGTATGCCACATGGGTCTCACACAAATGAAGGAACACCTATTGGCCGCATGCATAGTACAACCCAAATCAACTCCAGAGTTAATACACTAGTCGGGAATATTTTAGAAAATCGTTTGGAAGTACGGACGTCGTACTTGCTACAAGATCATGGGACCGCCACAATCATGGCTATCCTTACGATAAATCCATTGTATGATGTTTGTATGGAGGTTGGTATCTGGACATTTAATGTACGCCTAATTCCCCAACTATACCCCCGAGGGGTCTTCGATGTCTCCTTTTCGAGGCGGTCAATTCTTTTGCGTTGGGCCATTTTTCTTATATAATAAAGTGTTCTAAAGCCACTAGTGGAATGAAATATCTTTGTGCTTGAACTAGTTTTTTATATCCTAGTGAAGGGAAGAGCTAGGACAGTGAAAATCTCTAAATAATTTAAAAAAATTTAAAGTATTACCATTGTCTTCTCGATTTATTAAATTGTTCGATCCATTCTAAGTCCAAGTACTCAAACACAAATTCCCTACCCTAAATTCACCTCCTTCAATCTACCGCTTTGTTCCATCTGACCGCACGCATGCTAGCATCCACAGCACCGCATCGTCATGCCTCGCTCGCCGACACCTCAGCAAGCTCGTCTCCCATCGGCAGCCTTTGTCGGCAATCCATCGTCGCCCACCTTCTGCTGCAAGATACATGCCCGCCTTTGGGCATGAGAGCCCCCGATTCGCACCTTTATCGTAGCACCGTTCGCTACCAGATCATTGCGTCATAAGAGATGACATCGTCCACTTCGGTTGCCAACATCCTCTATCAATGAGTTGCCGTCTGGCCTCACTTCTGACTATTAGCCTTCAAGCTTAGGCATAACGGTTGCACACATGCCATCTGCCTAGTGGATCCGTTGTCCTCAACGACCACCACTAATGATTTGCTATCTGCTACTCCACACTCCGTTATCACCAGCATCTCCACCACTGCCTCCTGCGCTCAATCATTCCACCAACGCCAACGATACTTTTGTATCATCATTGGCTCTCAACAGCGATTCGCCGTCACTGGCTCATCACTTAGATCGCATCTTCATCAATCGGTTGCTCCGCTCGTGCTTGTTTAGTGGGTTGGTTGCTATGATTCACCTCTGTGGTCTCGGATTCTCTACCCGAGATAAATCTTAAATCTAATAATTATTTTGAAAAATCCTACAAGATCTTGAGGTGATTTCTATTCCAAGATATTTTGATTTGCTCACCTGTGCGACCTTAATATTAGTATGTGATTAAATTGTTGTTGAGTTATTATTTGTAAGTATACTTGTATTACTGCATACCCTAGCTTTGATCTATTGAATTAGTGCAACCTTAAATTTATGGTGAATCTTCAACATATCATTTGAACTTTTTTCAAAATATTTAAAATTGATTTATTTCACGAAATTGTGCTATATTGATTATCACATAGTTATCGTCAGCATATGTTTTAGTAAATTTTTTTGTTCATATGCTATTATATTCACT
This sequence comes from Apostasia shenzhenica, assembly GCA_002786265.1. Classification (NCBI taxonomy): domain Eukaryota; kingdom Viridiplantae; phylum Streptophyta; class Magnoliopsida; order Asparagales; family Orchidaceae; genus Apostasia; species Apostasia shenzhenica. The sequence goes on from KZ451982.1 coordinate 6,596,716, forward strand.
GATCTCTGTGTAGAATTGCATTTCGCATGTTGTTCCGCATCATTTATTCTCTTGGGATAAGATGCAATTGAAATCCCCTTCCACAATTGCTAGGGTGTTGACGTCTATAAAGGAAGTGATGTTGTCCCACATCGTTAAACACTTAATGTAATCTTTGTCAGCATAGACTGCAAAAATGTGCCATTTAACTTTCCCTATAACCATGGTTTTGGTAAAGACAACTTGTTTGCTAGTGGGAATGACTTGAAGCTGGATGATGTGGTTCAACCAACAAACGATGATTAACCACTGATGGCTGAACATAAAAGTCCTATTGTCGAGCGTCAGCCCACAAGTCCATTTGCCTCTATTCTGGAAAAGGATTGAACTTTGGTTTCCAATAAGCAAATCTCAACCTGTGAGTGTTCCCAAACTACATCCTGAAAATGGTTCCGCGAAGCCTGCTTCTTAACTCCATGGCAATTCAAGCAGATTGCCTTAGGGGTTGGTGGACGAGTAGGGTTGGGCATCGTCCTTTTGTCATCACTCCGGTTCTGCCTTCTTCTTTTGTGCAATTTAGAGTTCCCAGTTGAGGATTTTGGTCCTTTAAGGTTGGCTAGCTCTCTTTCTCAGTGTTTGTTATAGATTCTCTCCTTGCCCTTTCGGTTATTAGCAATGAGGAGGAGAGGTTTCTGCTAGGGGGGATTTTAGCTTCTTCTTGTTGGTCTTGAAGGATGCATTCTGAAGCAGGCCATGGGATTGGGCTAGATCCTCCTCTCGCAGCAAACCAAGCATTGCAAAGGGGTTATCAGTGGGATTGATATAAACTGCTGAGTTCTCACAATCAGCCTTCTGGTCACTGGGTGATTGGTGGGCATTTGTCGTGTTCAGAGGAGATTTCAACAGCAGAAACCAATGATTTGCTTGGTTTGCTGCCACCCCCCGGGATGCAAGGTGGGAAGAGGCTGCACCTTTTGCGTGGGTGATCACTAACTGCTACACTTCCTCCGGCACGACACTGACACCGACGTTCATGGAGGGATTAACTGAGAGAAGCAAGAAGGCGTTAGGCTTAAGGGGATAGCTATCTTCTTTTATGGGCATATCGTTCGCTGCACTATTGGCGGCTTGAACTAAGTTGTCATTGGTGCAAGCTTGCCTCTCTTCTTCGTCTGCGGTCTGTAGGCCTTCTCCTGAATGCCTAGTGGAAGAGAGGACAATCTAATGGCTTGGGTTGTCCTTCTTGCTTGCTGCAAGAGCAGAACTTGTATTTGTTGGCTTGTTTTGCTCATCCGCTGGTCTCCATTCTTTTATTCTCAAGTTATACAACATCCTAGTTACAATTTCTTAGAATTTTGGTGAAGTCAAAAAGTTGTTAAAATATACTATTATAATAGTTGAAATTTCTCATTAAAGTATTTTAACAAGCGTGATCTTTGATAATACCATATTTGAGGTTTCATCTTTTCAACATTTTGTATCATCAATCACGCAGTGTGAGAATATATTTAAGAAAAATTACTATGTATCTACAAAAACATTCTAAGGTCATGTTTGACATGAGAACTAAAATTAACACCAAAATAGTACTAGTTTAAAAAAATAATAATAAATAGATTTTTATTACATTCTACATAAATTTTAAAATAAAAAATATTATTTTATTTCACATACTCAATTATTTCTAATAAAACTATCAACTTTATTTTATATCTTCGACCAAAATACTCGAATATATAATAAAAATTTATTTATTTATTATTATTATTATTGTTGTTTTTTAAATTAATACTATTTTGGTGCTGATTTTAGTTTTCGCACTAAACAGGGTCAAACTCCAAACCCACTTGCTAAAAGTAAGATTCAGTAAATAAATGTATTCATTAATCTTATCTAATGATCCTATTTTTTTAAAAAATATCATAGATGTGATTCATTAAGTGAAAAAAAGTACCTTTCATTATGATGGGTCCACGGAGCCACAACTCACCCTGGCATCCCGATGCAAGGGACTCCCCAGAGCTAGGGTCAACTATCCTCGCCTGTAGGTTTGTCGCAATTCGGCCAACTGACCCTAACACGTTGCTCTCTTCTGGGCTCGACATCATTACTGCCGCACCTGATGATTCTGTTAACCCGTACCCCTTTCCTCCATATAACATAAATAATACACATTATAAAGCACAGATTACAATAATAAATAGAAATTTTGAAAAAATATGTTGTCATAATTATTCTATACAATACAACTATTTCATATAAAATTTGTTTAGGCTCTATTTGGCAAAAGAGACTAATTGGATCATACCATAAAAATTATAAGCTTACCTTGAGATATGTGAATAATGAAAAATAAGTTAGTTATTTTACAAAGTATGCAACATGTAAAATAAAGTTAAATGGTACATTGAAAAAAATATAAGATGTAAAATAAAATAATTCTTTTATTAAAAATTGTATGAAATGTGCTAAAAATTGATTTAATATTACTTTTTTTAGTGGATCAATTATTTTGGCCATTAGCATAACTAAAATAGGACCAAGGAGATTTTTAGTAAAATAATAATGTTGTATAGTATCTAGTATTGAACTCTTGCTAATTTTGATGATAACAATCATATTACGTTATATTGACTAATCCTACATATAATAGTATATATATACTTTCTTGTTTTTACAGGATATAATATGTGAAAGCATCACATAGATGATTCAAACTCGACAACAAATAAATAAAACATTGTTGAAGATCTAAAGTCGAGGCTCAAAACGAAGAGATCAAGAAAATTTTTAAATATATTTTACAAATAATAATTCCTCAAAGATCTCAAGTGCACAAAATTTTCAAGATGATGAGGATCAAGATCAAAGCACAAAATATTTTATCATGTGTAAGTATTTGCATGCATTTCTTAAGCCCTAAGTTCTAATAATCACTTAATAATATATAATAAATATTCGCTCATTAAAACCTATA
>KZ451982.1:6600141-6645912 GCA_002786265.1 Apostasia shenzhenica
TTTTATCATGTGTAAGTATTTGCATGCATTTCTTAAGCCCTAAGTTCTAATAATCACTTAATAATATATAATAAATATTCGCTCATTAAAACCTATAAAAATAAAAATAAATAAATAAGAAGCAACGATTATAAAATGTGCATAATAAGTTTATTAACCTACATATGTATATATATATATATATCTATACATACATACATGCATACATATATATCTATACATACATACATACATGCATACATATATATCTATACATACATACATACATACATACATACATGCATATTTATCTATACATACATACATACATCAAACATCAGTGACAGTTTCCTAAGCTGCATCTATCAGCGTGTTACGACCGCACCATTTCCAACGCAGCATGTTTCTCCCAATCACACAAACCAAAGGCCCGCGCGCTCCAGCTGTCACAAACTCTTAGAAGAATTACCAAGATCAAGAAGCTGAGCTCTCCTTCTACTACTTCCAGTCCCTCCAATGGATGATAGCGGTGGGACCCCTGTATGGACTCAGCCGTTAAATATTCTATCCCTCTTCCGAGAAACCCGGACCAAGCTCCACTATCCTCCGCCTATAAAACTCCTGAACAGGGAATAGAGAAAAAGGGGGAAGAGGACTACATCTTTACTCCTTTGTTGTATTTGTATTGGGGATAATAAGCTCTCTCTTTTCTTCTCATTTAGACATTGTACTGGTCTTCTCGACCATTCCTCTCTTCTTCTTCTAGTGAAACCATCTACCTGACCGCTCGGTGGACGTTCTGAATGCTTTTTTCGTTTAAGCTTTAGTCATCAGGCTTAACTCTCTGTGTGCTGACATCTCTCAGGACTCTCTTTCTCTGTGTTTCTTGGGATCCCTTACTTCCCACGTCAATAATATGTATATGTGAAGTTAATGAATAATATGTAAATAATTTTATCTGAAAACCTTTTTCTTTATGGGGCTGCCGAGTAAACATAAAAATATTTTTTTTTTCGCTTATTCCCTCTATGCTTGACTATTTTACTATTTCAATGCAATTTAAAATACTCCGTTAATGCTAACTTATATTTCTTATATAATATTTAAAAGGTTTGCTGCCATAGATAATTTCCCATACTATCTGTGTTGGTTTTCCAAAGGTCTTCTCTTCGAGACCAAAATGAACCAACCTGTAGCTTTATATTGGTCTGCCCAAGGCCTTCTCTTGGAAACCAAAACCAGCCAACGCCTTGTTTTTTCCCTCTTCTATAAATACTCATTTTGGATAGTTTAGCTCTCTTGAAGCCCTGGCCAACCTACAAGTCTCTAAGCTCTTTTCTTCTTCCCTAAGCTCAAAAATTTAGGTCTCTTCCAGGGATCAAAGCTTCCATCTCCTTCATCCAAGAGAGCCACTCTAGTAAAGGGATTTAAAGCTTGAAGCACTTTCTAAAGGTTTTATCATCTCACCGAACTTAAAGTTGATATTTTGGTTTTATTTGTACTAGCGATTTTATCTCTACTTCTTCCTCTCCAAAGATCTTTAAAGTGTCTAAATACTCATGGAAGAGGAGATATTTCATTTTCATTCTATTTCGAGTTAATTTTCTTATCGGTAAATTTTTATTACTCGATTCAATTTTTTTCTTTTTCATAACATTTATTAAGTGCCTAGGATCTTTAGCGCTTACCAAATCTCCTAAAAATAATTGCTGATAGGAAGAGTGCTACTAAATCTTTTATTACACATAACACCCTAGCTCCACGGGTTGATCACGATGGTTTTTCGATGGCCACACATTACTTGTCGGGTAGGGTGCTGGTCGTGAGTGTGATTGGCAAACCTAGCCTCCGCCACCGTGACTTGACACAAATTGGCTTACGCGCTATGCTCACTCGCACGCTGCTGGGGATCACACCCGTTCCTGCTTTGATACTAAGTGCTTAGAATTTTTAGCGCTTACCAACTCCCCTAAAAGCAATTGCTAATAGGAAGGGTGCTACTAAATCTCTTATTACACATAGCACCGTAGCGCTACGAGTTGATCTCGATGATTTTTCAATAGCCACGCAATACTTGTCAGGCAGGACATTGGACATGAGCGTGTGACTCGACTTAGCTTGCCTCCGCTACCATGACTCAGCCCAAACCGGCCTACGCGCTATGCTTACCCCAACATCTAGCACAATCATTACTATAGAAAATATTGTGACAAGGGGCTGCCTAAAAATGATCTAATAGATTTGAAATTTGAGTTGAACAGAAAGCTCCTAATCTCAGGTAACCAAAAAAAGCACCTAATCTCAGGTACCAAAATATAATTATTTCTAGATTTTAGTAAGAGATGTCCTTAATTGATACTGTATCAGGATATTCGTCGTTACTCTCGTCACCTGGAAAATTTGAACGGTAGGGAAGCGGGCAACGAAACCCTCGATGACCTCGCGTCCGAGCGGAGCGCCGCCGCAGCCGAGCATCTCCAGTGAGGAGAGGTCTCGCCGGCGGGCTTCGTCGGACTTCAGCATCGCGACCACGAGCGGCGGAGAAACCGGCATGTAAGTCACTCGGAACCGCTCCACCGCCTGCAGCATTCCAACAAAGTCGAATCGCTCCATGAGAACTGCCGTCTGGCCCAGCGCCACCGTACTCAGAAGCATGAAGAATCCGAAGACGTGGAACACCGGAATGGTGAACAGCCGCACAGCCGGCGAGTCCCGATCCAGCCGCCCGGCGTGGATCCCCGCAAGCAGGGCGATGAAATTGCGGTGCGTAAGCACGACCCCCTTCACGGCCCCCGTCGTTCCCGAGGAGTAGAGGACCGCCGCCGTGTCCGATTGCATGATTTCCGGAAGCGGCGGATGTGAATCGGCGGGGTGGAGGAGGGATTGAAAGCGGGAGGAGTCGATGATGACGGAGGGAAAGGAATCAGGGACATTTGGGGCTGCGGTGGAGACGACGAAGGCGATTTTGGGCCGGGAGAGGCGGATTTGGCGGGACAGCTCGGAGGGGGTGCTGAGGGGATTGGAGGGGCAGGGAATGATGCCGATGGAGAGGAGGGAGAAGTAAAGAACGGGGATTTCGAGGCGGGCAGGGGAGAGCACGAGCGCTGAGTCGCCGGGGGAGAGGGCGAGGCGGGAGCGGAGGGAGGACGCTAGGAATCGGACCTGGGAGAGAAAATCGGGATAGGAGAGGGAGTTGCCGGAATCGGCGTCGATAAAAGCAGGGTTCTCCGGGAGAGGGGAGGGGAGGAGGGAGAAGGCGAAAGAGGTGACGGAGAGAGGGAGGGATTGGCGAGGGAGGGGAACGGCGGGGCGGAGGCTGTTGAACGTTTTCGTCGTTCTGCAATATCCGCTGCGGGGATCGATCTCCGGCGCCAACAGCGGCGGCATCGTCGGAGGGGAACAAGGAAGAGGTAGAATTTGGGGAAGAGCCGAATGGTGGAACGAGAGGGAAACCGGAGAGCTTGCTCTGTCTGAAAAGCAAACCGTCGCGCTCTTCATTGGACCATTTGCCACGTAGGCTTGTCAGACTTATTAGGACCCACCAGATATTTTCGGCCCGTAAATTTGGGGAAAAATTATTTGCACCGGTCCATCCCCCATCTCATGCATCAGAGCGTGCCGTGCAACGGCGCTGCCCCCGCGCACTATGCTGCAATTTATCATTTTATATTATTTTTTATTTTTAAAAATATTTTATTATATAATATTTTTTAATTAATTATATTTATATATATAATTCAATAAAATTAAAATAAAGTAAAACAAAGATATGTTTATACGTAAAAAGTCAAATATATATATATATAAGATAATTTCTTGTAAGTACATTTTTAATTTTGCATGAATTTTGATTTATTTTATATTCATTTTTTTTGAACTTTTTACATAAATATAAATCAATCAAAATATATTATACAATAAAAGTTTTTTTAAAAAAATAAAAAAAATAACACAAAACAGTGAAAAATAATATGAAATAGTATTTTCTTGCACCCGTGACACTACATACATGGCCCACTTGCTTGTATCATGCAATCCTACTAGGAGCCAACAGATAATACGGTGCCAACGGCTTGCTAAAATAAGGGTATGAGTTATTCGTTGAATGTAATTTATATATTAATTCTATTTAAATATCAATATTATCTAAATTTAAATATTATTTATTTAGTTTTATCTAAAATTTTAAAAATTCAATCTCACCTCATCTCATTATTTAGTTTTATAATTTATTTATAATGCATTTAAGGGGTGTTTGATTCAATGTTATCTGTTATATTATATTATTTTAATAAAATATTTTTTTGATTTAAAGGCATTTTTGATAATTTTTTAAAAAATTATAAAATTCTGACTTAAAATATTATATTCTAAATAATATGATATAATAAAAAGATAGCATTAACATAAATGCCCTAAATATTTTTTTTGAAACTAGTATAAAAAACTATCATAATAACACCATATTTTGGAGCTAATGTACAAAAAGTTCAATATAATCTTGAATTTGTATAAAATATGATTTGTTTGATTGTGGCCTGACTAAAGTCAATCTGATATATAAATGCTCCTAAAAGTTTGTAATAATAACAGTAACAAATGCTTAACGTTGCGCGAGGATCAAAATAGTATTAATTTAAAAAATAACAATAATAATAATAAATAAATTTTTTTAATTATTCTATACAAATTTTAATATAAAAAATAATATTTTGCTTCATATACTCAATAATTTTTAATAAAAATATAAACTTTATTTCACATCCTATATAAAAATACTCGATTTAAATATTTTAGTCTAGGATGTGAAATAAATTTGATATTTTTATTTTAAATTATTGAGTATGTAAAGTAAAATAATATTTTTTATATTAGAATTTTTATAGAATAATTTAAAAAATTTATTTATTTATTTATTATTATTATTATTATTTAAATTAGTATCATTTTGGTCCTATTTGGATTATGTTTTGGTCCTCGCGCCAAACAGGACCGATGTCAATTAACATTTATTTCTCTCATCTATTAAGAATTATATAAAACAAAATCTTTCATAATTATAAGTATATCAAGGACAATTTTTATATCCCTAATTTTTTTGCGTATCCAGCGTTTATATATATAATTTTTTATAAATTTATTATATAAGATAAATTACATTCAGGCTCTTGAGGTCAAATGAGCATTGTAAATTAATTTTAAATTTTTTAAGAGCTTAATATTAATCTATGAAATTACAAAAACTCTACTATTTTGATCTCAATTAAGATAATTTGCTAATTTTTTATAAATATGTTGTACAATTAATCTTATTTGTTAATTTTATAATTTTTTAGAATATAATTTAAAAATATTAATATTAATATTAATATTTTTTATTTTTAATATATAGAAATAAAGAAATAAAAAAAATTAAATTTTAAAAAAAATAAAAAAAAAGAGTATAATAGAACTTTGAAATATGTGAATGATTTAAAGTAGTAAAAAATAATCAAATTTTATATTTTTAATCAAAAAATAGTGAAAATAATGATATTTTAAAACATGACCAAAACTGCAGTGCCTTCACAATCTCAGGACCCTAAAATTTATGTATAATTTAAAATATTATTATTAATTTAATGTTATGATTTGTGTATGATATAACCTGCAAAGTCAATTTTAATATGGATTAAAGTTAACATGGGTGAACAAATAGAGTTAATTACTAGGAAGCACTCCAACATAATTTCGATCCAATCAATAAATGTAGGGTTTTTAAAATAGGTAAATAGGCCAGATTTAGGTTCAACTCAAACATAACCTTGGTAAGAGCTCCAATATGCTTAACAAACAAGTCGAAAAACAATGAACAAATCTTGCTCAAAACCATACTTAATACAAACCCACTACGAATCCAAACAGTTTTGGTCATCTTGGCCAAACAGACCTGCTCATTGATAAATGCTTTCAAAACCATGTAAATCATAAAACATTTACAGTTCTACTTAATTGTGCAGCAAAATCCATACCTGTTTTCTTTTAGAGACAACCAATATTCGAATCAGCTTTGCCTTGGGCTGGAAGGTTAATATATCTAGAAATTAACAAAAAGTAATTCTTAATATCGTCAAATATTAGAGCCTTCACCCTGAGGCAGCTTGACAAACTAGCTGAATGCTGCTCCCTTCAAAGTATTAGCCAGGAGGTGACATTTGGTGGCTTCATCGGGCTGACGATAGTGGATGGCAACCTCAAACCCCTGAATATGCTTGCAGGGGTCAGTGGTACCTCTATAAGCTTCAAGTTGGGGTGACCTGAAGTCCTCAGGAAATGATGCTTGACGGATGACATCAGAGAAAGGAGCATTGCTATTAAGCGGGCCGAAGAAGGCATCAGGTCCGTATGGGAGAGCCCGGATGTCTGGAAAGAGGGGGTTTCTCCCAGCCAGGAAGGGAGGGAAGGCTGGAGGAAAGAAGGTATGCTGAGGTAGTGGACATGGAGCAAACAGTGGAAGAGGATTTTGGTTTTGGTGGACCTCCTGATGAGGGAGACGATGCCTGAGAAGTTGAGAGGAACCAGATGACTAAGCAGAGGGATTCCCGATAGGAAGAGGAACAGGAATCGCCGCGGCAGGCGGGAGAGGCTCAGGAACAGGCGCTACCGGCGGGAGTGGACCACGGATCGCCGTAACGGGCAGAAGAGGATCACGGACCGCCGTAACCGGCAGAAGATCACTGACCACCGTAACCGGCCGCAACACGACAGCACAAACTGGATGGGTCTGCCTAAGAATCACGGCCTGTTGAGTTGTAAGGCCAGTAACCAAATCGGTGAAATTGGCCACATCCCTTACAACTCTAATATGCGAGTACCTCTGGAGGAAAAAGTAGATCCGGCGCGATGCCGGGAAGTCGAGGCTGACGCTTCATCGCCTAAAGCGCTAACAAAAGGTTCACCTGCTTGTGTGCTGCGGACTGCAGAGTTAGTTTTACGCATCCTGTCCACCATCTTCTCGAGGTCTCAATGAAAGCACCAAAAATTGTTGACGTGAGAAGAAGGAGTCTCAAGAGACAGTAGTATGCAGAAGGTTAAGCCTGATAATTAAAGCTCAAATGAGAAAGAAAAATATCCAAAAGAGCACATAGAGATTTAAGGTGATTCAGCGATAAGCTCCCCTACATCCACCGGATTACCTTCAAGTCTTTCACTATATCTCAACAAAAAGAGCCGCCTGGGCTCGGTACAAAGGTAATTGTATAAAAGAAAAGATCTAGCGGATCCCCCGCCCCCTCTTGAAACCTGTTCAAGGGTATTTATAGGAGGGGAACAGTGGAGTTTGGCCCGAGTCTTCCGGAAGAGGATAATATCTCCAATTGCTGAGTTCGTACCAGTGGTCTCACTGTTATCGGCCATCGAAGGAGCTGTAAGTAGTGGGTGGAGAGCCTGTCTCCTTGATCTTCACAGTTCTCCTAGAAATCTGTAGTAGCTGGAGCATGCAAATTCTTGATTTGCGTGACTGGAAAAAGCATGCGACATTGAAAATGGTGCGATTATGACACTCTGATAGCGACAACCACAGCTGATAAATGTCGCCACCAATGGTGTTTGGAAGCAGTCCCGAACATCGTGCCCGACGTCTGGAGAAAGTTGGGATGGTCGTATCCGATGTCATGAGACTGCTGTAGCCTAATCCTTGTCGACGGGGTTGTGAAAACCTGAACCGTCGGGGTCGAGGTTTGAGACCTGCAGGAGAAAAAATACTAGTTATCATAATAGAGAGTTAGTGTACCCTCCCCAAGGTGCCACGTATACGGCTGAGATGTAGCGCTGGAACCACATGTTAACAATTACATAAAAATATTATTATGCTACATAGGAGCAATTTAATTTAGATAGGAAAACTCAAAACTCTTTAAAAATATGAATCTTCCTAAGAAACATAAAAATGCCTTTATATAACTGAAAAATGCATTGAAAAATAGTTCCATGCAGCTAAAAGTGGCTTTAAAGTAATTAAAAATTGTAGTGACCAAGAGAAGTAGTGAGATAACATGCCATTTCTCTTTCCACTTGCTTGGAGCATCCAACTTATATAACGAATTAGCCCACAAATATTATCAAAAATCTCAAACTATTTGAACCATCTTCATTGAACCATAGCCCAAATGAAATAATACCCCGGTTAGATGACTTATTACAGTCTACAGATAGGTAATGAAAAAGACTTTGAAGGATAAGGTGCACAAAAAGAAGACCACCGCTCATTCAGGTATTCATTTTTGCTAACAAATGAAGAGTACTGTCAAAATTTTGGGTTTCCCACATCTCCAACTAAATTCAAAGCAATTAATCTTCAGAAATGAAAGTCATGATCAGGAGATGAAATAGAGAAGAAGAATAAAAAAAAAAAAACATATGAAGTTAAAGGATGAAAGACTAAGAATAAGTGAAAATAACTCTAAAGTTACTCTCTTTTTAGAGAGAATTTCTTTCCACCTTTCCTATAGGTGAATATTCTTAGTGAGGAAATTTCCTTTTCTTTCTTCAAAATATATACACCATGTTTTGGGATGGTTTTTTCATCTTTTTTATAAAATTATTTTATGCTTGTTTCTCTGTTATAAATAGTCGACTCCCTTTTGTGCTTTCGCTCAACTTAGAACGCAAAAAACTTGTAAGGCATTTGTGATTCAAGGCTTCCTCTCCTCTCCCTCTATCCATTAAATTCATATTCTTTAAGAGCGAATGATACTCTCTTTGAGCTTTAGTTAACTTTTCTATTCTCTCTCGCTCTCTCTAGTTTCATCGTGAGAGTAAACCTCATCCCAAGATCTACACATCCAAAATAACATCTAATCCCTGCATTCATCAAGCACAACTAATCCAATTCTTCCCCAACTAGTTGTGATTCTCAGTCCACCAAGGTCGCTAAATGACAGCAGCAAACCCAACATCTTATCAGCCAACGATCAATCCTCACGTCAAGTAGACCGAAGATCAAGCCGTTACAATTCCAATTTTATAAAGAGCAGTGCTTCAAAGCCCTCGGAGCTAGCTCTGAAGTTCTCAACTGCTATATATATGCTCGTGTAATACCTCCCAAGCACATTATTCACGCTGCTCTTACGAAGCAGTGCTAGAGCATCTCGGTTCGAATCCGAGTTGAAACCCACTTCTTTTTTCGTTCAAAGATTTCATTGAAAAAGTCTTATCTTAATATAAGATATAAGAGTTTAAGACTCTTTATCCGGTTCCTTCGGGGGATGGATCCATAAGAATTCACCTATCCAAATTGTCAACTGCTCCTATCGAAAATAGGATTGACTACGGATTCGAGCCATAGCACATGGTTACGAGAAATTGAACAAAAAGCTGCCGAATTGGCCAAACTCTGCCTTACGTAAAGTTGCCAGAGTACGATCTAATAGAAAAAAAAATCAAAGATCTTTCTACTAAGTGAAGCTTGCTTCTCTCTCTCACACAGTTATTCCCCACTCAATGTGAATGCTTACCTTTCAGTTTTTACCTGTGCATATGAATGCATGCATGAAACTAATTTTGTGTATATGAATGCACGAATGAATCAGTTAATATGCTCGTCTTACGTTGTAACGAAATCAATAAAGATAGGTAAAATAGATATCTATCTCAAGCATCAATTCGAAGCCAACTTGATTGCTTAAATATGGCTAGTCATGTGAAAATTATTAACTTGATTGGAGTTAATAATGAGGGCAGTTTGTAATTATGCATTGAAAATAAAGGTGACATGCAAATACCTAATTCTAAAGGTTAAACAAGTAAAAAGACCAATAGGAGTGACTTCCCCCAAAATGAGAAATGAACAAAGTTGACAATTTGCAATCACTCAAACCAATTAAGAAGCAACAAAACATTCTTCATACAAATTTATTTAACCAAACAAAAACAACGGATGCCGACTTGTTTGGAAGAAGAGGGACGAGGAAAGAAAGAAATTGCCAATCAGCCAATAGTAGAACTCATACTTATCAAAACCCCATTCAGATGCTCCTCTGGAGCATTGCTCTCACTCTGGTAGGAAGCCCATATAGCCTAATGAAACCAGTAGCATCAGCCTGGTTGTAGATCCTGCCAGTTTCGAATGAGGATATCTCTTCCCTGTACAAACTGTTGGGGCTTTTCCGGGAGGCGACAGTCACAGATCCCTTGTACAGCTTCAGGGTTACAGATCCAGTGGTAGACTCTGTAACCTTCTCCATGAAGGCATCCATCGAATCTCGCAAAGGATCAAACCACCGTCCCGCATACACCAACTCCGCGTACTTGAGGGCCAGCATGTCTTTTACTTGCATGGTCTCTCGGTCGAGTGTCAGGGACTCCAGCTCCTGGACTGCAGCATACAGAATGGTGCCGCCTGGTGTCTCGTAGACCCCACGGCTCTTCATGCCTACGAGCCTATTCTCAACCATGTCCATTCTACCGATCCCATGCCGCCCACCAATCTCATTTAGTACAGACAGGAGGGATGCGGGAGAAAGATCATTGCCATTAATAGAAACAGGCATACCCGAGGCTATTCCAATCTCCACATACCTATGATTTTCATACAAAATGTGATTTTGGATGATGAGAAATCTGAACCTACATTACCATGAGCTAAAGGTTCAAATACCACAAACTACATAGTAAGGTTTCATCTCGTTTGGAGACCTTAGTACTATATATTTAATAAGGGGGTAATTTCATCTAAACTCCTGAGATAGATTCCTGATTTCACCTAGATCCACAAAAACTAAAATATGTTCTTCCTATCAAAATGCTTTCCATGTGAGTCCTTCTTAACAAATTTTGTTAAGTTTAAATATTAATAGTTATTTCTTTTAAATCAAAAACATATACTTAAATATTGAAAATTACTATAGAGAAAATAAATGTTGAAGTTAAAAATATTAATTGAAAATACTTGAATATACTTAAAAATGTATTTTTATTTTTTTAAATAACAAAATATGTCGGAAAGAACCCAAGTGAAAAAAATTTTGTACTGGAGGGACCCAAATGACAGTTTACATTTTTTTGGAGATGCATAGAATCTAAGTTTAACCTCAGGGCCCGAATGGAATTACTACTATTTATTATATGAAATAAAATTATTTTAATGTTAAGATATGAATAAGATGTGAAATAAAAATTGACTGTGAAATAGAGTTAAGTTTTTATATAGAAGTTTGTGTTGATATAAAATAAATAGTAAAAAAAAATAAATTGGGCTCAATTTGGTCTGATGTGATGTTTGTTATGCTATAATTATAAACGAATTTGTAATGTAATGGAGTATAACCATAATGTAGGCTCAATGATAGACAACGGCTATCTTGATAGAAGTAGGCTTCTTGCAAGCTACAAAATGCATGGAGAAAGAAAAGACACGGTGGTAGGGGAATAGAAGTCCAGCTAATTGATTGAAAGAAAAAGAAGAAAAAGAGAGAGAGAGAGGCAGGGAAACAGAATAGTATTTACAGTAGTTCGAGATGTTACATATGGTAATTAAGCTACTTCGAGTGACCTCTTGGATAGTGGTGAGGCAAACTTCAACAAGAATGTTGAGTCCCAAAAGAGAAATATATGTTATAAACCTCAAATAAATTCCACATTGCCAGAATACAAGAGACTGAAGAGAGATGTTGGGTATAGTTTAATATACCTTAAAACTTGTAGATGTATTTTAAAACTGTAAGCCCATGGGTCAAAACAGACAATATCTACAGTGGGTCAAGCTATTACATATGAAGGGGGGAAGATATTGGAGTTACTCGAAATTAGAGATGATATTACGAGACAATTAGGAAAAATAGCAATGAAGTTATAAAGGACAAATATATTTTTTTTATAGAATAAAGTACATACTCGGGTTGGTTAGGGGCATCCTCTGGATCGACAGTCAACATGTACATTTCCTTCTTGGGTTCATTTGTTGGGTCTTCCAAGATATCACCCTTCATAAAAGAATAACATAAAATAGTACATAATGAAACAAAACTTACTATGGAGGGGGAAAAAAATATTAGTGAAATTACATTTGGCAAAAATTTGGCTATGTAGCATTATGGTCCACATGTTAAAAAGCATATGTGGATTATTTGTTTCATTATTAGCCGAAGAGAAATTTACGTCCAAAAAATATTGACATCCACATGGTAGACAGTAGTAGACAACAATGACTAATAGCCCAACATTTAGATGTTAACAATATAAGCAAAGCCAAGAAATTAGACATCTATGGCCCAAAAAATATAAGGCTGTAATGGCCAAAATTACTAGCCAAGCAAATAAGAGCAAAACAACAACAATAACCAGATACGATAATGACAATGAACGAAAAACAACACAATTAAGAGAAATACATACAATGAACCAAATCATGAAACAAAAACAACAAACATTTAAATAGCGAGGCAATGTAGGTAGTATTGGAATTTAAAATAACAATGCCCTAAAAGAAGATCTCCTGGGCATAGTAATGTGGTGCCCAGCATAGTGTAATATTTGCTATTTATCCAATTATGTTCCTAAAAAATTGAAATTAAAAGGAAAAAATCAAAGTAGAAGGTGCATCAATTTCTTGAGTTAAAGTTGCCCTACTCGCATTTGTTGTTGGTCTTATACACTTCAATGGTCAATAAGAAAAAGGACAAATGCGTGTGTATATACCTCATGGCTAAGGTGCCAAAGATTACGATCTCTGCTATAAATCGATCTCTTTGAAACAGAAACAGGAACATTGTGTTTTTTCGCGTATTCAATAGCATCTTCTCGTCCCTGAATATCCCATTCCCTCCAAGGTGCCACTACTTTAAGTTCCGGATTAAGAGCAAAGAATGTAAGTTCAAATCGGACCTGCAAAGAGTTGATATCATGTGGCATAATAGAAAGTGCATGCCAAGCAGATGATTCAGAAAAACGCAATAAA
The DNA here is from genome assembly GCA_002786265.1 of Apostasia shenzhenica. Taxonomy (NCBI): domain Eukaryota; kingdom Viridiplantae; phylum Streptophyta; class Magnoliopsida; order Asparagales; family Orchidaceae; genus Apostasia; species Apostasia shenzhenica. The sequence goes on from KZ451982.1 coordinate 6,613,055, forward strand.
CCACCAAACCTGATCATTCCCTTTCCCCGTGCATCCATGTGACACAGCATCTGCACCAACTTCCTTAGCAACCTCAACCATGGCCTACAGTTGGCAGTAAACATTATCCAATACACATTTACTAAAAGCACGGAGGAAGGGTATCATAAAAATTACAAAGATAGCCAAAAGGCAGTGAGGTCAATCACGTAGTAGTTGCCTTCAACTTCATGAATCATTTTGAACTAAGACAGTTTCTTGGCTACCAGCTAATTGGACTTGGAACAATTTCAACAAATAAAAGGACTTAGAAGTTCCACACAAAAGGAATGTTTAACAAATTAAAAGAGCACTGTCAATCATTTATGACCACTAAATAAAAAAATACGACAATAAGAAAGCTTTCTTAATTGCAATTATTTGGGTTGGGCTATATGAATTTCTCTTCTCCTTTCACTCAAATATAAAGCAACACAATACATGAGACAAATTGATTCAACGTCAGTTTGTAATGACCCTCTCCCAAAGTCAGTTCAGGCATACCCCTTCTTCCCACATTTTGTCACGGATCTCCTCATATTCATGTATAATGCCCCTAATGATTGATGAAGAAACAACTGAAAGCAGAAATTAAGGAGATGAGGGTAGAAAACCACAACTTTATAAACATGCCAGTTATAAAATCATGTATTTCAAATCGGCATTCCAATGGATCTCACCTTGGCAATTACTGGGCGAGCCATTGAAGTCCCAAGTAAATATTTTCTTTCATATACTGCACCAGCACGCAGGCAAGGGAATATAAAATCTCTAACAAATTCTTCCTTTAAATCCTTAATTACAAGTTGGCTTGCACCACTTGCCTTTGCCTTTCTTTCCAAGCCATCCATCTCCATGACGCCCTTCAGGAAATTAGGAGTAGCCTGAAATTAGTGAACTGAAAACCGCATATGGTGTCCAATTAACAAACTAAGAGTTGCAATATCTTCAAGGAAAAATAAGTAGCAATTTTCAGGAAACAACAAAAGAAAAGAGAAACAGAGCGTCATTTTGAAATAAAAACAGAGAGCTTTAAACAAGGAATACTCATTTATCGAGAAATACCATATCCAAGTTTAGAGACATGTTAGCGGTACAGCAGAAGATTGTAGAAAAGAAATCTCAAAAAGCACCAAAGAACAGAACTAACAGGCTAATAGTAAGCTCACATAAGTAAAACCAAAAAAGAGAAGATGAACACAAATTTATGTGAAAACCCATAGATGAAAAACCTCGACGAGTAAAGAAGAGAAGCTTCTAGTAATTAAAAAGAAACAAGGACAACTACAAGGGAAGTTACAAAGCTCACCCACACACAACTCTCGCATCCACATACAGAAACCACACCACACCTATAAACACCTAAATTTATCACTTAAAAATATAGGGAAGCGGTGTTGACCACTATATTTTGAAATTTGATGGCCAACAATCAAAAAACCTCAATTACAAATTAAGTGAGGAAATTAAGGCCAAATGATTTATTTAGGCCATTTAATTGAGCCAAAAATATGAAACTTTCTCAGAAGTTTGACAAAACTCATCAAAATTTACAAAATATCTAGAATTTGGTTGATTTAGTCCTTCATTCAATTCAAACTGACATTCGCCAAGCTCAGACAAAGTTTTCTGGATTTAATCCAGCCCAGCTTTGTTAGCGATCACTAATCCCAACCTGACCTTGCCGGCAGATCCTTCAACTTTGGATTCCAACCATTATCATAGAATCAGAGTGAATCTGGTGGGGACACCAAGATTGACCGTTGATTCATTCCTGGCAGAGTTTACCATCGACATCCGAGATCTAACCACGCTGCTTCGATCTGAATCAATTGACTATTAGGACAGATTTGGAAAGATGGATGCTGCGGATCGCTGACTTGGTGGATTGGAAATCTCTCATTCAATCTGATTGATTGAAGATTCCATTTTGAGATGATTTCATTTCTCGCATTTATTTTATATTAATTGTTTCTATTTCTGTGATTATTATTTTAGCCACGTTATCTGATATTTCCTCATTTGTGTAAGGAATTTATTACATTATGTATTTTTCTTTATTGAGTCAGTTTGTATGAAAATCTATATAAACGTCTCCCTGTTATTCTTATTTTTCTAATGCTGAATGAATTTGACTTGTATTTTCCTTGAGATTATTTGATTATGAAATGAATCGATATCCCGGATAGGGAAGGGATTGGGCCTTGGGTGAGAATCCCTAATCTCCACCCGCTCTAGCTCTTCAGTCCAGTTTGATTCCATTCGTCTTGCACCCTCTAGCATTCGCCTCGACTCATCCTCATCTACTCCGCCTGTCGACCTACGTTCCTGTGCCTAGTTCCACGACTTCGGTCCGACGTGGTCTCATCGTCATGCCACCACATTGCCGACGACGAACTCGCGCCGACTACGCCCACGCGCACACCACGGCTCTGCTCGACACCCACATGTGGCTCCAGACGTGCATGCGCAGCTCTGCCCGACGCATAGGAGCTCTGCCCTCTCTTGCCGGTCCACGTTTTGCGCTCAGCGCTCGCGCGCCAACGCATGCGAGCCCGTGCTCGCATGCCCTCTTGCACGAAATCCCGCACTCGCACCCTCTGTCGGCGCACCGCGAGCGCTCGCACTCTGGCACGCGCGCTCGCTTGCTCCACCACAGCGCTCGTGCGCCTGCTCTGCCACACACGTCCATTTGCCCGAAGTTGCCATTCCTATTTTTGGAGAAATTATATCGTGGTCCCTGGACTCTCTAATTCAGGTACAAGTTTCAACAAAGCCTTTAACCTAGTTAAGTCGAATAATCTGAATTTTTCTGCTCACTTGTAATTTGCTCGAGCTTGTTCCACCTGTGCGACTTTTCAATTACCAAGTTCAGGATCCATACTATTGGTTATAATCTTTGACCCCAAACCAACTAGTAGTATGGATCTCGAACTTCAAAGAACATTAACTGAGATTATAGCCAGATTAGATCGTATGGATGATAGGATAGACCAACTTGAGGGCAAAAATAATCAAGAAAGTGAAATCGAACAACCTAAGCAAAATTATGGACCCATGAGAACAGAGCATAACCCTATGGGTTATCAAACACGAGAGTCACGTGAAACAGAAGAAAATAACTGGAGTGGCGTGAAAGTAGAGGCCCCTACCTTTGACGGTCGTCTGGACCCAAAGGCTTACTTAGATTGGAAAGGAATGGTACATGTCGAAAAATCAAAAAGCTAGATTATGCGACGCTTTTGGTGTTGGCAACGGTGGTTGTTGCCTTCTTTAGTGAGAAGTTAAACGAGGCTAAGCAAAAGTACTCCACTTACGATAAAGAGTTCTATGCTATAGTGCACGTCTTGAGGTATTGGCAATATTATCTCTTACCCCAAGAATTCGTTCTATTCTCTGATCATGAAACCCTGCGGTACTTGAACTCACAAAAGAAGTTGAATTCAAGGCACGCGAAGTGGTCGAATTCCTGCAAGAGTACACATTTATACTTAAGTATAAAGCAGGAATCAAGAATAAAGTCGCGAACGCTTTGAATCGTCGAGTCTCACTCCAATCCACTATGAGCGTCAAGGTCGTGGGATTTGACAAACTCATCAAATCCTATGAGGATTGTCCTGACTTTGGAGTCATCAATGCTGCCGTAAAGGAAGGACAATCTATGGAGTTCGCTGACTTCTTAATTCAGGATGGCTACCTTTTTCATGGTCGCAGACTTTGCCTCCCACAAACATCCGTTAGAGACTTCCTTATTTGGGAGTTACACGCAGGTGGATTAGCCGGCCATTTCGGCCGAAATAAAATGATTGAGACCGAGTTACACGCAGGTGGATTAGCCGGCCATTTCGGCCGAAATAAAATGATTGAGACCGTAGAGAACCAATTTTATTGGCCAAGCCTCAAGAGAGATGTCGCGCGTATAGTTGGTCAGTGTCGAACTTGTGCTGTGGCAAAACAACAAAAACTGAACACTGGACTTTATACGCCTCTAGCCGTACCTGATCGTCCTTGGCAAGATCTTAGCATAGATTTTGTTCTAGGATTACCTAAGGCTGTTGATAAGCACGATTCTATCTGTATCGTGGTTGATCAGTTTTCTAAGATGACAAATTTTCTCCATTGTTCTAAAACATCAAATGCCTCTAGGATCGCTCGCTTATTTTTTGTTAAGGTAGTTAAACTGCATGGGTTGCCAAAGTCAATGGTGTTTGATCGAGACACTAAATTTACCAATTATTTCTGGAAAACTCTGTGGCATCTCCTCGGTACGAAACTAAAATTTTCCACGACTTTTCATCCTCAAACAGATGGACAAACAGAAGTAGTTAATAGAAGTTTAGGGAACCTACTTCGTTGTTTAGTGGGAGAAAATAGAAGAAATTGAGACCTCGTCTTACCTCGTGTTGAGTTTGCATACAATAATTCTGTCAATAAGTCTATAGGCATGAGTCCACTTTGCTATAAGCCTAGAGTTCCTGTAGATCTTATTTCATTACCTATGCATGCTAGGATATTTGAGTCTGCTGAGTCATTTGCGCAGCATGTTAGGAAATTGCAAAAAGAGATCAGAAAAAAATAAATGTCAGTAATGACACTTATAAGAAATTAGCAAATTGTCACAAAAAAAATGCAAGAATTTTCAGAAAGGGATTATGTGATGATTCGGGTTCGACCGGAGAGAGTCCCATCTGAAACGGTTAAGAAATTACAAGCTCGCGGAGCTAGTCCTTTTAGAATTTTAAAAAAAATTAGTTCAAACACATATGTTGTTGATTTACCATCAGAGTATGGTATTAGTTCAATCTTCAATATCTCAAGCTTGGTGGCATACAAGGAGCCAATAGTAATACCCAGTGATCCATTTGAGCCTTCATTACCCATTGAGAGTGAAACCCTACCCGAGAGCTTACCAGTCAAATCCACTTACAAACAGGAGCAAATAGAGCAAATCCTTAATGACCAATAATCAAAAAACCTCAATTACAAATTAAATGAAGAAATTAAGGCCAAATGATATATTTAGGCCATTAAATTAAGCAAAAAATATGAAACTTTCTCAGAAGTTTGACAAAACTCATCAAAATTTGCAAAATATGTAGAATTTGGGTTGATTTAGTCCATTCAATTCAAACTGACATTCGCCACGCTCAGACAAAGTTTTCTGGATTTAATCCAGCCCAGCTCTGCTAGCCGATCACTAATCCCAACCCGACCTTGCCAGCGAATCCTTCAACTTTTGATTCCAACCATTATCATAGAATCAGAGTGAATCTGGTAGGGACACCACGATCGACCGTTGATTTATTCCTGGCAGAGTTTACCATCGAGAGCCAAGATCTAGCCACGCTGCTTCGATCTGGATCAATTGACTATTAGGATAGATTTGGAAAAATGGATGCTGCGGATCGTTGACTCGGTGGATTGGAAATCTCTCATTCATTCTGATTAATTGGAGATTCCATTTTAGGATGATTTTATTTCTCACATTAATGATTAGTTGTTTTTATTTCTGTGATTGTTATTTTAGGCACGTTATCTGGTATTTTCTCAATTGTGTGAGGAATTTTTTACATTATGCATTTTTTTTATTGAGTCAGTTTATATGGAAGTCTATATAAACGCCCCCCCTGTTATTCTTATTTTTCTAATGCTGAATGAATTTGACTTGTGTTTTCCTTGCAATTATTTGATTCTGGAATGAATCGATATTTCGGATAAGAAAAGGCTTGGGCCTTGGGTGAGAATCCCTAAACTCCACTCGCCCTAGCTCTTCACTTCGGGTTTGATTCCATTCATCTTGTACCCTCCAGCATTCGCCTCGACTCATCCTCATCTACTCCGCCTGTCGGCCTACGTTCCTGTGCCCAGCTCGCCGACTTCGGTCTGACATGGTCTCGTCGTCGTGCCACCACATCGCCGACACGACTACGGCCACGCGCACATCACGACTCTACTCGACACCCACCTGTGGCTCCAGACGTGCATGCGCAGCTCTGCCCGACGCGTAGGAGCTTTGCCCTCTCCTGTCGGTCCACATTTCGTGATCGACGCGCACCTTGCGCCGCTCGCGCTCCAGTGCTTGCGCGCCCTTTCTTGCGCGAAGGGCTCACGCGCCCTTTGCGTCCCTTGCGTGCCTATCCTCACACAGAATATCGCTCACGCGCTAGTGCCCGCGCGCCCTTTATTCGCGCGCCGCCCGCACCCATGCAGCCCGTGCACGCCCGCTCCGCCACACGCATCGGTGCGCCCGAAACTGCTAGCATTATTTTTTGGGGAAATTAGATCGTGGTCCCTGGACTCTCTGATTCAGGTACGAATTTTAGTTAAGTCGAATAATCTAAATTTTTCTACTCGCTTGTGATTTTTTCAAAATTGTTCTACCTGTGCAACCTTTCATTATTGAGTGAATTTAAATTACTATTGGTTAAATATTGTGAGATCCTTAATCCTGTTCCTCGTTTCTGATTTGTTGAAAACCAGATTGCGCCCTAATCTGAATTGGTAATTTTTTCAATTACCATCGATCTAATTTATTTAAAATTTTGAAAGAAATCAGTTTTGCGAGTTTAATTAATTTCTCAGTCATTACAAAATTGTTCTCTAATATTTTAGTATTAGTTTGTAAATAATTTGCTTTATAAAATTGTTGATTTTTAAACAGCATCGTCATTCATATGTCCCGCATCAGAATCAAATGCACAGGAGTATTCACCTTGTGTTCCTTAAGCCATCTAACTCTTGATCTAATCCAATAAACAACCAAATCACCATCTACAAGGCATAGTTGGATGGATTTTATCTTCTTTGCTTTAAGCATTATGGTCTGTTTTGATGATCAAGGAAGTCATTCTCTATTCATGATCAAGCTAATAGATTATATTTTCATATGATTAATTTTACTGATTTTGGTATAAAAAAAATATAAATTGCTCTTATAATTTGCGTATAAGTAAAGCTCAAGTTTAAAAAATATAAAGTATTAAAAAGCAATAGAACTAGATGATATTTTAATAGATATTTAAAATGTATAAAAGATAAAAAAATTTCTTGAGTCACTAGGTTTAATATAATTTTAAAAATTAAAATGATATTAAATGAATGGAGAAAGAATACATTAGTATCTATTTGTAAGAATAAAAACGATGTACAAAATTGTGCTAACTATAAAGAAATTAAATTAATAAGCCATATTTTAAAAACTTAGAAGAGAGTGATCAAACATAGATTATTTCATGACACTATGGTATCATAGAATCAGTTTAATTTTATACCAGATATATCTATTATGCAAGTTATTTATTTATTGAGAGATTTAATGAAAATGCTTAGGATAAAAAAAAAATGTATTTGGTTTTAATTAATTTAGAAAAAGCTTATACTAAGGTCCCAAGGGAAGTGCTCTGAGGTGTTTTAAGAAAGAAAGGAGTTTACACTACTTACATTTAAGTTATTCAAGACATGTGTAAAGGGGATGTAATATGTATTAAAAAATAGCGAATTTGACTAAGAACTTTTCTATTTCAATTGAATTACATAAAAGTTCAACTTCAAGTTCATATTTTTTTATATTGATTATGAAGGTTTTAACTAAATATATTCAAGGGCAAATTTCACCCAGGTCCCTGAGTTTAAGGGTTATTATCACACAGGTTCACGTTTTTAAAATTATATCATCGGGGTCTCTAAGTTTTCAAAAATTATCATCTGGGTATTTGAAAATAAAGGATTTATATAGTCGACCCTACCTAGTGATTGTATGAATTCTTATAGGATAAATTACATTCAGGCCTGTGAGTTTATAGCATAATATAATAGGTCTATAATTTTAAAATTTTAACATCGAGGACCAGAAATACATATAATAAATCAATTGTTTTTTTCTAATATTTTATTATTAAAATTATTTTAAATACAATTTTCACTACTCTCTCCTCTCCCACCACACACTCTCTCTCTCTTACCTCTCTCCTTTCTCCTCTCCTCCCCACTCTCTCCCCTGCTACCACATGGAAGCAAGTAGAGAAGGGGCAGGCTGCTTACCTCACCCCCTCCCCTACTCTAACTTTCTACCCTTTCTCAATTCTCTCACCTCTCACTCTCCTGCTCCCGCTGAGGAACAGATAGTGAGAATCCCTCTCCCCCACTATTTCTTTGACACTCTCCCTCTCTCTTCTCACTAACTTTATTTCCTCTCTATCCTACACCCAGCAAAGAGTAGGCCGACGAGAGAAAGGGCCGCCCACCCCTCCAATCTCTCCTCTCCCCACCAGCCTCTCTCCTTGCCATCCTCCCCACTCTTCCTCTCCCCTCTCCCATTGCAAGCAAGGGAAAGGAGAGAGGATAGAAGAGAGAAGAGAGATGAGTTAGAGGGGGAAAAGGGGATAGGCTCCCTTGCTCCCGAAGTGAGCAAGAGAAAGAGATAAGGAAGGGAAAAGATAAAAGGGAATAATAGAGGAGAGAGAAAGGGAGATTGTGGATCAGGGAGAGAGAGGAGATGGAGAGGAGAAGGAGATAAAAGTTATATTTAAAATAATTTTAATAACAAAAAATTTAAAAAAACTTAATTGATATATTATGCCACTCAAGGACCCAAATGCTAAAAATTTAAAATTGTAAACCAGTGTGATATTATGCTATAAACTTAGATCGAGATGTAATTTACCCATTCTTAAATTACATTCTTTAAGGGCACAGGAGTAAGGATACTCTGACCAATCTCCAGTGAATTTCTCAACAAGAACTAGGAACTCTCCAATGCAAATCAAAGCCATCATTGTGATCTCTCGTCTAGGAGAAGCTCAACTTCAATTTTTGAATCACTGCCAGACATTTCAAATAGCAAACCTTCACATTTGTTGATGGTAAGAGCTATTTAGGGCCTCACACTACGAACTGGGATCATTTATCTGATTCTTAAAGCAAGGTGTGACACCTGTGACCGAAGAGGGCGGGAAGTTATCACCAAGTGATGTCCTAAGAGAAAAAAATTACTAAGGTAAAGTGCGGGTCCTACTAAGCTTCTAGGCCGATAAAAAATAGTGAGAGGAGCATAAAAATGAATCGTCCAACATTAAAAAGGGAGAAAATCCTGAGCTGTATAAGTAGATAACACGATCTCAAATAGTAGAAGCACCTTTTGGGGAAAAACCGTGAGCTAATAATGGAAAACTACGCAGTTAAGCATCATTGAGCTGGAGTAGTACTGGGATGAGTGACCTCCTGGGAAGTATTCAAGCACCCAGTTCCTTAAAACGTAAAACGAATAATACCTCTACATTGGGATCATATGATGTTATAATAGGCCCTGTTTGGCGCAAGGACTAAATCAGTATCAAATCAAGATCAAAATAATACTAATTTAAAAAACAATAATAATAATAATAAATAAATAATTTTAATCATTCTATACAAATTTTAATATTAAAAAATATTATTTTACTTCACATACTCAAAAAATTTTAATAAAAAAATTAATTTTATTTTACATCCTAGACCAAAATACTCGATTCGAATATTTTGGTTTAGGATGTGAAATAAAGTATATATTTTTATTAAAAATTATTGAGTATGTGAAGTAAAATAATATTTTTTATATTAGAATTTGTGTAGAATGATTAAAAAAATTTATTTATTATTATTATTATTGTTTTTTAAATTAGTATTACTTTGATCCTAATTTGGTCCTCGCGCCAAACAGGGCCATAATATGATATCAGAGCCGACCTCCCGTGGTACAATATGGCTCAAGGATGAAACAGGCGAAAGCTGATAGGCCTGTGACGCCCATGGCCGAAGAATGCGACGAGTGATCACCAGGTGATGTCCTAAGAAAAAAAATCACTGAGACAAAATGTGACTCCTGTCAGGCATCTAAGCCGATAAAAAGTGGTGAGAGAAGCACAATAATGAATTATTTCACATCAAAAAAGGGGGGAGATCCTAAGTTGTATAACTAGATAACGTGATCTCAAATAGTACACCTTTTGGGGCAAAACCGTGAGGCTAATGATGGGAAACTCCGTAATTAAGCGTGCTTGGGCTGGAGTAGTACTACGATGGGTGACCTCTTGGGAAGTACTCAAGCACGCAGTTTCTTAAAGCCAAAGAAGACAATTTCATGCGGGACGGATGAATGACGATGCATTTTAGAGATCAGTAATTTTATAAAGCAGATTATTCACAAACTAATGTTTGAATATCATAGAATAATTTTGTGATGATTGAGAAATTAATTAAGCCCGCAAAATCAATTACTTTTAAAATTTTAAATAAATTAGATCGAAGGTAATTAGGAAATTACCAATTCAGATTAGGGCGCAATCCGATTTTCAACGAGTCAGAAACGAGAAATAAGATTAGGGATCTCACAATATTTAACCAACAGTAACTGAAAATTACTCAATAATGAAAGGTCGCACAGGCAAAACAAGTTTGAGCAAATCACAAGCGAATAGAAAAATCCAGATTATTCGATTTTACCAGATTAAAGATTTTGTTGAAATTCGTACCTGAACCAGAAAATTCAGGGACCACAATGTAATTTTCCCAAAATAAAGCAACGTCTATCGCAGGGTGCTCGGGCGCGAGCTAAGCGGGCGAGGCGGGCAAGCCAGTGTGTGGGCGCAAGCGATGCCGGCGCACAGGGCGCCGGCGAAGCGGGCGAGCGAGCTGGCGGCGCCGGCAGGCGCGCGAGCGGCACTGGGCGGCTGCGACTTAGCGCGCGCTCAGACGCAGGGTCCGCACGGGCCCCGGCGTGCGCTGGTGCTGCCGCCGGGCGCACTCGGGCACTGGCGCGTCGGAAGAGTCTGGCGGAACTGCACGACGCGGTGAAGCGTTGTGAGCGAAGTCAAGCGGAGTGAGCGATGTCGAAACACGGTGAAGGCTTAGAGGTGCAAGGCAAATAGAATCGAACCCGAAGGTGAAGAACTGGAGCGGGTGGAGTTTAGGGATTCTCACCCAAGGCCCAAACCCTTCCCTATCCAGGATATCGATTCATTCCAAAATCAGATAATCCCAAGGGAAAATACAAATCAGATTTATTCAGCATTAAGGAAATAAGAGTAACATGGAGACATTTATATAGACTTCCATACAGATTGACTCAATAAAGAAAAATACATAATGTAATAAATTTCTCACACAAACTAAAAAATACTAGATAACATGCCTAAAATAATGATCACTAAAATAGAAACAACTAATACAAAATAAATGCGAAATAAAATCATCCAAAATAGAATCTCCAATCAATCAGAATGAATAGGAGATTCTAAATCCATCGAGTCAGCGATCCGCAACATCCATCTTTCCCGATCTGTCCTAATAGTCAATCAATCCAGATCGAAGCAGCATGGCTAGATCTCGGTCGTCGACGGTAAACTCTGTCAGGAATGAATCGACAGTCAATCGTGATGTCCCCACCACAATACCTCTATATTGAGATCATGGGATGTTACACAAAGAGAAACTCTTCATTACTTCAATCTCGCAGATTCAACATTAAAGGTTGCGTGAGAATAAATTATTTCATCTTTCTCTTCCATTGTCGATTTCCGATAACTTCCATCGTCGGTGATCTCTTCGTAGCCAATTGTCGATTCATTGTCAGCCGTCGGATCGTCGCCCCTTTGTCTGATTCATGATGGAGTAGGTTGCCTCCCATTCTCTACATGCAATACGAGTAGATCCTGAGGAAGATGTGCGGGTCGAGTAAGCCAATCTGACTTGAATTTAGCTCATCCTAACATTTCAGCAAGAGAGTGACCCTTTAAGTGGGCCAAAAAAAGCCCATGGGCCAAAGTATTCAAAAGGAATATGGCTTGTCCAACCCAACTCAACCTAGCCTAAACCATTTGTTAAACCCGACTTAATGCAAACTCAATATATGACATGAAACCCAATTTAAACCCAAACTAAACCATTTCAATCCAGATGATTTGGGCTTGCAGCGGAGCCATTCTTTGCTTAGCCCAGGCGAACCAGAAAGCATCACCTTAGCCTATCCCAGCTTTGCTCGAAGACTCCATTTATGTTCCAATGGCCGGTATAGCCTCCGGTATGTCATTATGCTGCCAAAATTTCTATCAAAAATTGAAATTAACTAAATTATAAAGATAAATCTTGTGAAATCTAAAATACTTCAAACTAATTTAACTATGGGTTGAACAGTTGAAATTTCAGAGAAGAACAAATAATTACAAAATATTTTATCTAAATATTAAATAAATCAAAAAAATTAAATCATACAATTTAAATAAATAGAAAAATAATAATAACCAATTATCCACTTCAGCTCATGGCATAGGTTAAAAGGTAAGAGCAGGTTAAATGGAATTTTCTAGACAATTACAAACAAGAATCCTTGAATCATAAAATATTTCTTCCGAGTCTTAAATAAACTAAAAGGAAATACAATCATACAATTTAAAATAAATAAATAATAAGAACAATAAGAAAATGAAGAAACTTTAATATTGAGAAATTAGACAGCTTGGGAGAGTGTAAGGAAATCGAAGTTTGAAACCAGGCACATGAGCATAGCATAGCTCAGGAACTGAAAAGAGCACAAAATCATATATAAGAGATCTGTCCTTGTAGTCTTTAGATAATAACTTAAAAAGAACAAGCAAAAGTTTCAGTAATGAAATTTTCTCGTCAAGACGTAAATCATCAAAGATTAGTAAACATACTTGACCAACATCAGCAGTAAAGCAGACAACCTCACATCCATAGTTCTCCCTGCCAATTAATAACTATCAAGTATAAGAATGGCAATTTCAAAATCTGATTACCACACAACATGAACTAAAGGGTATAGATGTCCCATAAAAACTATATGGTTGAAAACATTAAATGGTGAAGAAAAAAGGAAAGCATCACTGAATATATTTATTTGCTTATTAGACATCTAAACAAAACAGCAACACTATGCATAAATCACATCTGACATGTGCAGCCATAATAACCTAATGAAAGCAACAGTGAAATCTTCTCACAGTAAATGATCACATACTTTCTAATAAATCTAACCATAAGCACGTGAGATAGTCTAGGTAAACAACAATGTAAATCTGAACAATGTTTTAGCATGTTTTATTAAAATGACAAAACAATGAAGGGTATTGCAAATCAAGTGAAGAAAACTAAGATTTCTTATTCTGGATAGCTTACAAGTACAATAAAATGCAGTAATGCAGTAAAATTGGTATCTGCTTATTTTGATTGCACTACATGTGTGTTAAATTGTTAATTCATTTCCTTTGCGAGCCAGATTTAAAATTTTTAAAGCATGATATTATTTCAATAATCATATACATTAAGTTAGGACTTAGATTTGAATTCAAAGAGAGCTAGTTGTAAAAGGCTTATTTCGATTAAAATTAGTTTAGTTTAATGGAGGGGTTTAGCCACTAATAGCTTAATTAATGGAATTAAACTAGTCAAAGTGAGGGCTAGGTGGTAATCTTTGGGTCACACTTGTGTTCGGTAAGTGACACATGGATACAACTTGGTGATGTGCTATAAGCTGGAATTCAAAAGAGGAGTTAGTGTTTTCAACATTTTGGTGAGTAGGGAACTCACATTTCACATTTTTGCAACTTCCCTTCTCTATTCTTCTTGGAAGTCAGCTTGGCATAGGAGTTGGGTGAAAAGAGAACTCAAGGGAAACTTGAAAAGAAAGCTAGGAAGATCAATAAGTAAGAAAATTTCAGCATTCTTCTTCATTCTTCTTCTTCCTTCTTCCCCGCTTCCCATCTCGTTTTTCTCCTTTTATTTAAGAGGGAAACTTAGAGATCAGTTGTAGAAGGAAGAATTCATTGGAGATAAACTTCATCTAGATGGCAAACATAAGGTAGGCAAATACTTTCATGCATATAAACTAAAATTTATATAGAAAAAAATTAGTTTGAATAATATGGATTGCATGGATGTGAATGAGAATTGTAATGATAGATTTGATGCATGAATGGAGTTATTCTTATTACATTTATAAATTCTGGAAACATTTCATCTTGCTGAAATTTGTTTTAAAATTTGTGTTCCTGAAATTGGATTCTTGTGTTGAGTGTGAAAATATTGGTATCATTTTGCTTGACTGGAAGAATAGGTAAATCTAATCCATTTCTTTTGAAATTTGAAAATGTTTTAGTTTAAAGTGTCTACTTCAATTTCTATAACAAAAGCTATTCATAATTATAACACTGAATGATTTTGGAACTCTCTTTGCTAAAGTGTCAGAAATTAATTGAAATTTGACATAGTTTAGTGTGAAGGGGAAAAAAAACATCAAACGGAATTGAATTTTCATGAAAACAACATGCTTAGAAGACTTTAATACCTACAAATTAGTACTTTAAATGTTATCCAACTAATAAAATTAAGTACTTTTCTAGTTAATTGACGTTAATTTACAGAATATGTCCAGATTTTAGTTTTTTGATATATGCCGACTAAAATTAGGTTTTGAAATATTCAAATTTTACCAAAAATAGTAGTTAGATAGCTTACTTAATTTGCTACAAATTTTTTATTCACCACTTGCTCCAAAACTAATTCTTAGTCTATATTCTAGTTGGTTAAATACTACCAATGAACTGTTTGTACTTTTAGCAAAATACAACATTTCTATGCTTTCATAATTATAGTGGTTTTCTTGTTGGTATGATATGATTAACCATGCTGAATGAATTCATTATTAGAATGGTGTTGATCTTTTGAGATGTGAAGATAAGTAGTAACTTTTGATTTGAACTTTCATTTAAATGAAATTTGTGGTTTCCTTATTTTATTGCGTTGAATCTAGTGACTCGACTTGAATAAGTGTTTTTATGTAATTGTGATTTTCGGTTTATTTGATCGAGCTTATCTTCTTTTTCTTGCCCAAAGTCTTTTTCACACCTCCATCACCGTCGGAAGTGAAGAGGCTGAATGGAGAGCTATGAAAAATATCTTTTCCCACGAATTTCAAATTACAAGGAAAACAAAGAAATTCTTTTGCAAAAAAAATTAAAAAGAAATAGTTAAATGGCGTATTCATAGAAACCTGAGCCAAGGAAGTTTATGACAGAAAGTAGAGATAATATAAACATGCTAGGTACAAAACAGAAGGTAGCCAAACTTTCTTCCAATTGTGATCAATATGATCATTAGTTTGGCTTTTTAGAAATCAATCCCATCTCCAATGAGAGTACAATAAATTAAAAAATAGAGATGAAAAATGTTTGAAGGGACATTTAATCTTCAGTTCCTTTTATGGCATTAGTTTATGTATTTAACCTTTGATAATATACCTTCAATATTTTTCTACTTAGAACAAAACTTTCCGTTCTTTTTCCATCAACATTTCAGTTAGCGAAGAAACCAAGGAGATAATTAAATGGCGTATTCATAGAAACCTGAGCCAAGGAAGTTTATGACAGAAAGTAGAGATAATATAAACATGCTAGGTACAAAACAGAAGGTAGCCAAACTTTCTTCCAATTGTGATCAATATGATCATTAGTTTGGCTTTTTAGAAATCAATCCCATCTCCAATGAGAGTACAATAAATTAAAAAATAGAGATGAAAAATGTTTGAAGGGACATTTAATCTTCAGTTCCTTTTATGGCATTAGTTTATGTATTTAACCTTTGATAATATACCTTCAATATTTTTCTACTTAGAACAAAACTTTCCGTTCTTTTTCCATCAACATTTCAGTTAGCGAAGAAACCAAGGAGATAACTAGGAGAAGAGGATAGTATATAAAGCAAAAGAGTGGACAAAAAAACATTTCTGAAGTAGCGTTCCTCAAAAGATATTGGTTTTCAGAGAAGAGAAGAAGAGAGACAGTGTGTATCAAACAATAAGGCTTCATTTGGTTAGAGAAAAAGCCAATGTCTTGGTTTTCTTTCCTTAATTTTAGAATTTATAAATACTTTTATTTTACATTTTTTGATCTTTTATTTCACATATTACACTAACTCCAATGAAAAAAGTTAATTTAAACTAACAATTTTTTCAATCATTCCTCCAACCAAATGCAACATAAGATAACTCTGATAAATTTTGTCCCAATAATGGAAATTTTGGCCAAGACCTGCTTTAGGTCTCGAAAATGATGCTTTTTCACTTCAAACAAGAGTGCGTCACACAAGAGAGCCTTTGTATCTATAGAAGAGAATTAGAGGTCATTGTGTTAATGCTTACAATATAATCATCAAATTTAACTTGAGGATATCAGAGGGTAGGCTATGATAATGGATTGATGGTTGACCACTCTTCTTAATTTCACCTCTTTTTCGCTCAAGTTAGCCCAACCGACTTTGTTAGCACTCAGTTTCTTAAACTCTTTTCTTGGTTGCTTGATGCAACCAAACTCAAATCTTTTGAGTTTGGTTTACTCAACTGCTTTAAGAAGGAAAGGAGGAATGAAGAAAGCCATGGTGATGAGCTAGAAAATAAAGAAGATGGAGACACTGCTTTCTCAAGAAACCAAAACAAGCTTCTCTTTGCCTTAGCATACCACTTAACTCCATTTCTTCTACCTTAACCCACTTGGGGTCTCTTCCTTTAGGGTTTTCTAAATTGGGTTTTAGATTACATTTCCACTAGTATTCATGGGCAAGGAAATACAAAAGGTACTCTAGCTTGATCCTTAAACTACTCTTTGTCCTTTTCCATATATGCCTATTCCTCGTGCACAAAAGTGTATTGGCTGTAGCTTTTGCCCTTAACTTCAATTTGCCAACTATCCTTGCATGTCTGCTAGGAATCTATCAAATTCCCAATTGTTGTCATAGTCACCTAGTAGTATTTCAAGCTTGATCAAGAAAAAGTGTTGGGTTATCCAAGTTGTCTATTTTCTTTCGACCCAAGCAGTCTGTCAACGTTGATGTTTTCTCATCTTGAGATATCCTCAAGGTCAAGGCTTCCTCTTTCTCGACATGTCATTAAGACCTTCTCTCTCGAGCCAAGTAGTAGGTCTCAAGACTTGGTTTTCTTTTGATTTATGTTGTTGACACCTATGCTAATGCTCAGTATCCCAAATGTCAAGTCTCTCATGTCGATACCCGAGCAGCTTTGTTCTTATTGAAATCTCTCACAATGATCCTGCCTCCGTGATGCCGAGTCCCTAAAGACGTCACTAATGTAGGGCAACACCTCAGTATCCTTTGATAAGCTTGACGTTGGGGCAACACACCTTATGATGTCTCAAGATAGATGTTTCCATGTATTGGGTCTCGAGGCTTTATTCTCCATCAACTTGAGAAGGCTAGGAGTTGATGCAAGTTCTATTTGTTCTCCAGGTCAGCACTTAAACCTCAAGGCCTCAAGAATCCCAAACCTTTGGACCTCTAGATTATTGGATCTCTGAACTTTAGACCTCTAGATCTTTCAGGACTTTGGATCCTTTGGGTTTGCATGTGTTTCTATCTCTAAAATGTGACACTTGACGTTGGCAGGTCAATTTTCAAATTTCTTGAGGTATCACGATTGTGGGGTGATTCAAGGTTATCTTTAGTAAGAATTGACGTAGGGGTACCAACCATCAAGTTCTCTCAAGGTATTGTTGTCTCGTGTCAACTCCTTGACGAGTTTTTGGGGAGGCTTAAGCCTCAGTTCTGTCGAAGTCTCACAATTGCAAGGTGACTCCTCAGCATACTTTTGATAGGCACAACATTAGAAGTTAAGTCTAGAGTTTTCTTAAGGTGTCGATGATTCTAATGTTAGGTATCAAGGCTATTTTAGTACCACAAGGATGGTGGTTATTAGGAAAATTATTGGATATACCAATTTATTCCCCTAATCACATCCTCTGAACAGTTATAAAATTATGAAGACCAGATACAAACTTCACAATCAAATTCATATCATTAATGGCATTAATAAATGGTCTACGTTATAATAGCTCATTTAACTTATGACAAAAGGAAGTATAATACTCATGCAATAGATAATTTGCCTTATTAAAAGAGGTCAGAATATTAAATATAGACACATGAAACATTGTTATTTAAATATATGGATGGCATAAAGTCCACATCTACATGAAAATTTCTAAAACATTACAATGGGCAAAATAGAGGGTTCAAGATTGTTCTACATCCAAGTGACATGCACAATCCAAAGCCTGTCAATTGGCATGTTTAGGACAATTAACCTTGATAGGAGATGCAAAAGCTTATATAGAAAACCACAAGAAATCTAAAAGTCCTTAATGAAAAAACATACACTATTTAACTTGGAAAATATTTCATATTCAAAGATTGATGTGGTGATAAAACCACGACTATCATCCATACATTAAAATAGGATGGCACTCAATGCATAGGAAGTGTATATTACATGGAAGAGCAATGGGTATCAGGTGGGCTAAGGTAAGCTTTTGTATTTAACTTATCACATGGCAACAAAAACAATTTTTACAATGATGGAAGCCAGGTAGCTACCAGTAGTGAGAGAATATGGCAACAGTGAAAGATGTATAAGCGGTGGTGTGATGACTAAGGTATCCGTTGACGGATGCAGTATGGGTTGTGGTGAGTAGGCACTTTGACAAGTGGAGGGAATGGATGGCTAGGGTACACTAGTGCGGTAGAGAGGAGGTGGTGGTAGCTTAGTGTGATAGAAAGGGGATAGTGATAAAAACTAGGGATATGATAGAGCCTACAAACATATTTAGGGAGAGTTCAACGCAATCTAGAATATTAGTTTATTAAAATGTCAATATTACCTACATGCCTCTATTATCTATCAATTATTATTTATTTGGTTTAGTATCGTGATATTATGAATTAAGATGTAACAAGTATCACTCTTTAATGGACTAAAAATAATTTGATGTTAAAAATCAAGCTCCAGATTTTTCTCCATAGAATTAAATCCTCATACACACTTGCCTCCCTTACTCTTGACTTCCTCTGCCTCTTCCTCGTCACTAAGCTATTCGTAGGTGAGGTGGCATCTGAATAGATTAGATGCCATCTTAGATGGCAATATAGTTGTGCTCTCTTAGCCCAGCGAAAAGGGAGCTTGCTTGAGAACTAAGGAGTCTTAGGTTCGAGCCACATTACTACAATTTTCGAATAGTATGGTGTTCAGAAAAAAATCAAAAAAAAAAGATAGCAATATTGAAAATTCTTTTGTAATATTATCTAAACATGTCACCAATCCAAACAATTAATGTCTTCAAATAACATTGAGCCAAACACCCTCTAAGAAATTATCTTGAACCCTAAAGTGTGTACTTTTATTAGGAGAACCATAAGAAAGCCTAGAAAAATGTTAAAATATTAAAGATAACTAAATGTCAGCACTCTTCCTGTTCTTATATGTGCAATTTCATATCCCACTGTTATATGGCAACTGCAGTCTACTACAAGAGAAAATATGCCTAGATCTTACAGATTCTCTGAAAAATGAACAGAACCCTCCAGCTGAAGAGTTGGAATATGCATTGTTCATGGGAGCTCTATGTCGTTCTTATCATGTTAGCTTAAAGAAGGGATTTACACAAACTTTAAAAATTTGTACTACAATTTCAGGAAAGATTTCAACTCCATCATGGAGAGTAAAAAAACTTTCAGCATGTTGTAGAGCATGCATAATAACTACAACCTTTCATAATTTATTCTTAATGCATATGCAGTTAATAATTTCAAACGTTTAACAAGGACTTTAAGCAATTCTATGTTCATCAACATTGTTCAAACTAAGAAAACAAAACAAGTGGGAAAAAAATTTCTCAAATAGACCAAAACTAAATTTTAGAACCAAAATGCAAAAGTAGAAAGGCTGGAGTTTTATGTACAGTGGACAGATAGTCCAAAAACCTCTCAAAACCATGAAATACATCCTGCTTCAATTTTTCTGAGAGCACTAAGAAGTAGGTTAGAAAATATGGAGGTGTTAAATTAGCCACTCACACACTTCGAAAAAGGGGTCAAATTCAAGGATCTTAAAGAAGAAAATAAATCTAAAAGCTCTTGGACAGCCGATGAGTAGAAAAGTGATTGACAGAATGCAAATGTAACAGAAGAACTATCCAACCATAGTAAGATACATTCTATACTAAAGAAAAAGAGCCTATGGAGCACTCTATAAGACAAGGTGACAAATTCCCAAGTTGAGAGAATGTTCAAAACCTTAATGGCATTTGAACGAGAAGACTATCAGATAAAGAAAGGGAGATCATACCCTACAAAGTACGATAATAATAAAAATCCTCTAGGGTACAACGACCCAAAGTTTTAAGACTTTCAACAGCATAAAAAATCTAAGGCAACATGTTCTGCAGCTTAGGAGAAATTGCTGTGACAACAATGGAAATGACATCTACTTATTGAAACAATTTATGAGCAACAATTGCCAAGCTTTTGAATAATATTCCAAGCTTCCAAATGCCTCAAAAACTACGTTAGCTGAACTAGAAGACCTCTTCATCAGAAGATTTGCAAGCACAAAAATGCGAGTCATTTTGGCTGGCCTCTCAAGAGAACACAAAAACAAAGATAAAAAAATAACAAAGTTCATGGCTTGATGGCAAAATATGAGCCTGAATGTGATAAGCTTCCTACAGAAGATTAGGGAATTGAACTTATCATTGCAAAGCTGGATGCGCCAATGACAACATTTGTCTAAATTACATCTAATAAATATGGTCTACAGTACAAACATAGTTAAGAAATCCATAAAGATTACTAAATGACATGCAGAAGCCCTAAAGCTCAAACACAACATTAGTCATGAACAAGAAATATAAAGCAATTATTTTTATGCTTGAACAAAACATTCACATTCTCATTTAAAATAGGTGTATCATGATAAACAAACCATAAAACTTGAGAGTTTAACAAAATGATTTACACTACCCAAGATCCGACCTATAGCAAAATAGTTTCAAACCCAACAACATTTTAAGAATATAACTTAACCACCAATTGTGATTTCCCAATATTAGCGGTTTTACCTTAACTAAATTTGCACCCTATATATTCATTATTAGATCTACTAAGACTAAAACTTTACTTCAAAGAATTTCCTCATAACTTGACTTTTATCTTAACCTTGTTTTTAGTCTTATTAATGACAAAAATATTATTTACAAAAATCATATACATACACCAAGGTATCTCCTCTTAAATATGTCAAGTCAAAACCTTCATAACCAATACAAAGAGATAAACTTAAAGCTCAAAGTTGATATAATCCAACCGTAATAGAAAATGTCTTAGGGGCCGTTTGGTTTAATGTTATCTTGATGTTATGTTATGTTATATTATATAGAGAAAACAATTGTTTGATTTAATGACATCTATAAATAATCTTCTATTAAGCTATAAAATTATTAGTAAAAAAATGACGTCTAAATGTCATGACATCTACATTACATAACATAACACCAAGATAACAACGAACCAAATGTCCCCTTGGTCAATTTCCTTTTTGTTAGACACAAGTAATGCCCCTCTTATACATGTCTTTAATAAACTGAACTTAAACAATGCAAACACTATTTTTTTCCAAATCTCTCCAAAACATTTCCCTTAGAAATTTATCGTAAGCCTTTTCTAAATCGATAAAACCAAATGCATATCATCTTTTCTCCCCCTAAATATCTCCATTAAACATCTCAACAATGAGAAAATAACTATAAGTTAATAAAGTTCATCAATCCTGTTTCCCACAAGGAAACAAAACAAGCAATTTTGTTTCCTTCTCTAATAGACCGAAACTGTATCTTAGAACCAAAACTTGAGAGAAGGAAGGTTGGAAGTTTATGTGCAATGGATGGACAGCCACAAAAGCTTTTCAAAACCACAAGATACATCCTACTTGATTTTCCTAAAACATAATCAATAATTAGTATCATATACAACATTACACAAAGATAATAAGCCGAAAATAGTACAAAAGACTGACATCAAATTAAAAAAAAAAGAATATTGATAACATTGAATGGATGAACTTAGAATCAGTCTTGTGGAATAAAAGAACTAGATTGACAAGTTGAACATCCTAATCTAGAGACATGGTGGATTATCCAAAAATGCAATTTCAGAATCAATTTAATTCTGTGTATTTTTTCTGTCTGGACAAAGGAAGGATCCCAAAAATTGTCCTAACTTTTTGTTGTTTAATCTCTATTTGATTGATCAACGTGAGATGTTCCGAAACCTTGTTGCTTACGGAATCAAAATGATCTCTGGTTCACTCTTGGCTCAGATGATTACAAAGCTTTTGAGCCTAAATGAACGTAAATGTAACGAAATAACAATAAAACTTATACCAAAATCAACTCCAGAACATTGGAGATATCTACCTTGTAGAAGACACGCATCAAAGAAGATAAATAATGATGGAAAGGGGCATTAGATATCTTGGACTCATATATAAATATATATATATATATGTTTATATATATCAGACTCATGTAAAGCTGAACAAAATAATTGGAAAACATGCCTTAAATACCTTGCATTTTAGAACTGGATCTTTTGCAGAAATTTTGCTGAATGATGAAATGACCATATAAAGTGTTAGACCTAGCTCTTACCTAGCAGATTAAAAAAATGAATCAGATCATTGATTAAAAGAAATGTCATTCAATATCCCATATGTCTATGTCTCGAACAAAAGAATGTACAAGGGTAAAGCACTGCAGAAAAACCAAGCTAGTTGATTTGATAAGTTTCTATAGCATAATAGGACAAATTTGATAATGTAACCGGGAGTATTATTAGGAGAGAAACACCAAGGAGCTCAAATTGGACCCAATACACAAGTGAATAGACAATAATTAACGTAAAAGCCTAGACGACTGTGTAAGGGCCACCACTTTTATGTCAACACCACAACTCATTATTAAACTATTAATATGAGACAACTGCTAATGTGCATTCTAAACAAGTACTTTGCATTATGTGCATTACAGTTTTATATACTTTACAAAAATGAAATACAGCATAATACAAGTATTGACCCATGCAAACAATGAACTTTAGCCATGCATTACTCTAGCTGGCTGGAATTAGCAAATCTAATTAACAAGCCAACTAGGCAAACTTATATTTGAAGAAAGAAAGGAGCAACTAGTACCTTTGGGCATAAGCTGAGATTCTTTACGTAACAATTTCCACCTCTGCAACAAAGACCCTCTGCACAAAACACAAATATTCTTAAAAAAATCTTAAAAAGCAACTATAATCAAACCACAGACACACATGAAGCTCTAAACTAATTTACCCCATAATTACACACAGTGAAAATACTGCACACAGAGAAATAAATAAATAGTAAATAAGACAGCAAATTAAAGCTTAACTATTAAAACAGGATGTTTCATAAACTGGCGATGCAAAATCAAGCATAAATAAGGAGAAAAAAATAGTTTGACGTCTCCGCCATTTGTCGTATATCAGAACAAAAATTCTGCATTTCTTGAAAATGCAAACAAAGTAAAATAGCTACAAAGAATCGTTCTTTATATTGTATAAGATTGTGTAAATATAAGTTATTTAAAATTACAATCAAGTTTATTATTTAATGAAATATTATGTTTTAATCATGTGTTTAATTGGTTTAAGAGACCAAGCATATATAATTGGTTAGTGGATTTCCCTAAATCATTAAGTTAGTTCTGTGAAAGTTGACAAGGACTCATTAACATAATTAGGACTCGTTTGATTCAGATTTTTTTCAACTTAACACAAATTTCCAACTATAAAAATTAAATTCATTTCACATTCAATATAAATATAAATATTAAAATTAACTTTATTTTATATTTTATGTATTTTTTAATATTAAAATAATTTTTTTCATTCAATTTATAAAATAAAATATTTTTATTTTATTCAAAATTTAATCCTTAAATCAAACGAAGTCTTATTAAAATCTTAAAAAGCAAATCAATATTAGATTTTGATCTTTTAAATAAAAATAAACCCAATAAATAGACATATGAGACTAATCTTTTAAACTAATATAAAAATAGAAAAGTTTATATCTTAAAAATACTGCACATAGAGAAATAAATAAATAGTGAATAAGACAGCAAATTAAAGCTTGACTATTAAAACAGGATGTTTCATAAATTGGCGATGTATAAACAACCGAAGGTAAGTAAAAATATCTGATTTGCCATGAAAAGATAAAGACAACTAAAACGAAAGTGGATGTCATTCTTCACTAGCAAAATCAAGCATGAAATAAGAAGAAAAAATAGTTTGAGGTCTCCGCCATTTGTGGATATCAGAACAAAAATTCTGCATTTTCAGAAAAGAAAATATAAACAAAATAAAGTAGCTACAAAGAATCGTTCTTTGTATTGCATAAGATTGTGTAGGTATTTCAACAAAGAAACAAACAAAGATCCTTACATAATATCAACGAACTTTAACGTTGTTCCGTCTGTGCATTAAGTAAAACATTACGTACACAATAACCTGGTTTTCTTCTTAAAAGAAAAGCATATACAAGAAAATATAAAGGAAAAGAGAAGATAGACGGAATCAATACTGCAATTTCTGGAACCTTGGACGGAAAAATGGAGGGCAGAGAATGATGGAATGGTGCGCAGCTGAGCCATGGGGAAGAAAAGCTCGGACGATCCCAGTGGATAACCAATGCTTGAGATCTAGGGTTCGCAAGAGCTTAAAAGAACTGCAAGTGATGTATCTGGTAAAGCTGTTGTCACACTGGTGACGTATCTGCTAAATCTGTTGTCACACTGGTGATGTATATTTGTAAATTCTAATCCTGCATCGTTATAAGATTTATATATATCAATATATATGCATAGTATGAAATATGATAATATTGTAAGGAGACAAGATGATATTACAAAATAATTTAATATCCTAATTTGTTGGTAAATTGAGCTATAAGACCTCATCCGGTCTACGGTAAGGTGGCGATTATTTACTCGGTCTATGTGACTGACTGTTATTTTTCAAGTAAATAACCTGTCGCCAAGAGAAGACTGCAAAATCTTCAAGAAAGATGTTTTCCTACCTCCTATGACCCCATCGATATTTATCCTTATCTCTTGGTTTAATTGCTTTACTTCTTTGTATTCTAATCTAAGGTTACTCTGGGTAACCTGTCTAGTGTTTCAATTTATGTAACTCTGTTTTGAGTCTAATAAAGATTTTTTTTTATAATTTGTTCTGTGATTCTGACTGTAAGTCACCCCTTATTTTATGAACAATTGATCTTTGAAAAATGAGGGGTGACATTACTCATATTAGCTTTCTCTATTTGGCTCAGAAAACTTATTAGATTCGAAATAAGAAAGCATAAATACGACATAAAAATAATAATACGATACATTAATAACTTCTCAAATTATAAAATATTAACACAGCAAGATATAAAAAATAATATAATTATGTTGTTTCATAATGGTTTTTATTTAATTTTATAGAAATAAAAGCATAGAAATGGCACAAAACATGAAAAAAATATTATAGTACGACGCATTGAAATGTACAAAAAATATTCCACTCACACGTCACGATTAAAATAATTGGTGTATTTCGAATCTGATGAAATTAAATTAAGCGCACGTGCACGATTACACGCTTACCATGCGTGACTGCACGATCACACGGCTTCGTAAGTTGTGTTTGCCACAGCTCTCGCTTACTTTCTTTCCCTTCTCCTCTCCGTTTAGGGTTATTTTCTCTAACTCAGTTTTTCGTAGCTGCCGATCAAAATTTCCCATTTACACCGCCGCAGAGCTGGTACCCGATCGAAATATTTGGCTTCGGTATGATTTACAAATATTCTCCTTTTTGACCTTTTTTTCGTTATGGTATTGTGGATTCATACAACAAACATATTTGAAGTCCTTGTTGCTTTGTCGTTTTGATGGTACAGCCAGTATTTTAACAAATGCTTTTTCAGTTCTTGTGTGTGCATTAACCAGTTCAAACTGAAAAATCAAACTAAACAGTTTAAATTTGGTGAGTTTGACTTAATTTAGAATATGTCTGTGTAGTATAAGTGAATTTTTTTTGTTATGATTTGGGTTCGATTTCTTGAAAACCAAACTAATTAAATTAACTGAAACATTACATAGCATAATGTACTTGAAATTATATATTTATATATTTTAAAAATTTTTATTTGGTGGAATAAAGATAAAATTATAGTTTTAACCGAATCAATCCAAATCTACTGAATGATTCGTAAGATCAGCTTTTTCTTTCTTTTCTTTTCCCCCTTCTCATTGCTCCTTAGATCAGATCTAAGAGTCATTGAAGTGAAAACTCAGAGATCTCCGATTTTTTTAAGTTGACGTTTGTCAAAGACTTTCTTTCTAATCGGCCATAAAATTTTAGTAATTGCAGCTTTACAATGACAAAATTAGTGGAGTTTAGTCATTGGCCTAATGAATGACAATAATTGCTTCCCATGTAGATGATTTTCCATGATAACCTTTAAAGTGAAACTTCACTTAGAATAGCTGTGTTATTCTGTTAAAATTTTGAGAAAGTTGGAAGACAAAGAATGACGAAGAAAAGAAGAAAATAAGTGGGAGAAATGGACTCTACAATTAAAGATAAACCCATTTCAGAATTAATAATTTGAATAATAGACAAAATTCTCGAAAAAAGAACCATTTCAAGATAAAAATTATTCTTGATTTCGAAGGGAAGCATGGTCAAGCAATTACAGATATGCTGAGAATGATTGAATGCAAAAGGATAAGAATAATGAATGATTAAAACTTCAGACATACATCAACCTCCCACTTCAATGAACATAATACAAAAGAAAATTACAAAAATATTAAATATCTTATAACATATATTCTTTCTTTGACATAAAGTATTACAATCTTGCAGTTTTAGGTCTTCAAACTATGATTTTGAATTCAATCTTTCATCTTCGATCTGGCTTTTGATCCCAGTTTTCAATCCGTGTTCAACCTTGCTCGTGAAATTCAACTATAAGAAATTATAAATTCATATTGCAAAAACATTCTTTCATTCTTTCAAAGAATATAGAAGTGAATATCTATAAAAGTACAGAACTTATGCCTTGAATCAATAATTCAATTATGACTGAGTCATGTCTCATGACTTTTGATAGTAGGGTAAATAGCTTAAAAATATGCTATCAAGAAATTTCTAGTGGCAAACTTTTATGTCTTTGCTACGTCGTCGTTAAAATTCAAATTATAGTTTGATAATAGACTTTCATACCATTGATATGTTATCTAGCAAGCTCAAAGTTGGTTGGATAAGGAGAACGTTAAAAAAAAAGTCATAAGCAAGTAAATCATGATTTCACAACTAGATAAAGTTGTATAAGAAGTCTAAGCAAACTAAATTGGTGAAAGTAATTTACTTGATGATTTTTACTTCATAATTCCATCCTAAGTTACCACAATGTTCTTGGACAATAAAACTTTTGGTTCTTGATGGATCATTCTGTAATTATCAAATTGGAAGTGTAAATGAATTAGGTTCATTCATGGATACTTGGATGATGGAAACATGTGATCCTGACAAGGTTCTTCCTTCATCCCCATTTATCTTTTGCCATCTATTCATCTTTTTCATATATCAACGGTGCTTGCTCAAATTTTATATGACTACGATATAACAATGCACAAAAATGATACATAAGTCAAGTGACATCGCACGGTTTATGATAAGTCATGCCTTCTCACACAACTTAGGTATGTGCGATGCAATAACTTACATTGAGGTCTTCCTATTTTAGGTGATTAGGACCCCTCCCTTCTCTTCACCTTAGTTCTCCCATTATAACTGACAATCAAAATTTCCCCTTACCTTGTAGAATACAGTTCATGGCATTGCTACTTCAAAGCCAGTCCCCTGCCAGAAGATTCTTATGGAAAATTTCCAATTTTGCTTTTAACGTTTTGGTAAATACAGCCTAAATTTTCTATCAAAAAAAAAATACAGACCAACTACCTGAGACCAACTACCTACAGCAACTCTGCGTTCCCGGGTCCGAATCAGCATCACCTGCGCAGATCCGATGAAGAAAACCTCTTCTCTTCTAAACACTCACAGTGCAACTTTTTTTTCTTCATCAAGAGCCGCCCTCTTCATTACTCCACGCTCCAGCCTTATAGAAGAGGACGGCGGTCGGAAGCTGCCGGCTGAATACGTCGCGAGTGTCGACGTGGCGAGGATCTCGCGGAAATCTATTGGTAGTGCTACCTGGATGCGACTCGGCGAAGCAGGAGTGGCCGAGCGAGGCAGAGCTGCCGTCGGGTTCGGCCCGTCGCAAGATCGGCAGGGAAAGAAGGCCCGATCCAATTTTAGGGCTGAATCTTATATAAATAAAGATGCAATTACACCTAAGTTCCCATACTTTCACAGAATCACGATCATTCCCAACTCCTACCTAATTTGAGTTGGACCCAAAATGATCCAACCCACGTACAAGATTCAAATCAACTCATAATATATATGTCATCAAAGTCAGTATTCCCATTGATATGAACTAATATTCAACTCATAACTGACTCAAATAAATTTCAAAATACATATATTGGATTCAAAAATATAAAATAAAATAAATAATGAGTTAATCTTCGCTTGAATACGAAAATCGTGTTGATAGGTAGTCAAAGAACTAATATGTCTTACATTATATGCCAGATTTTACTATACTCATATATATCTTATGATAAATGATGACATGAGCTGAGATCTTAATAGTTAATGAACTATCTTTTGCATCTGTAGTACTAAACGAGGGACGTATCTATATTATGTTGTTATATTGATAATATATTTGTTATTTTTATTATTACATTAATGATATATTTTTTTGATTTTAATCATTTTAGTAATATATACCATTATAAAAAAATTTATATGCTTACACGACAAATGATAATACTATAAGATAATAAAAATAATTTTATAAGCGATAGTGGTATACTGAGTTGTTAATATTTTGAAATATGATATTCCACCTTACCTAACGTAAAATAAATATTATTTATTCTATCTATATAACTGATTTATTGTTTACTTCTGTGACGATCCTAGCCGTCACACTAAAATTTATCTAAGTTAGGGGAGAAGGAAGATTAAAATAACAGCAGATGAAAATTAAATAGATCAAAAGCTACTACAAGAGTTCACATCACTATATCTTAGAACAGAATTAAATATCCAACAAAACAAATGAAATAGAACTACTATATTTTCAACCGAACGCATAAGTAAATAGTCACTCTCTAAGAAAATAAAGAAATAAACTAATTTTCTTCTTGACTGGCATTAGGGGTGGCAATATATGACCCGACCTGTGAACCCGACCCGAACCCAACCCGCAAATTTCGAGTATGGGTCATGAATTTTGACCCATTTATTAAACGGATTGGGTTCGGGTTGGGCATAATCGGGTCGGGTAGGGTTCGGGTTGGACATTTATCAAAAAATATTCTATAAACGGGTCGGGTTCGGGTCATGAATTTTGACCCATTTAATAAATGGGTCGGGTTCGAGTTGAGGCCATTCGGGTCGGGTCGGATTCGGGTTCGACCCGAACCCGACCCGCCGACCCATTTTGCCACCCCTAACTGGCATTCTCCCTATTCCCGTGATTAAGTGCTCCAGTACCTGCCACGTTAGTGACAGAGTCTGTTAGAACAGACTCGTAGTTTGTACACTAACAAAGCCTTTAAATAAAAATATTAAACAACAATAATAATAATAATAATAATAATAATAATAACATGTTGACATGATATAATAAGAATAACAAACAATTAAATATGTATAATATAGATTTTAATTAAGCATACATGTATGATAAAAAGATAAAATAACACAGTATGAACAATAAAAATTAAACAAACATAACACAATTTTCATAGCAAGTACAACATCAGCATATAAACAGAAACGATAAAAAAAAAGTAACGAGTAAATTTCTTTTTATTACTTTCACTTTTATCTTTTGGGCCCGTGATTTCTCATACTATGCCTCAACTGCCTTTTACATTTTTGGGGATCGTCACCCCCCATGAATAGCCTTCTATAGGCATATCTAATGGACGCCGTCGTGCCAAATATCATGTGAGGACCTCTAGTGGACACGTATCCACAGCAGACACGTATCTACTTTGGGGATCGTCACCCCCCATGACAGTTAGAAACTGCCAATGAACGCCATCGCGACAAATATTATATCATATGCTCAAGTTAAGGCAGGTGCGTAATCCCACAGAAATCACATTTAAATTTAATCCATTATCGCATTAAAATTCTTATATTGTAATTTATTAAATTGGCAAGTCTATGCACTTGCTCAAATATTAATTAATCTCATCGAGTATGACAATAAGTCCATACACTTATTTACTCACGCAAGCCCATGCACTTGTCCTTCTCGTGAGTGTCACAATCGAAAAAATAAATATATATTTACAATTAAATAGTTATAGCTTGACTCAAATTTTAAGTAGGATTTAAAACATCCATATTAATCATGATCCTATCAACTTTATAATTAAAAGTAATTACTGTTTATATATGTACATATCAGTCAATCAATTGAATGGCTTTAGGCAAAGCATAATATATTCATCAAATGACTTAAATATTATCTCTAAGGCCCTGTTTGGCAATGGGCTAAAAACCATGGCTAAAATTAGTCATAGTCAAAATCTTAAATTTATTTTAAAAAAACTTAAAAAATTATTTTATATTTCATCTCACACAAATTCCAACATTAAACAATCACTTTATTTCACATCCAACACAATTCTCAATAAATCAATCAACTTTACTTCACATTCTACACAATTTTTAATATAACCAATTTACTTTACTTCACATCATACACATTTTTCAAAAAAAGCTAAAAATTTCAACCATGTTCAAATAAAACTATGTTCAAGTCTAACTAAATTTCATATATAACTTTATTATTTTATGGAATCGATCTTGGTATAAATTTTCATTAAAATAACGTTAGTTCAATTATACAAAAAAAATTGCAATCTTTGTATTGCTCAAAAATCAAGCAGTTGAACAAAATCAGTCGTTCTATTAGCTTTTATATCACACACGTGTGCTTTATAGGATATAGAAAAATAATTAGTGATAGCAACTTTTTGTAGTTATACATTAACCTATTCGTATCATCTAAGAACATATATTTTTAGATCCCGTTTGACGTAGAGGCTAAAATAAGGATCAAAATAGTACTAATTTAATAATAATAATAATAATAATAATAAATAATTTTTTTTAATCATTCTACATAAATTTTAATATAAAAAAGTATTATTTTATTTCACATATTCAATAATTTTTAATAAAAAATATTAATTTTATTTCACCTACTAGACCAAAATATTAGAATCTAGTATTTTAATTTAGAATGTAAAATAAAGTTGATATTTTTATTAAAAATTAAATAAAATAATATTTTTTATATTAAAATTGATGTAGTATAATTAAAAAAATTTATTTATTATTATTTTTATTATTTTTAAAATCAGTATAATTTTAATTCTGATTTTGATCCTTAGATCTATTTGTCCACCTTTTTGCCAGATTTGTTGCCTTGAAACTTCTTTACATCAACAAAATTAGCAACATTACACTATTATTTTCATTTTTGACTTAACTTAACTTACATTTTTTCAGCCTTAAAAAACTTGTGAACAATATAAATCTATTTTAATTGAAGATATGTTTTTAGAGTTTAATTCATTGCATGTATATATTAACTGAATACTAGCAATTATACAATTATTTATTATTATATCAATAAATTTAAGCTAAATATATGTATTTAGAGATTGATTTATTACATATCAAATAATTTTAAGTAAATATCAAAAACTATATAACTATCCAATTCTATTTCAATAAATTTAAATACTGATTCATTACATACCAATATATTTTAATAGTTTTATATCTATTTATAATTGTATGCATTTATAGACAATTCGATATATGACAAAGCATTTTAAATGAATAGAAGTAATTACACAATTTCTATGATATAACGATGCATTTCAAAATAATACACACATTTAGTGACTAATTTATTATATATTAAAGTATTTTAAGTTGAATAGTGATTTTTTACAGTTATTCATTGCATTACGTTGAATTAAAGTGAAATACAAGTATTTAGAGCATGATTTATAGCATAATAAGATATTTTAACTGAATACAAGCAATTGTGTGAGTATTCAATTAATTTTTATAGTATTTGAAGAGAATATATGCAACTTGACTTTGATCTTGTTAATATTAAGAATTTTAACATAATACTCCGATTACACAATTAATATTTGCTATATTGATATATTTCAATTAAAAACAGATATTTCGCAATTTATTAAGGGCATTTGATTGAGTTTTAATGTAATACCAATAATTACACATCTTCTTATCAGTATATCGATCAATTTTAAGAGAAAAGGCTCTTTTAGAGACTGATTTATGATATATTAAAGAAATTTGAGTTGAATAGTGATGCTCTTGCTGCAATTCATTGCATTACATTAAATTCAAGTGAAATACAAGTATTTAGAGTACAATTCCTTACGTAATAAGTTATTTTAACTGAATGCTAGCCATTATTTTAGTATTCAACCATTTTTTATTACATTTGAAAAGAATACAAGAAATTTAATTATGATCTTATTTATATTAAGGCATTTTAACATAATACTCTGAATACACGACTAATATTTGCTATATCGATGTATTTCAGTTGAAATAGATATTTGGCAAACTATAGGGACATTTGATTGTGTTTTAATCTAATACCAGCAATTACACATCTTTTTAATAGTATATCGATCAAGGTTAAGCGAATAGGCACTTTTAGA
>KZ451982.1:6663354-6706108 GCA_002786265.1 Apostasia shenzhenica
GATAGTTCTAAGTACTGTATCTGCTTGTGAATCAATAGGGGAGTATTATTTAATATATTTAATTCAAGCGAATACAAGCTTTTAGAGTACACTTTCTTTACGTAATAAGTTATTTTAACTGAATGCTAGCCATTATGTGAGTATTCAATAACTTTTTATTATATTTGAACAGAATACAAGCAATTTGACTTTGATCTTATCTACGTGAAGGCATTTTAATATAATACTTTGATTACACGACAAATATTTGCTATGTATTTCCACCGAAATTAGATATTTGGCAATCAACTAGGGACATTTGAATGAGTTTTAATATAATACCAACAATTACATATCTTTTTATCAGTATATCGATCACGTTTAAGAGAATTGACTGTTTTAGAGACTGATTCATGACATATCGATGAATTTTAGTTGAATAGTGATATTTTTGCAGCTATTCGTTGCATTACATTGAATTGAAGTGAATAAAAGCATTTAGAGTATGATTCTTTACACAATAAATTATTTTAACTGAATGCTAGCCACTATATGTGTATTCAATCACTCTTTATTATATTTTAAGAGAATATAAATAATTTAACTTTAATCTTATTTATATTAACATATTTTTATATAATAGACGACTATTATTTGCTAGATCAATGTATTTAAGTTGAAAATAGATATTTGGCGATCTATTAGGGATATTTGATTGCGTTTTAATCTAATACCGGCAATTACACATCTTTTTAATAGTATATCGATCAAGGTTAGGCGAATAGGCACTTTTAGAGACTATTTATGATATATCAAGATATTTGAATTGAATAGCGACATTTTTACAGATATTCATTGTATTAACATTGAATTTAAGTGGAGTACAAGTATTTAGAGTACGATTCATTGCGTAATAAGTTATTTTAAATGAATACGAGCAATTGTGTGAGTATTCAATTAGTTTTTATTATATTTGAAGAGAATATATGTAATTTAACTTTGATCTTATCTAAATGATGGTATTTTAACATGATACTCTGATTACATGACTAATGTTTATTATATCGATGTATTTCAATCGAAAACCGATATTTGGCAGTCTATTAGAGACGTTTGATTGAGTTTTAATATAATACCTACAATTACATATAATTTTATCAGTATATCGATCAATTGTAAGAGAATAGGCTCTTTTAGAGACTGATTTATGACATATCAGTGAATTTGAGTCGAATACCGATAGTTTTATAGCTATTCGTTGACACTTTTTTTACGTAATAAGTTATTTTAATAGAATGCTAGCCATTATATGAAGGCATTTAAATATAATACTTTGATTACACGACTAATATTTGCTATGTATTTTCACCTAAATTAGATATTTGCAAATCTATTAGGGACATTTGATTAAATTTTAATGTAATACCAATAATTATATATCTTTTTATCAGTATATCGATCAAGTTTAAGAGAATAGACTTTTTTAGAAATTTATTTATGATATGTCCATGAATTTCAATTAAATAGTGATGTTTTTGCAGTTATTCATTGCTTTACATTGAATTTAAGTGTAATACAAGCATTTAGAGTACGATTCTATACATAATAAGTTGTTTTAACTTAAAACAAGTAATTGTGTGAATATTCAATTAGCTCTTATAGTATTTGAAGAGAATATATATAATTTGACTTTAATTTTTCTAAATGAAGGTATTTCAATGTAATACTCTGATTACACGACTAATGTCTGCTATATCGATGTATTTCAATCGAAAACCTATATTTGGCAATCTACTAGGGACGTTTGATTGAGTTTAATTATAATACCTACAATTACACATATTTTTGTTAGTATATTGATCAATTTTAAGAGAATAGGCTCTTTTAGAGATTGATTTATGGCCATGAATTTAAGTTAAATAGTAATATTTTTGCAACTATTCATTGCATTACATAGGACTCAAGTGGAATACAAGCATTTAGAGTACGATTCTTTATGTACTAACTTATTTTAATTGTATGCTAGCCAATATATGTGTATTCAATCACTTTTTATTATATTTGAAGAGAATGCAAGCAATTTAACTTTGTATTATGACATTTTAACATAATACTTTGAATACACAACTATTATTTGCTATATCGTTGTATTTCAGTTTAAAATAGATATTTTACGATCTATTAGGGACATTTGATTGTGTTTTAATTAAATACAGGCAATTACACATCTTTTTTATAGTACATCAATCAAGGTTAAGCGAATAGGCACTTTTAAAGACCGATTTGTGATACTGAAATTGAATATCGTCGAGTTTACGGATATTCATTGCATTAAAATTGAATTCAAGTGGAGTACAAGCATTTGGAGTGCGATTCATTGCATAATAAGTTATTTTAACTGAATACGACAATTATGTGAGTATTTAATTAGTTTTTATTATATTTGAAGAGAATATATGTAATTTGACTTTGATCTTTTCTAAATGAAGCGTATTTTAACGTAATACTCTGATTACACGATTAATGTTTGCTATATCGATGTATTTCAATCGAAAACCAATATTTGTCATTCTATTAGGGACATTTGATTGTTTTTTAATATAATTCCTACAATTACACTTCTTTTTGTCAATATAGCGATCAATTTTAAGAAAAATAGGTTTTTTTAGAGACTGATTTATGACATATAATTGAATTTGAGTTGAATAGTAATGTTTTTGCAGCTATTCATTGCATTACATTGAATTCAAGTTAAATACAAGCATTTAGAGTACAATTCCTTCCGTAATTAGTTTTTTTAACTGAATGCTGGCCATTATATGAGTATTCAATCTCTTTTTATTATATTTGAATAGAATACAAGCAATTTGACTTTGATCTTGTTTATATGAAGGCATTTTAACATAATACTTTGATTACACGACTAATATTTGCTATATATTTTCGCCGAAATTAGTTATTTAGCAATCGATTAGGGACATTTGTATGAGTTTTAATGTAATAAAATAACGAAAAATGATCTTTGGTTCTAATTTGTACTTTATAAAATTCTATAAAAACCATAAGTTAATATATTAAAAGTAAATATCATATATGTTTATCATATTATATATATATATATATATTAGGAGGGAGAACGCAACAATCAAAAATTACATAAAATAGTAATTCTATTTGCTCACAAATTTAATAATAAGTAAAACACGTAGTTAGAGGACCAAAGTCGTATATTTTTAATTATATTAAAATCTCAGTTACAGATAAAAGCATTGATTAAAAAAAATCAACTATTGGGAAAGGAAAAGTAATTTTTTATGATACATTAATGTTTTTTACTTATTTTTAATTGATTAATGTAATTCATAAAATAAGAAATAAGAAAATAAGTGTAATTTTAGTGATATAGCAATAATTCAGGAAGTGCATGAATAAATAATTAAATAGAACTTCAAAAAAAAATAATTAAATAGAACGCGGTTTCAAAGTCCGACAGCGACGTCCGTGTGGACGGAAACGTTGACCGTCAGTTGCCAGCTCAGCTGGCTGCCAACTGGCGTCACAGTCAACACAGAAATAGCTTTCTGGTTGACCACGTACGCACCACAGATATATCATCCAATTCTAAAATAAGTAATGTAAGAAAAAAATAGGTTAATTAGTGAAAGATTACTGTAGTTAATTATTAATTTGCATAATTTAAAAAAAAATAATTGATTCATCATTCATGTACTTTACTTAATATTATAAATAATTATTATTAATATATTATGGGGTAATTCCATTTAGATCCTTAAAGTTTACTTACTTGGACACAAATATCTATAAATTTCAAAACATGTCGTTGAGGTTCATAATAATTGCTAAATAGTTCATCAGGGCGTTAATTATTTTTAAAAACCTTTCAATCATGTTCAAAATAATATTTTTCGTTTAAAATACCATTATTTCATAAATAAAATAAAATAAATATTTTTTCAATTACAATTTTACCCCTCAGCCCACCCAGGGCGTCCGCGCGGCCTCGAACGACGACGGCCAGCAGCACGCGGCAACCAGTGTCCGCGCGCTGCCGGCCGCCTATGCGGGGGGACACCCGCTCGCAGGGCTTCTATGCGCGAGGTCGCGGCAGGTCTGACGCCGGCACGCGAGGCGGCCAGTTGCGACCGCATGTGCGCGAAAGTCGACTGCCACGCACTACCGATTGCCTGTGCACAGACGCGTTGTCGGTTGCCAGCACTCGCATCCATGCACAGGCAGCCATCGGCCTTAGTGCCATATTTTGAAAATTAATATATTAAGGAAGGGTTATTTTGTCATTTTTATGATATATAATGGATACTGTCACGGAAGGACAACAAGGTTCTATGTAATATTTTTTGTAGACCTGAATGACATGTTTTGAGATTTGTGGACTTTTGTGTCCAAGTAAATAAACTTCAAAAGCCTAAGGGGGCGTTTGGTTCAATGTTATCTTGATGTGATGTTATGTTATTTAGAGAAAATAATTGTTTGAATTAATGACATCTATAAATAATCTTCTATAAGATTATAAAATTATTAATCAAAAAATAACATCTAGATGTCATGACATCTAGATTACATAACATAACACTAAACCAAACGTCCTCTAAGTGAAATTATCTGATATATTTTTAATTTTATTCCCGATATTTTTTTAAATATTTAAAAATACTATTACACCTTTTTAAAATCACTCTCACTTGCGGTCGTCGCCTCACCACCCTCGTTGCCTCTCTACCCTCCTACTAAGGAGAGGAAGAGAGAGAGAGAGAGGACAAAAAAGAGAGAGAGGCATGAGGACATATCTGGCCCTGTTTGGCGCGATGACCAAAATCGGGATCAAAATAGTACTAATTTAAAAAACAACAACAATAATAATAAATAAATTTTTTAAATCATTCTACACAAATTTTAATATAAAAAAATATTATTTTACTTCACTTACTCAATAATTTTCAATAAAAAAAATTAACTTTATTTTACATTTTAAACTAAAATACTCGATTCGAATATTTTGGTCTAGGATGTGAAATAAAGTAGATATTTTTATTAAAACTCATTTAGTATGTGAAGCAAAATAATATATATTTTTTATTAGAACTTATGTAGAATAATTAAAATAATTATTTATTATTATTATTGCTCTTTTTTAAATTAGTACTATTTTGGTCCTGAATTTGATCCTCGCACTAAACAGGGCTAGGAAGATGAAGGTTAGTCCGATGCGGCGCGCCCTTCGGGGGGAAGGAGGGGACCAGGGCCTGATGGGAGGAGACAGATGAGATAAAATTAGAATTTTAAAAAATGTAAAGTAAAATATTCCTCAGATAATGACAAAAACTATTGATTTGAATTCTTTAAATAATAATCTTAATTTATGGAGACTTTTATTATTGTAAAGTTTTCAAAAAGAAGACAATTCGAAAAGTTTTTTAAAAATTAAGGACTAAAATATAAATGAAGATTAACTATAACGACTTCTCATTAATTAACCACAAAAAT
Organism: Apostasia shenzhenica; assembly: GCA_002786265.1. Lineage (NCBI taxonomy): Eukaryota > Viridiplantae > Streptophyta > Magnoliopsida > Asparagales > Orchidaceae > Apostasia > Apostasia shenzhenica. The sequence continues at coordinate 6,668,857 of KZ451982.1, forward strand.
CTAAGAATTAATAGTAATTAAGTCTTTTTAGTTTCTAAATTATCGTATAAATTCTCTAATTTAAGATAATATACAAATAGGTCTATTAATATTAAAAAACCTAATAAATGTTATTTTCTATAATTACTATACTAATTTAGTTAATTTAAAAAAATATTAATATTTTAAATGAATGTAACATCCTATCCCACCTAGTAACTAGAAAAAATATTTTTATTAGGTAATTTTGTTAATACTAAAGAATCTATATTTGTATATTATCTTAAACTAGATGATCAATTTGATTAATTTGAAAACTAAAGTGCTACTGTCAAAAAAAAAAATACGGATCTAATTTCATATAAGCCCAAATTAAAGGTGCTTGATTACTATTAACCTAAATTCTAAATAAGAAAGCAGTCACACTCATTAAAATCAATCTAGACATCTAATTAATAATATTCAAAAATATATTTCCCAATTCAGATTAAATTAATCAATTCAATTTACTTTTAATTTTACTCTAGCTATCAATTTAGTTGGAACTAAGTAATCCGATAAAAAGAAACAAGAAGCGAGAAGTAATTAAATTTAATGTGTATTTGAATTGAGTTAGCACAAATTTAGGTTGGCAGTGCTGAAACACGTTACATCATGCCTTCATTTAATTTATTGTACTTTTTATTGCTCTTTATTTTATTGCTATATGATAATCTATTTATTGCCTTGGTGTTTATCATCTCTACTATGATATAAATTAGAATTTTAATTTTTTAAAATGACTTTATATATATATATATATATGTATATATGTATATATGTATATTTAGCATAAAGTCTTATTTTTAAAAATGAAACAAATTGCTGAAAAAAGGAGAAAGTCATACTAGCCTAATGTAGTAAACCCTTAAACATAAGGAACAAAAGGTTGTTTACCTTGCGATTTTTTTAATTAATGTTGTGAATTATTTTATTATAATAATGGCTGTGAAAAAGTTGGCGTGAGGACCAAAATAGTACTAGTTTAAAAAATAATAATAATAATAATAAATAAATTATTTTAATTATTCTACACAAATTTTAATATAAAAAATAATATTTTACTTCACATACTTAATAATTTTTAATAAAATACAAACTTTATTTCACATCTTAGATCAAAATACTCGACTTGAATATTTTGGTCTAAAATGTGAAATAAAATTGATATTTTTATTTTAAATTATTGAGTATATAAAGTAAAATAATATTTTTTATATTTAAATTTGTGTAAAATAATTTAAAATATTTATTTATTATTATTATTGTTATTTTTTAAATTAGTATTATTTTGGTCCCGTTTTAGTTCTGTTTTGGTCCTCGCGCCAAACAGGGCCTAAACATAAGAAACAAAAGGTTTTTTACCTTGTGATTTTTTAATTTATGTTGTGAATTATTTTATTATAATAATAGCTGTGAAAAAATTAGAGTTAGTTGACTCAATTAAATTATAGAAAAATTTATATTTATTGACTCAAAAAAGACTTATTATAAGCAGTATCTCTTAAATCAAATATTTACAAATGGTATTATTTATTTTGAATATAAATTTATAGGCGGCACTCATATAGTAAATTTCGTTTATTATCTGTTAATTTAATGCAACTAGAGTTAACGAATATAACTAAGATTAATTTAGTGTTTCATTTAGGAGATAGATTACGTCATTTATATTTTCTATTTCTATTTTTCAAGTAACATTGTAGGTTCATAACACTAAAATTTATTTATGCATTAAAAATCAAATTCTAAGTTATAAAAAAATAATATGCAAGATGATTAAACTATGACTTACGGCCAACTTATAAAATGTAATTAGAAGGATTAAATAATTAATTGACATGCAGATAAGATATTCTTAAGTGTTATATTTTTAAATCTTCTTAATCTTTTAGTTGATTTAAACAAAATCATCAAATTTTACCTAATTTTAGAGAATATTAGATTAATGATCACTATTGAAGTTAATTAATAAAGGAATAGTTCAGCAATATTTAAGCTAACTAAAATTTTATTTTAACAATATGTTATATTTCATGTTATATATCTGAATAATAAAATTATTTAGATATTAATATGCAGTATTATCATTCTTTAATCATGCAATAGATTCTGAAAATTATAAGTTACGTAGATTTGAAATATTGTTATTATTATTTTTTGAAATATATGTGATAAAAAATAATATGAATTATTTATGTTAAATTTTATATTTGACGTGGAATAAAATGTATTGATTTATTAAATAATATATAAAATATGAAAAAAATATTTATATAATATTCAAATTTATGTTGTATGAGATATAAAATATTTTTAAAATTAAATATAAAATCAAGATTTAGAGCATGCTTGAGCTCAAAAACTTCATGTCAAAATAATTCAATTTAAAATTATTCTCGAGTTTTTTTTTATATAATTATGTATGTTTTGGGTTTAAATTGTATTTTATTTGGTGAGATGATAAATTGTGATAATTCTTTTATATATATATATATAATAATTGTATTCACTGAAATAAAATTTTTATTACTTCAAAGGTTATGCAAATAATAAAATAAAATTGATAAATTATATTACATTATAACTAGAATGAAAGAATAAATTATATTTTTACGTTAAAATTTATGAATGATATAAAATAATTATATTAGATGTGAATGTTGGAAGCTAAACCTGCCAGTTTGGTGGCCAAGGTTTGACAGCGTTAATTAAAGCTCGATCAAATTAACTCGACTTTTAACTTAACTTAAAAGAATGATTTTGAGTTGATTTTGAGGCAAAGCTAACACTCGTTTGAAGTAGCATTCGAGTTGGCTCTATAATATATTAAGTGTATTTTTTAAATTTTTTATTTGAATTATCGTATATTTGATGTAATGATTGAGTTTAAAATAAAAAAAAAAATTCATAGCTAGGGCCAGGGGGAACAATTTATACCCGTACTCGATTAAACCGTCCCGACCCGCCCCTGATGGAACTGGTATGGGTCTCAAATTTTACCTGCGATCCGTCCCGCCCCGTTATGAAATGGGACGGGCTCTAGTATATATAAATCAACTATACCCGCCCCGCCTCGCTCCGTTATTCATATTTTTTTATTTATTCTTATATAGGTTTATATAGAGTCAAATAAAAAGAGTACATTAAAAATGAAGAAATATAAAACATTGCTTTCATAGTGTAGTATTTATCATGTGGCTATGATTTTTATTATTTTAAATAGAGTAAAATAATTCGATTTTCATTAACATTAGTGAGGAAACGGGGCGGAGCGAGGCGGGGCGGGGTGGGGCGGAGCGAGGCGGGGCGGGGCGGGGCGGAAATGAGTATGGGACGGGTATGAGTAATGAATAATATATAGCGGAGCGGGTATGAGTATTTATAAACCCGACTCAAACCCGTCCCGTTGCTATTCCTATTCATGGCATCTCAACTTTTTTAATTGTTATTATTTCTCAAAATATTAATTTTTAGTCCACTCGAATTTAATTTCAGGCAAATTCAAAATTGAGTTATTTTGAGTTAATTTTAACTCAAAATTGAACAATTATAATTTTTAGTTAAGTTTTTTGAATTTTGAATTAATTTTAAGTAAATTCAAATTTAATCAAAATTGATTAATTGTCGGCAGCAGACATACAAAAAATTCATAGCTTAAGCATAATTTTGGACATAAATTTTTGTTTTGATGATAATAGATCATTTTATTAATATTGATTTATGTTTTACACAAATTATAAGAGAAAATAATAATTTAGTTTCATATTTTCATAGTTTAATATGAACAAAAAAATTTATTTTAACTTTATTTCACGTATTTATATGTACCTGTTTTTATAAGAAAATATTTGTGGTCTTTCCACAATTGGAATAAAACTTTACAGGGTGTTATGAAAAAAAATTAAAGCCTTAAAAAAATTATTGAAATAGTAGCAGCGAGTCAAAGCGACACCCACGTGGTTCTCCGCGTATCCTCTCGCGATAATATCGCCTCGCGAGAATTTGCCACAATTCGATTTCTCGCGGTCGGCCGCCTCTATATCTCTCTTTCTTTCCCTCCCATTCCGACTCGCTCCTTCCCAGTCAAAAACAAAATTTCCTGAGCTGCCGAATGCGCTCCGAGCTCATCAGACCTGAAAGCTAATCAGTTTATCGGAGCAGAAGGTGCAAATTTGGATAACTTCATACACTTGAATCTCTCTTCTTGTCTGCAATTTCGAAATCTTTTCTTTGCCGAAGTGTTTTCATCTAGTTTCATGGTGTTTTTAGCCAGTTCTGATCGAGCTCCAGCGGATATGAGTCGTCCCAAGAGTTTTCTCTTCCATCTCTTCTTCTTCTTCTTCTCTTACATCTCGCTTGGAGCTCCGGCATCCACGGCCACTGTCCTCTCTCGCGATGAAGGTGTGAAAGCATTTAGCTGTCTTTAGGTCTTGGAATGAGGAAATAGCTGGTTCTTTTTGTCTCGGCAGTGCGTGTTCTCCGTGAGATCGCTGAGAGGATCGGGAAGAAGGACTGGGACTTCGGAGTTGATCCGTGTAGCGGGAAAGGTAATTGGAGCATGGAGGATGAGCCGATCACGAGCGGGATCGAGTGCGACTGCCGCTTCGCTGGAAATTCGACTTGCCACATTATACGGATGTGAGTCATATTTTTTGAATCGGAAATGGAGATTTGGTATTCAGCGGTTCATCGTTGCTTTTTGAAATGCAGGTCGCTCAAGGGGCAGAATGTCTCCGGCGAGTTGCTTCCGGAGTTCAGTAAGCTTCGCTACATTCAGCAGCTGTGAGTGAAGTTATCTTCTGCCATCAATTTTTCGTTTCTCTTTTATTTGAAAAATGCGAAAAGTGCAATTCGTGGGGTGATTCAGTGAAGGAAATGTTTTTCGTGCTTCTCTTTTAGGGATTTGAGCAGGAACGTCTTCAATGGGAGCGTCCCTGCAGCATGGAGCACAATGCGCTTGCTCGACTTGTTAGTGGGCTCCATTAATTTGTTTCAAATGCTGTTGAAGTGTACTTTAGCTAATATTTGACTTTACCTTTGGAGATCTTTGATAAATTGTTGCAGAGAATTGATGGGGAATAGATTGTCAGGACCTTTCCCTGATGTCCTAACAAAGATGACCACCCTAAAAAACCTGTAAGGGGAGAAAGGGTTCTTCTCTTTTGTCTTCTTACTTAAAAAAAGGGCTTTTGTTTATAATTTGAAATTGGATTGAGGTTGGCAACTCTCTAGTAAAGCTAATAATTGTGTGTTTCAGGAGTATAGAAGGTAACCGCTTCTCAGGGTCTATTCCTCCTCGTATAGGAAATCTCATTAACTTGGAGAGACTGTGAGTATTTTATTATTTTTATCATCTAATATTCCTGTTATTTTCATCCCTATAATGATTTAGTCGACCTTTTATTGTAATTTTCATCATATCTTAATAAAGAGATTATGTTTTGTTTGTTAGCTTAATCAACTCCAATGAGTTCACTGGAGAACTGCCAGCAGCTCTTGGCAAACTGACCAATTTGATTGACCTGTAAGTGTAGTTTCACTTACATTTCTTTTGTGTTTGGGATGTTGGTTGCTGATTCAAACATTATTGTGTACAACAGAAGGATTGGTGATAATATGTTTTCGGGAAAGGTTCCTGATTTCATAAGCAACTTTACTCGTTTGGAAAAACTGTAAGGGGGACTCCATTCTATTATTTGTTAATGACCATGTCTTACTCGCATTTGCATGCATGAAAGTTAGTTCTTACAATATTATAATTCAAGCCTTTATGTATATCTATGAAGCATCGATACTTCGTGAAGTTTAACGTATCCTTATTAGATATTGATACTCTTCGATACTTAACCGATATGTATTCGATACGCCACATAGCGTATCAATTCTTATTTTACATTTATAAAATCCGATACTTGCTTGATCCTTTCTGATACTTCTCGGTACTTTTAATTAGAGAAAAATATTAAAATAGTTGGTCTGGCTGACACGGTTAAAATTAAAGAAATATCTCATATATATTACATAATTCATGCATAGATGCAAATTTTAAAATTGAGAAAGAGAGAGAAAGAGAGAGATGCACTAAGCTTACACAATTAGAATCACAGAAAGCTTCATGCATGCTAGTGTTTCAATAATAAAAAAACGATTTGGTACATACAAGCAGTTGTATCATCTAGTTTTTCTACTTTAACCAACATTTTTTTTGTTTTTGTTGGACACTAATCACTTTTTCTAACTTTAATAAAGCTCATATTACGAAAAATAGAACTTTGGCTTTATTTATTTATCTATTTATTTAATTAGAGTCTTGGAGAGAAGAGAGTATATATCTACTTTGATCATATCAGTGTATCTGAGTTTATGTCATAGTAGTTGTATTATTATCAATTATATCTCGTTTACATTGAGTTAATTGATTTGAGTTGGATTTAAATTGAAATAAAAACTAATCTACTGATGTATATTTAAACTCTCATTCTATTTAAATAATCTGTGACAGGTTGAGAATCAATTAAACAAATTTTATAATATTATTTAATTTAATATTTTTTAAAATTTAATAGCTATTGAAGGTTGTTTTTATTTTTTCAAGTTGAATTTTTCATAATATTTGTTTTAGTGATAATATCAAAAATATTTGAAAAAATATAATTAATTTAAATAAAATTTAAAAAATATTTTTGAAATTTATAGTAATAAAACGTGTAAGTTATTATAATCTACTAGAGATTTACACTTTAAATATGTGGATATGACGTATTATACATACATACATATATGAGAGCCATATCCTAACGTATTTGTATTTTTTTTAAAACAATTTGGCGTATCGTCATATATACATCGTATTATATCTGTATCACCGTATTGTACTCATACTTCATAAATGTATATCTTTCTACAATATCATAATACAACTTCTCAAGTATGTTTAGATCATCTCAAGCGAACAATATTAGTTACATTTTTAGAATTTGGCAAACTTTAAAGTAGCACATGGATAGTTTAAGATCCATGAAACATAGAAATGGATAGTTCTGATGAACCAACTTGAATGCTTGTCAATTTATTGCAGGCATATTCAAGGCTCTTTTCTGGATGGACCTGTACCTTCTGGCATTTCCAATTTGATAAAACTGTCCGATTTGTATGTAAAAGAAAATGTCTATTTTATCTGATTTACTTGTAGGTCATTGATTTGGATACTTCATTTCTGAAAAAAAAAAAATCAGGAGAATTACAGATCTTGGAGGAAATTGGTCAGCCTTCCCTCAGCTGAGTGGAATGAAATCCCTGAAAACATTGTAGGTTCGATATTTTTGAAGTGCATTCGACCATTTTATGCTTGGACATCTTGAGTTTAACAAATGCTTGCCCTGCAGGATATTGAGGAAGTGCTCCATTCATGGCAGCCTCCCTTCTTATTTAGGAAAGATGGATACACTGAAAAATTTGTAAGGCTTCCCTTCTTTTGTACTTAATTAGATACTTTGTATCCATCTTTTCCTGAGTTGTCAATGAGCTTCTTAATAGTGTTTTTCCAATTTCCTCTTTTTCTTCAAGCACATCATGATCATGAAGAATATATGTTGTTCAAGCTGTATGTTTATTAAGGTATTGCATATTGCTTGAAATGGTTTATTCTTTTACTTATTCTATTTATGTGGGAATTCATGTTGACCGGGGAACTTGCATGTGCATAAAACCACACAGGAACAAGCATAAGTTGATATTTTAGAACCACATGCCATATGACTAGATTTTCTTGAGTATCTATCTTTCATGTGAAACTTTCTATAGGTTTTGAATGCTGTATTTTGAAATTCTCTCTTTTCAAAACGATTGTGTAGTTGTTTGTTGTTGGATGTTTAATTTCGTTACTTTGATTGAAAGAATCTCTTGGAGCTCTTAGTGTTCCATTGCAGCTACTCAACCATCCCTTTTTTTATAGTAACCATCCCTAATATTACTACTATAACATCCTGTGATCCAAATGTAGATGTATTATCCGCTTTGGCTTTAAGAAATTGCATGACTTAAGCAATTCCCAGAAGGTCACCCATTCCAGTACTACTCCAACTTAAGCATGCTTAATTACAGAGTTTTCCATCATTAGCCTCATGGTTTTTCCCCAAAAGATACTTTTATTATTTAAGATCACATTATCTACTTAAACAGCTCAAGATCTCTCCCCTTTTCGATGTAAGAAGATTCATTTATGTGCCCCTCTCACTACTATTTATCAGCCTAGAAGCCTGCAATGAGCCGCGCTGTGACACTCGTGGCTGAAGAGAGCTGGGAGTGATCGTTGGGTGATATCCTAAGAAAAAGAAATCACTGAGGTAAAGTAAGGCTCCTGGTAGATTTTTAGGCTGAATAATAAGTGCTGAGAATAACACAGAAATGAATTGTCTCACATCGAAAAAGGAGGGAGATCCTGAGTTGTATAAGTAAATAACGTGATCTCAAATGGTAGAGATGCCTTTGGGGAAAAACTGTGAGGCTAATGATGGAAAACTTCTTAGTTAAGCGTGCTTGAGCTGGAGTAGCACTGAGATGGTTGATCTCCTGAAAAGTGCTCAAGTCACGCAGTTCTCTAAAGCTAAAGCGAACAATATCTTTATATTGGGATCATGAGATATTGCAATATAGTATCAGAGCCGACCTTCGTAGTATGATGTAGTTCGAGGACGAACCAGGCGGAAGCTGGTGGGCCTGTGACGCGTGTCCGAAGAGGGCGGGAAGTGATCACCGGGTGATATTCTAAGAGAAAGGAATTATTGAGGCAAAGTGCGGCTCCTAGTAGGCTTCTAATAATAAGTGGTGAGAGGGTCACATGAATGAATTATCTCACATCAGAAATGGAGGGAGATCTTAAGCTGTATAAGTAAATAACGTGATCTCAAATGGTAGAGACAACTTTTGAGGAAAAACTGTGAGGCTGATGATAGAAAATTCTATAGTTAAGCATGCTTGAGCTGAAATAGCACTGGGATAAGTGACCTCCTGGGAAGTGCTCAAGTCACAGTTTCCTAAAGCTAAATTGGACAATACCTCTACATTGAGATCAGGAATGTTACACGCACTTTGCTTCAGTATTTTCTTTCTCTTGAGACATTACCTGGCAATCACTTCCTGCCCTCTTTGGTCACGGGCATCACAACTATAATGACAAATTTAAAACATGAACATAGCTAGTTCTTTTGGAGATTAACCGGGAGTGCTTGGAGATTTACATCCCTTGGCCCAACCAATTAGGCCTGTGTAGCCTACTAGTGTCAGACAGCTTGAAGTGTGAACCTATTTATCTATCTTAATGTTGATATCGAGGAATGATGTTGGCTTCCTGTTCTTTTGGTAGGACTGTGAAATTGCCATGTCTTCTCATACTGAATTGGCTAAGTACACATAGACCCACAGAGAACAGTAGAGATCCTTGTTAGCAATATCATTTTGTTTTCATTTAGAAACTTCAATCCATAATTGTACATTGTCTAAGAATATTTGAAAATCAGAGTGGGTACTTTTTCTCCCAAACATGAGAACCAGAATTTAATTCATAAACTTGTTTCAACTTTGTGACTTTTATGTAGTTTATTGTATTGTGAAATTGTAGGCCATGAGTATCTCAAGCAGCTTTACACTAAAGTTTTGTGCTGCATCTTACAGGGACCTCAGCTTTAACAAATTGACTGGAGAAATTCCCAGCAACTTCTCCAATCTGAGAAAAATTGATTTTTTGTGAGATTTTGAACTTACTGATGACTGGAACCTGATTAAACCACAATATAATTCACAAAGAGAACGCTCTGTTTTCTTCATACTTGTGCATCTTTTTAAGGTTCATTTCCCTTTTTTGCTTTGATAGGTATCTGACGGGAAATATGCTGACAGGGACAATTCCTAGCTGGATCTTGAATAGTAACAAAAATTTGTATGTCTTTAATAAATTTATTTGATGTTTCCTAACGTTATTCACTAAAGAAATTATCCTCTTCTCTATCTTAAGTAAATCCAACTTTTAGTGCATCACAGCTATTAAACGGGTTGCCATGTTTAGTATTTGAATATTATTTGTTCTTGATGTGATGGGAGGCATAAAGAAAGATATTGTAAACGATATGCTCTAGAAGAGCAGGGTCTTGTTGGATAACCTTTTAGTATTTCTTGTTGATTATGAATTTCCATAGTCTTTCATATTTTCTTGAGGCCTTGTGCCCTTTTGGATTTCTCCAGCATCACTGCGTTGTTATTTTCAGTTGAACTTTCTGATTTACTAATTGCTGATTTAACATTTTTTAACATTTAGGGACATTTCTTACAACAATTTCTCCATCAGTAAATCAGGTCCAACTCAGTGCCCACAAGGCAGCGTGTGAGAATTATATCCTGTAGACTGTTTATCTAGGATATTCTATCCCTACCAATCCTAATTCATATTTTGTTGTTTTTTTTCAGTAACTTAGTCGAAAGCTATGCTGCTGAAGTGAACAAAATGTAAGGACATACTTGCATAAGCAATGCTTCCAAGATTCATTTTACTTGGTTACTCATACTGATTTCTTATTTAGGACAACAGTTGAGCCATGCCTTAGGCGGAACTTCCCCTGTGATGCTTCAGAATGTAAATAAAATATTTTTCCAACTTTAAGCTTGCTTCTGGATTTTTTATTTGTTACCACATAAATTTGTCCTCTGTGCATTCACGATTAGGATATAAAATTATACTTAGGCCATAACCTACAAGCTTAAGCTTTTAGGTTTGTTATTGATCAAAGGCTTGATATGATATTAAAGCCAAAAGATCTTAAATTTGAACCTTAGTGAGCCCCATTTATTTTTAGCATAAGGTTTAAACAAAAGTACGTATGTTGAACTTTATGCTATAAATAAGCTTGCATATGAGGGGATATATGAGAATATATTTTTTTTTTCTGGGTTGTAACATGTAAAAGTAAAACTATACACATAAGTAATTTGCTTGTTTGGTTGCCATATTTCATTACAAGTTGAATTTATTTTATTTTATTTTATTGCAAGTTATACTTTACTGAACAATTGCCAAATTATTGTTGTATTTCTTGAGAAGTTGCCTTGAATAGAATTGACTAGAGAAGCAAAAATTGCAAAATCCATATTCCTTAACTCAGCTAGTTTTGGAACTGAGGCTTTGTTGTTATTGTTGTATTCCTAGCCTTGATTTTCTAGCAAGGCCCTGATTCATGCTTAAATGTTGTTTGTTTTATGTTTGGCTGCAAACCAGTAGTTCCTACCTAAAACAACATAATTAAGCAAAATTTTTTGTGTTTATGTGAGTAGAAGAGGATATAATTATGTCAATAGCGGTCATTTGTGCTGTAGACTACATTGGTCATTGTACATGATTCATTACTGCATGTTATTGTGCAGCAACTTGCCAAAAGGCTTTTTGTTTCCATTATTTGTAAAGCACGATAATACTTTCTTTGAATCCATAAATGATACTAATTTTACTTTACTTTCTTCACTGAGGATAAGCATGTCAAATTTATGGTTCCAAATGCATTGGACAACCAAATTGTGCTAGATTCATAGAGTACATTTAATTGCAGACAACTTGCTGTTGGTGATACTTGTTTAAAAAGGACAATTTTATAACCACCTCCCAGCCTTTATCTAATTAGGTGGGATCAAATATATGAATTCTTTTATTTTTGTTATACGTTATCAAATAATAAATTCTCATTAGCTCTTAAATATATAAGGTCATTTCTTATAATTCTTTGTCATTTCTTTTTTAGTCTTTGTTCACCTACACAAAAGAAATTAATAAGCTTTTTCCTAATTATTCCTTCCTCCACCTACTATTTATGCATAGCACATTTTTTTTTTTTACTAATATTTTGACTTTCATACTAGCCACCTCTTTTCTCTATTCACTCTCTCGCCTACCTATCATTTCTTTTCTCTATTCACACTCTCACTTACCCAACATCTCCCTTCTGTATAAGCTCATTCTCATGAATTAGTCATTCAAGATATACAAGCTTTCTTCGTAAGCTCTCCAATTTATAGATTAAACACCTCTCTCTACTCAACTATCTCCACTTTGATTATCCTATCTCACCTCCATTCCCTCTCTAATGTTGAACGCCTACACAAACAAGTATCAACCACAAACGGGCGTTAACTATCAAAGATAGGTAAGCCATGCCGATCATCTCCTCTCTTTATTTTTCCATCTTTATAGTATACCCTACTTAACTTCATTTCATAATAAATACCTATGAGTGTTGGCTCCACTTCGGAATGTAAAAAATAAATTATATAAGTCTGGTGCTTTATAAAATAAATTTTTGGGCTTAAAATAAAATTGTTTCACAAGAACTTGTGAAAGTAATAAGTCCATATGTAGTGATTTTTGTGAAATAACTCGCCTGTGAACACATGATCATATGTAATTTTTTTTAATGGGTTGCTAGGGTTTGAACTTGAGACCTTTGACTCTAATAACATGTTAAACTTCCAATTACCAACTGACCTAAAAAGTTAAGTTTGTAGGTTAATAGCCAAAAAATAATTTTATATTCTATTAATGTTCATTCTAAGTTCAAGTATTATTGCACTGTAAGGCCTCATTCTTAATGTATGTTTTGATTCTCCATCACGTGAATTCTTTTTGATGATCGAAAACTTTGGGAGAATGGAATATTTGAAATGTTAACTATTTAGTAACCAATTATGGCTAATTATTGGGATATGGGATTATCTTGTAAAGTATACTTAATTGATAAATAAGGGAATGAACATTTGTTTATAATTTAGTACTTTGTAATGGAAAAAAACTCAGTGAGGTCATGGACGTAAGCAGAAGCTTGTGAACCACGTAAAATTTTGTGATTTTCTTCTTCAACTTCCTAAAATCCAAGTTTTGTGATTATAAAATATCGCATTTAAAATACAAGACAGGATAAATTATATCCAAGATGGATGCTCCTAACGTCTTCACATTGAAGTTAGCATATGTGTTGGTTGTGGTTCTGAAAATTGCTTTAATATACTGTAAACAGCAACATTTTATCTTTATGCATAAGCATTTGATGTTTAATAGCTGGAAGGTTGTCATATATATGATTGTTTCTATTTGAATTCATTCATCTGTATCGGTGTATATGATCTGAAATATTTTAATAAAGTTTGTAAGCTCAATATTGTATTATTTTTATTGAACAGATATATACTCACTGCATATAAATTGTGGAGGTAAAGAAACAATTATTAATGGAACAAAATATGAAGCTGATAGCGAGGACAGAGGTGCTTCGATGCTTTACTTCGGTCAGAGCTGGGCATTTAGTAGTACGGGGAATTTTTTGGATAACAATGAGGATTCTGATAACTATATTGCTAGAAATACATCCATACTCTCCATTCCAAACGCAGAACTTTACAAAGAAGCACGGCTATCTCCTCTTTCGCTCACATACTATGGACTTTGCATGATGACTGGCTGGTACACTGTTGAACTTCACTTTGCAGAAACAGTTTTCCAAGATGATAATACATTTTCCAGCCTCGGGAAGCGCTTATTTAATGTCTTCATTCAGGCAAGTGAGATGAGATTGCTTCCGTTACCATCTCAGAAACTTTGCTGCTAACCTTCCATCTTCAACAACACACTTTTTACCTTTCAAAAAATAACAAAACATGCTTTTTTTCTTTCAACTTTCCTAAATACAGAGAGAAATGGTATTGGAGGACTTCAACATTCAGAAAGCAGCTGGTGGGCCTGGAAAGTCAATAAAAATGTCTTTCAATGCTTCTATCAAGGATCATACTCTCGAGATCCAATTTTACTGGGCTGGGAGGGGTACAACAGGCATCCCCAATAGAGGAGTATATGGGCCACTCATATCTGCTATTTCTGTGACACCAAGTATGTCTTTTTTTTTTAAAGACAAGAACCAAGTATGTCTTTTAACTTCTTATAGCTTGAATTTTTGTAATGTTTATTGCCACCATATATATTCACACAGAATGTTAGATTTCGGTCCACGAGAATCAGTATTCTTGACAAGCTAAGAATATCAAAACTGTTGCTGAGATGATGAAAAACCATTTCTTACTCTTAACAGTTTGCCATTCTGTTTAACAATCCTCTTAACTGCAAATGGTCACACTTCTCAATGATTTATTCAAAATGTCATATTTTCCACCCACGTTTACCCTGCACGGTGTGCTTACATTATATTCTCTTTTCCATGTAATACTCAGATTTTGATCCTCCACGAGATCATACTGGTTTAAAGGAAGCTTCTAAAATAGAAATCGGTATATCTGCTTTGTTATTATTCCTCATCATTTTGGTGCTTGGCCTTTGGTGGAGAAAGAAGTCTATTAACAGGAATTCCATGTACAGAGGTATGTAATGCACTCACTTTGTAAACACCCTAGTTTTTTACATCTGTTCGTACCTTTCCTTTCATGCGGAACTTAAATATGTGGCCATTGTTATTTAGCAGAGCAATGCCTGCAGAAGTTGATTCTTATGTTGTGTTAGACTAAGCGGCAACTTTCTTAGTTGTAGAACCACCATTTATCTAAAAAAATACTATGGCAATTTGGCTATTTGAAGCTCTAGAGCTGAGTCTCAATTAGGATAAATTTGGGTTAGGAGGTCAATAATCCCAATAGGACTTTCCTGGTACCAAATACCCTCTTAGTCAATGTCATTGTTGCTTTCTAGACTGCTTGACATCCCCCTTCATCAATGCCCTCCCCGCCCTCTAGACCACTGCCGTCAATCTTCTCTCCAGCTACTTTGACCTCTTTACCCTTTTGTTCTCCACTTTTTTCACAAATCCCTCAGTTTCTGCTCCCCTTCCTCCCTGCGCCACCACTCCGCTTGCTCCTCCAAGCTCAACGCCTAGACCCGTTTGTTGGATTGGAAGAGGGAGGAGAGGGAGGAGACAGAGATATTGGGCAGAAGGAAGCTAGACATTGTTGCCATAGAAAAGCGGGGTTGCTGAAGAGTAGTGAAGGGTATTATCATCATTTCATAGCTATTTGATGGAATTTTTGGTAGAAAGACCAAACTGAGATTTGAAATAGACAACAAGGTAGTTTTGATTTAAAATAGACCATTTTGAAATCCATGGACCTGAGTAATATTAGAAGCTGACTAGAGACTTGAGTAGTATTTACCCTTCATTATGTTACGTGAAGAAAGTGTGATTTTAATAATAGAAACATATGTTACTAAAAAGAAGAGAGATAATATTACTGTGAAAAAAGTGGAAAGAACACGATAAATCTGAAGTAATTTGATTATTTCCTAAAGATTTGGTTGAATTGATTTGGTAATACATACAATATTGGATTGTTATGACGTGAAAAAGAATTTATAAAGCTAGTAATAGTTGGGATAATGCCATTGATGCTGCTGATGATGATAAGATGAAGACTTTATATGCTGACATGTTTGTTTTTCTGGTCATACATATTCAGTCCTACTTGAAATTTTCTGATGTGTTTCTGTTGATTCCTAATACTTTGTGCTAATAAAGAAGAAAATTAGCAGCTTGGTCCAATTAATTTGGATGCCAATTTGTAATAATAAGGATTTATGAACAGATCTTAGAGGTCTCGACCTCCAAACTGGATTATTTAGTCTGCGGCAAATTAGAACTGCAACTAAAAACTTTGATCCAGCCAATAAGATTGGCGAGGGCGGATTTGGTCCAGTTTACAAGGTAATGATTTATTTCACACCCCTCTCCTTTTTACCCTTTATATATTTTCCAGTCAACTAGAACAAAGCTCAATCTGTATTTCATTCATAATCATCATCATCAAGACTTGAATAAGATCGCCTCTAATATCCTCATATAGTTCTATTTAGCAAAACATCGTTCTTTGACAAATTTTGATACTGAATACAGGGTATCCTATCAGATGGAAAGATAATTGCTGTGAAGCAGCTTTCAGCTAGGTCTAGACAAGGAAACCGTGAATTTGTGAATGAGATAGGCATGATATCTGCATTGCAACATCCCAATCTTGTAAAGCTGTATGGATGTTGTACTGAAGGCAACCAGTTATTGTTGATTTATGAGTATATGGAAAACAATTGCCTTTCACGTGCTCTTTTTGGTAATCTTCCTGATTCCTTCTTTCCTTACCTTTAATCGTCATTACTACAGTGAGGTTCGTATGTTCACTAGTTGCACCTTTATGTAGGAAGCGATGTACAGTCCCGGATAAGTTTAGACTGGCCAACAAGGTACAGGATTTGCTTGGACATTGCAAGAGGACTTGCATTTCTCCACGAAGAATCAAGGTTGAAAATTATCCACAGAGATATCAAGGCTAGTAATGTGTTACTTGATAGAGATTGCAATGCTAAAATATCAGATTTTGGTCTCGCAAAGTTGTATGAGGAGGACAAGACTCACGTCAGCACCAGAATAGCTGGCACTGTGTAAGTTCTACCTCTTTGAATAGCATTTCAATTCCAACATCTGATATCAGCGAATCTCTGGCAAAATAATTGTACTTAACAGTGATAGATTTTTCAATTACTTGAGTCTATGAGCTGTATGTTGGGATTAGATAATGGTTTAGCAGCTAAGGCTTCATTCGGTGCATTGCTTAAATAGCCATGGCCAAAAAAGCCACCAATCTTTTAATCTAACACAATTCTCAAGAACAAAATAATTTTAATTCATATCCTACACCAACTTTAATATAAAAAATTATTTTTATTTCATATTTTATACATATTTTAAAACAACTATCAAAACATAACAAATTTACTTAGTTTCCATACACAATTATCATGTGTGGCTAAAAAGTCACAAAATAGTAGCAAACCAAGTGGACCCAAAAGTAGAAGGCCTTTGTAGGTTGTACAACGAGAAAATGTAAAACAAAATGGTGGGCTAAAGAACTTAATTTGGACCCAGTTGTTCAGCCAATGATATAGTAGTAGTTGCTGCAGGAAAGTAACTGTTTTTTCTGTTGAAATGGGGAAATGATATGGTTTACTTTGTTGGTAATTGGTGCTAAAGTATCCCTAGTGAGCCGAGGATTCAGGCATTCTTTTGGAGGTTGTGAAAGGACGCTATTCCTACAAGAGGATGATTGCATTGGAGATGACTAACAGATGTGACATTGTGCTTTTAGGGTTGTAGAGTGAAGGAGAGTGTTATACACCTAGACTCTGCTTGTAGATTCTATAAAGAAGTGTGTAACATTCTCCGGGATAGAAAAAACTCCTGTTTTCTACTAATATTTTTTTTGTAGGTAAAGCTGGAGACTGACAAAGGCGGCTAAATATAATAAAAGGTACATGTGGCTTCAGCTAAAAACTGCAACTGTTTATTACTATTGGCATGCCCGCAAATCTAAGGTGCACGGCAAGTTAGTTCCCTTAGCAAAAGCCATCGCTACCATTGTGTCGAACATGATGGTTGAGAATCGAGTCCATCATAGAAACAACTGAAACCCAATAGCCCTTTCAGGGCCATGTATTCCCATTTTAGATAAATGGGTTCCCCAACTCCTTGATTGATCAAAATTAATTTTGGCTCATTTGGTTCGAGTTTTTTTTGTCTTAATACAAGTTTTAACTATAAAAATTAACTTTGTTTCACATCCAACACAAATGTGAATATTAGGATTAGCTTTATTTTATATTTTATACACTTCTCAATACTAAATTAATTTTTTTCTATTAAATCTATAAAATAAAATATTTTTTCTTCACACCCATCCCGATTATAGTCTGAAGTATATCTGAAAAATAAATAGGATGTGAGTTCTTGCGAACTCAGCTTTTACCAACTTCACATAAAATTAAACAACATACACTATGTAGTTTAATACAACTAAGTAAAAACATGTATATTTTTATATCATAATATTTATCACATGCGTAACAAGAATATTATAATATGTCAGTATAGCACATGGAATATAATAATCAATTATCATTTTGTATTATGATGTGGACCTATCATTCTCATATCTTTTTACCTAGAAATCTGATAGAAGTTCCTGCTACTTTGTCATCCTAGAAGCTTGCCAGGAGCCGCTCCTTGCACTAGTGATTCTCCTTTCTTGGGATATCACCTGGCGAACACTCCCCGCCCTCATCGAATCATGTGACGCCCGTGGTCGAAGAGAGCGGGGAGTGATCGTCGGGTGATGTCCTAAGAGAAAGGAATCATTGAGGCAAAGTGCGGCTCCTGACAGGCTTCTAGGCCGAATAATGAGTGATGAGAGGGGCACATGAATGAATCGTCCCACATCGAAAAGGAAGGGAGATCTTAAGGTGTATAAGTAGATAACGTGATCTCAAATGGTAGAAACGTCTTTTGAGGCAAAACCGTAAGGCTAACAATGGAAAACTCCATAGTTGAGCGTGCTTGAGCTGGAGTAACACTGGGATGGGTGACCTCCTGGGAAGTGCTCAAGTCACGCAGTTTTTCTAAAGCCAAAGCGGACAATACCTCTACAATGAGATCACGGGATGTTATAGAACAACTCACAGCAAGAAACTTCCCGCCCTCATCAATTCTAGGTATACAAGTTCAATCGTACCACATCATCTCACAGAACAATATTTCATTTTCATGGCGATTATCTATATCAAAATTAATAATAAATATTACTTATTTCAATTCAATATATCATCCTTCAATCCACCATATCAATAAATAAATAATAATAATATTACAAACCAGTTTATTTAGCAAAGCAATAGAATAACAAGAATAGAAAATATGAACACATCAACATACATAGGCAATAGAACCTATTTCTAGCAATCAACAAATAAATCATATAAAATTGGTTCCCTCTACCTCTTAGTTGTCTGATACGAATTATATTTTATACCTAACAAATCAACTACTATTATATATAAATCAAATTTATTAAATAAATTTAACCTTTTTATTCCTCTTCCTCTTCCTCCTCATCCTCACAAGCCATGACAGAGAAAAACATGGCAGAAGCTTGCAAGAGAAAGAATTAAGCTTTGTCCTTATGAACAATTGCATTTTGGTCCTCATAGTTTCACCTCCTTATAAATAGATCCCTCTTCTTCTTGCTCCTCCTCTTCTTCTTTTTCTTCCTCCTCCTCCTCCTCCTCCTCCTTCTCCTCCTCCTCCTCACAAACCATAACAGAGAAAAACATGGCAGAAGCTTGCAAGTGAAGGAATTAAGCTCTGTTCTTATCTGGAACAATTGCATTTTGGTCCTCATAATTTCACCTCCTTATAAATAGATCCAAAATTATCTTTAGGTTTAATTTTTCTCATATAAAACTCAACTCATTTTTAATATATTTTAAATCCTATTTCAAGTTACATAATACTATTAAAATATTTATAATGTTATTTAACATATTAATTTCTTTTTTCTTCAATATATTTAACTAAATATTTTAATTAAAACTTGAAATTAAAAAAAACTTGGATATTACATTTCTCTCCTCCTTATAAAAATTTCATCCTCAAAATTTGCTTAGTCATTCATGCTTTTGCTACGCCACTCTGATATTTTAACTGGAACTGTTAACCACACTTTCGCTATCCACACTTTCGTTTTTATTGCGCCATAAAACTATGGTTGCGGAAAACTCCAACAATAAAATTTCAAATATAAAATATGTGTGCAATTGAGTGTACTTCTTTTATGACTATCTACCCACAATTTTCCGACCTAGATAAATACCTAGAAGATCTTACCTCGCTCTGATACCAAAATTGTCATGCCCCGACCCACTAATAAATGGATTAAGTAGCGGATTAACTAGCTGAGTCGGGGGTGATCCTAATACTTCTTTTAATACTAAATATATAATTCAACATCCAAAATATTATATTAATAACCATGAAAAAGATAAAACTAATTTTATTATTCAATCAAAATCATCTTTTAAGCTGGTCGCTCTCACACCCATCCTGAGTATAGTCTGAAGTGTACCTAAAAATAAATAAGGTGTGAGTTCTTGCGAACTCAACTTTTATCAATTTTACATGAAATCAAGCATTATACAACATGCAGTTTAATACAACTAAGTAAAAATCTGTATATCTTCATATCATAATGTTTATCACATGCGTAATAAAAATATTATAATATAACACATAGAATATAATAATCAATTATCATTCTGTATTTTGATGTGGAACTATCATTCTCATACCCTTTTACCTAGAAGCCTGATAGAAATTCCTGTTACTATGTCATTCTAGAAGTCTGCCAGGAGCTACTCCTTGCATCAGTGATTCTCCTTTTTTGGGACATCACCCAGCGAATACTCCCCCGCCCTCATCGGATCAACTCATTGCAGGCAACTTCTCGCCCTCATCAGTTCTAGGTATACAAGTTCAGCTGTACCACATCATCTCACAGAACAACAATTTATTTCTATAGCGATTATCTATATCAAAATCAATAATAAATATTACTTATGTCAATTCAATATACGATCCATCAATTCACCATATCAATAAATAAATAATAATAACATTACAAACCTGTTTATTTGACAGAACAATAATATATCAATGATAGAATAATAAGAATAGAAAATATGAGCACATCAACATAAATAGGTAATAAAACCTATTTCTAGCAATCAACAAACAAATCATAGAAAGTTGGTTCCCCCTACCTCTTGGTTGTCTGATAATCTATTTTCATGATTACACCCTAAAAAATAAAAACACAAATAAATTGAAATTTATTTCTTCTAATTAATTTTAACTCTTATATATTTATTTCATATTCTTATAAATCTCTCTAAATAAAGATTGTTTTAATTGAATCCATATTAAGAGTTTTGATAAAAATGTATTTATAACCACTTACAAAAATTATATTTTATACTTAACAAATCAACTACAATTATATATAAATCAAATTTATTAAATAAGTTTATTACCTCCTCCTCCTCCTCCTCCTCCTCCTTCTTCCTCTTCTTCTTCTTCTTCCTCCTCCTCCTCCTCCTCCTCCTCCTCCTCATAAGCCACGGCAGAGAAAAACATGGCAGAAGCTTGCAAGAGAAGGAATTAAGCTCTGTTCTTATCCAATTAAGTGGAACAATTGTATTTTTGTCCTCATAGCTTTACCTCCTTATGAATAGGTCCAAAATTATTATCTTTAGATCTAATTTTTCTCATATAAAACTCAATTCATTTTAATATATTTTAAATCCTATTTTGAGTTACACAATACTATTAAAATATTTATAACATTATTTAACATATCAATTTCTTTTTTTTTTCTTTAATATATTTAACACAATATTTAACTAAATATTTAAATTAAAACTTAAAATCAAAAACCTGGATATTACATAATGGGTCAAGCTCCATCGCTTGAATTATTATCTCCTGAATGTAATATATAGTTGGTACTTAATGCAACCCCTGCACGTGCCTTATATATGTATGAGAGTAAGAGCATGTTAGAGTATTGGATTTACTGCCACATATAGATACAAAAAATATAGATAAGCTTGTATGAGCACAGTTTGAGCCCAAAGCGGATTTAGATGACATGTTACTTAAAGTAGAACAGATTTTTTTTAAGTCAACTCAAGTCCAATGGTCATATTTGAGTTGGCTTGAATTCAAAAATTTTAATTTCTAGTCAGATTAAACTTACTCAAATTTGGGTTGATGCCAGCCTTGTAAAAACAATTGAAGCAAAAATTATGTAGTTCCAGATTCATTGATGTTGAGTAGTTGCAAGCCAGGTGATATTTGTTAGAAGGTTGAAAGCGTTTTATTGTGTTCAGCATTGATGCTCTTGCTCCTAATTCTTGTAATCCATCAAGTTCTCTTCGGTAAGAAAGCTTTTTATGATGGATATTTTCAGGATTTGTGTGCAAAGAATAATTTGAATATAAGTTTCAAATTTATTCAAACTTAGCATAAATCCTAAAGAAAATTTAAGGGTTTTTTTATTAACTTCACCAGATTTATCTTATATTAGCAACCAAATAGGTTATTGGTTTCCTGTTTGTTTTAAATAATGAGTAGGAATAGCTTGCTTAAGATGCTTGATGTTATTTTCTTAGACATGGACTACCATCTAAATTTCCTATTGTTGGTCCTTTTAGGGGTTATATGGCTCCTGAATATGCAATGCGCGGTCATCTTAGTGACAAAGCAGACGTGTATAGCTTTGGAGTAGTTACTTTAGAAATTGTGACTGGCAAGAGCAACACGAATTATAGGCCAAAAGAGGAGTTTGTCTACCTTCTTGACTGGGTAACTTGTCAGCTTTTATCCTTGAGTTCTTATATCTCCATTAATAATGTATTCATGTTATATCGTGGAACTCTCTTTTATCATTCTTATTGTAGTTATGGAATAATGTTGTGCTTAAATGTGGAAGCATTGAGAATGAAAACACAATGGACAAACAAAATGCAACACAAGTTATAGGCCAAAAGAGGAGTTTGTTTACCTTCTTGACTGGGTAACTTGTAGCTTTTATCCTAGAGTTATGTCCCCATTAATAACTTATTCATTCTATATCGTGGAACTCACTTTTATCATACTTATTGTAGTTATAGAATAATGTTGTGCCTAAATTTATTTTAGAAAAATCACGAGCAGTGGAGAATTCATTAACTTCAGAAAATGTAGAAGAGGAACTACAATGTTAAGGAACGAGAAGGCTTAAGCTGATGGATAACAACCCTTTATATGAAAAGTGAGTGAGGTCTGCATGCTAGTCATCCCTTTATAAGGTTTGCCCAAAATGCCCATTATACAATTGCCTTTGCCTTCAACATCTTCCAAACCTTGTCTAAAGAGATTTAAGGAACTTCCTTGAATAAATTTTTTTCGAGGATGCATGTATCTATAGAGGGATGACTAGCATGGATCCCTAATTCCTCTCAGCTGTTAGGGTGGTTCATAATCCACTACCTTAAGCCTTTAATCTACTCATAATTGTAGTTCCTCTGTATGTCCTTTGAAGGTAGTCAACATTCGCTTCTGCACTCAAGTTAGGTAAATTTTGCTTCTGCACTAATAGTTTTTTTCTGAAAGAGTCTCCACGTAAAATGTGTTTATTTCTTTCTTTTTCTGGTGGTTCTTCATTTTTAATTCGTTTGTTCATCCTGTTATCCATTCTTGGTGCTTTTGCACAGGCACAAGGAATACAAAAATAATTCTTTGTAGTCACTATCTAAATAAAGCGGGTGCCTTTAAAACATTATGATGGTACTACTATGTGCACATTAATCCTTCGTTTCTCATTCTGCGCGTGTTCTTGGGGTATCCCAGGCCTGCGTTCTCCAAGAGAGGGGAAAACTTTTGGAGCTGATGGATCCTGACCTTCGATCGGAGTTCTCAGAGGAAGAGGCCATGTTACTGTTAAATGTCGCCCTCCTATGCACAAATGCATCTCCTTCCCTAAGACCCGCCATGTCTACAGTCGTCAGCTTGCTTGAACGCCGCACTCCAATTCAACCGATGCTGACACATTTGAGCGTCTTGGGCAACACGTCGAGCAGTAATGGCATCCGAAGGAGCTTCTGGGAGAATCCCAGTGAGCTAGCTGACACTTCAAATTCATTCATCTATTCGTCGGGCACCGAATCACTGCTAGAACATGAAGGAAACGTAGCTTTTCCGGCAGAAGCCAAAACCTAACATGGTAAGAAACTTTAGTCTGTGAGCTTCATCTAGTTGAATCCCCCATTTCTGGTGCAGGTAGCTTGTAAATTAATGTTATATTCTTAGATTGCATGTTAGATTACATGCTAGAAAATATATATATATATATAGTAGATAGCTCGCAAATGCACATATATGAGCATTTTTATCTAATGTAAAGCCTGTGGCCTGCTCCCAAAATTAAAATTTCCATTTCCCTTATTTTGTCATGCATGGTTCTAGGTAGAATAAACAAAAACCATGGACCTTTAATACTAAACTAGTTGGGTTTGGTTCTATGGCTCTCTCTTTTACATTATAACTTAGATCCTCTAATACTTATAAGGCTTGTATTTGTTAGTAATAGACACGATTAAACTATTTTCTTATCTTGTCCTTATAGGTGCTGTGATATAATTTTTTTTAATTTGTGAGATTACTCATTTATAAAAATATTTGCATTTCAGACATTTGTATGCTTTGTTACTTTGTTTTCCTATTTAGTAGCATGTGGAGATAAGGGTAGAAAAAACATTTCATTGCATCTTTGGCTTTGTTTTATAAAACTGCTACAATTATTTTAGCTTTGATAATCTGTGAATAATTCAACTACAAACCATCCTGTCTAATGGGTGAAAGGCAGGGCTATAAGCTTATAACACCACCTTTTTGAAATGTTATAATACCACCTTTCAGGGAAGAACAGTCTAGAATAATTACCACATTGATTCAGTGCTAATGGTTTATGCATTTTCTTATGCTTTTCTCTTTTTGAAATACATTATAACTGATTTCTGAGTTCTAGTGAGTTCAATTGAGTTGATACCTAGTCATTTTGAGTGAATTGATTCTCTTTGAATGTGAAGTTTTGAATTTGATTTGAATTGAGTTTGGAAAAAAATTAATCGGTTCAAGTAGATTTTAGTTTATTTAATTTTCTATTGTACTTCGATGCATTCCACATTTCCACCAACCTCACTCCACTGAAAATTTGGAGTTAAAAAAATGTGCCTCCCTTCTTCACCAAAATTATGAAATGTAATACATGAGTTTTTAAACTATGTTTCCTTGTCATTCACTTTTCTTGTCTCACAAAAGCATTAGGGATAGAACACAGAGTTCTAAAGGAGGGAAAGGGGAAGCCTAGTAAATTAATAATAGTTCCCCTCTATCTCATCAGAAGTATTTACTTCATCACATATATTCAAATGCACGAGCATTTAGAGAGGCACCAATAATTAGCACATTAATTATAAGAGAGATTTTGTAGTTTCAAATAAGTGATCTCAAATTTTAAATTTAACTAAGATTTTTATGTAATATTTATGTGACAATAACACCACACCATTGCTAAGGGATCATTTATTGAAGATGCGTAATATTACTCTATTTTATATCGACTTTAAAGCCACCCACCCTCTTTCTTTCCCCCCAATGAAAAGCATAATTTATATTGCATGTGTTTTAAGTAGATTGGAAAGGAGATGACTCTCTCATCACCTTCCTACACAAAAAACATGAACCATATAGCATGCAAGTTTATTAATTCCTCAATGAAAAAAAACTCTCCCTATTTTCATCGAGTTATAGCGTGACTGATGGTCCCCCCCCCCCCAACATTTTCCCCCCTCTGCTCACTAGAGTGTGAGCTATAAGACTATTCTCCCTGTTTGGCGCAAGAATTAAAACATGACTAAAATAGGACCAAATTAGTACTAATTTAAAAAACAATAATAATAATAATAATAATAAATAAATTTTTTATATTATTCTACACAAATTTTAATATAAAAAAAATATTATTTTACTTTACATATTTAATAATTTAAAATAAAAATATCAATTTTATTTCACATTCTAGACTAAAATATTCAAATCGAGTATTTAAATCTAAAATGTAAAATAAAATTTATATTTTTATTAAAAATTATTAAATATGTGAAGTAAAATATTATTTTTTATATTAAAATTTATATATAATAATTTAAAATATTTATTTATTATTATTATTTTTTTTTTTAATTAGTACTATTTTAGTCCTCATTTTGGTCCTCACGCCAAGCAGGGAAAGAAGGTAGGATGGAGGCATAACTAGTAATTACTTTCCTGGCAATTTCATTGAAAGTATGAATTATAGCAAGTTTTAAATCCCTCTCCCACCCTCAATAAAAATGTGAATGCAATACATGAGATTATATTAATCCTCCCAGAATTATAACATGTGAATTTTTGATCTATCTTTCTTCCATGTTTCATTCCCTTCACTCCAAAAAGCATTGGAACTCATTAGTTTCTTCACTCACTTTTCCTCTCTTCATCTGTTGTAAATGCTAACACATGAGTTTCAAGAAAAGAAAAACAAAAACATTAATGACAATTCCCTTGCTCCCTCGAGTGCTTCCTCTTTTAGGAGAAGTTATTGGGTTCGGATGGCGCACCGTCCGGAACCCAATCAGAGGGCGCCATGTGTGCCATACAGCTGGGTCCGGGTACACGTGGCGCCCTCTGATTGGGCGTCCGAACAGTGCGCTGTCCGCACCCAATAATTTTTCCTCTTTGAGGGGGCGCATCAATATTTAGTTCCATTTATCTCATCTGGAACCGTAAATAGCACATAAATTTCACTCAAAAATAAGGCATCAGATATCCATCCATATACAACAGTTTTTTTTTCAGAACTTCGCCTGGAACAACGAACTACAAAAACAATAAATAATTATCGATTACGCCTCATAAAAAACTTTTAACCAAATGAGAGCACTAACTCTTATTCTGAAGAGCTTTATCACTGAGCATTTTATCTACACAGCAGGATCGAGCTAGAAACCAATGCCGGCCAGCCGTCTCCTCGTCGCATTAGAAATGGAGACCTGCCAAGGCTTCTCAGTTTCAGCGGAGTCCACGCGCTCGTCAAGGGGCTGGTAGTGTCGCAGCCAAAACCCAGTGTAAACCTGTGCAATCCAAGACATTTGCGAGATTATTCACTGGAGAAGATCAAAATGATGGTTAAAAAAAAAAGACATCAAAACAACATATTTCTACATCGATACATGCTTCAAGACACATTATCCAATAGTTGTTGGGTTCAAACATGTTCAAATCTTCATGCAATAGCCTAACCTGCCATTCATATTGTTCATTTTGGCCCACTAAGTTTCGTGATTCAAAAACGTGTTAATGAAACTTAAAAGCACGATTGCACATATACTCAGCATCTGGAGCAAAAGATTTTTTTTTTAGGCTTCCTTTGGGATTGGGAAGAGAGTGCTGGATTAAAGCAGGCCTAAATTCAGTCTAACTTTACGGTAATACTAGATCTCATTTCAAACAAATGGCAAACTACCTTTTTTTTTCTTTTCAGCTTAGTTCTCATTTTCAACACTAAAATGGGCAAAAAAATATTTTAATAATATTTTAAATTTATTATAAATTTTAATAACTTTATTTCACATCCAACACAAATTTCAATCTTAAAATCAACTTTATTTCACATCCAACACAAATTTCAACCTTAAAATCAATTTTATTTCACATCCAACACACCTCCCAATATTAAAATAAATTTCTTTCCTATCAACTTTATAAAATAAATTATTTTCTCTTTCCTTACCCAAATTCATCCTCCACCCAAACAAGCTCTTTCAATGCTAATTAAACCAAAAACTTACTATCACATTTGCTGGAAAAAAATGTGTTGCATGCACAAGAGTGCACGAGCGCCCTTAAACGCACCTGTTGTGGTCTAATGAATTTTGTGTCGGGATCATCCAACGATTCTCTCCAATGTGACAAGTATCCAGCCATTCGAGGGATGGCGAATAAAACAGGGAAAAACTCCGTTGGAAATCCCATAGCCCTAATTACAATATATAATTAAAACCTGATCAACCACTAAAATAAAAATTTTCTATACTTTCCTATACTGGAACTTACCGATAAATTAAACCAGAGTAGAAGTCAACATTAGGATAAAGTTTCCTCCTGATAAAGTACTCGTCAGATAATGCAGCTTTCTCCAGTGCAACAGCAACCTGAATAAGTAATACGTGCAAACACACACAATGAGAAATATACTTATACATACACATATTTACATTATGCAGACAACAAATTAAAATTTTATTATGGAAATGCTGTAGTAGTGGAGGGAAGCTTAAGCCTCATTATTTAGTTGCTTCATTATGGTCTAGAAATAAGGCTTTCAAACTGAGGATACAGCCTTCGTGTTTCAGGGGAAGTTGCCCACACCATTCCAGCTAATCCACACAATGACACAGAATAGAGCTTCATGCGCCATGTACATCTTTTATAAAGGAAGCTAAAATATATTGGTCTATGTAGATAATAATTCTGAACAAGCTTTCAGATTTTAGAGTCTCTGGAAAAAAAAAATAATTTACTGTTTCCAAGAAAAAAGTAGGAAGAATGAGGCCTAGAGATTTTTAGGATGGACTACCAGAAAATAACAAGATCATAAGGAAGTGATACATTAACAGCAGTTAAAGGAACTTAAATTAGATCACAAAAGTTCAATCACTGGAATAACTGGCCAGCTTACAAGTTGTTTCAATTTCCTTAGCAATTTTTTCCCAGTTAACAATTTTTGTGAAGTCAATAGCATGCCATTTCAAATTAAGATCTATGCCGTATTGAGATTATCAAAAACTGTCATGTGCCCATTTCCTCCCTTTATCTTCTTTCTTTGGTCCTCCATAACTTAGGTGCATAACATGAATCACATGATACAGATTTACCTTTGTGGTAGCCTCAGGCCACCATGATTGAAAGGCACACATTTATCACCCAAGGAAAATTTGCTTGCAAAGTACAAAACAAAATGCAGAGATATAATGAAATTAACTAGATGCATATACACATATAAGAATACCTCAATAAGAGGGTCCTGTCCAACAACTGAGAAGACCTCTTCAGCCAACTTGCGGATGACCTTAGCACGAGGATCGTAATTTTTATACACTCGATGTCCAAAACCTGACATTTTTCTCTTCCTATATGCCAAAATATATACATAATTATTGAATTAATTACAAACAATTAATTTGCAGATTAACTAATAAGAATCATCAACCTGTTCTTCACACCCTCAATGAAAGCTGGAATATTATCGACTGAACCAATCTCACTAAGCATTTTAAGGACAGCCTGCAATTGACATGGTATAGTAAATCATCACCAATTGTGATGCGGGTCAATAATGTGAATGCAGTCCTAAGTCCAAAATTAACAAATAAAATAGCAGATGATTATATATTCAATAAAAAGTATATCGTGATGATAAGGGCTAGGGCCTTAAGGTAAAAACCCTTTAATCCCTAGTATTTTTCTTCCTTTTTCTTTGCTCTTCCAAACCCTAAACGTCAACATTCAACATGGAATTTGGTTTCAGGGCATTTGTTTTTCCATTTTGTCATAAACTCGTAGTGTTATGCTATATGTAATTTTCACAGGGTTATGTAATTTTCATGGGCCATGTTCAATTCCAATGGGAAAATTAGCTATCCACAAATTGGTCAACCCAAAGCCACCAAAACTTATACAAATGGCACCACAACATAGTCTTTGCTTTAAAGCTATATTATGGTGTATACAAGAATATGCAAGGTATATCATATCTAAATCATGACTATTTCTTAAAAAGAA
Source organism: Apostasia shenzhenica (assembly GCA_002786265.1). NCBI lineage: Eukaryota > Viridiplantae > Streptophyta > Magnoliopsida > Asparagales > Orchidaceae > Apostasia > Apostasia shenzhenica. The sequence continues at coordinate 6,698,208 of KZ451982.1, forward strand.
AGGAATAATTCTTTTTCAAATTTCACGCAAACTGCCTAAAAACTCACCCAAAAAGGATACATCTTTATTTACCTCTAGCCTTAAGCTTTCTAAACCTATATAAACATCCTAAGTGACAGAACAAGCCCGCTGCAAACGATATGCTCCCACTCTAGCAACAACAGTATCAAGTAAAGCCAGAGGGCCTTCAACAAACAAAAAACTATGAGATCTCATGGTGGATGGTAACATAAGACAATGGAATCATGAAGTATGATCACAGTTTATAGAAAAATACAGGAGTAGTGTTTTCCGAAACTTTTTTTTTAAGGTTTTGCTATACCTCATTTGCACCACCATGCAGGGGCCCATATAATGCTCCCACAGCGCCAGCTAGAGCTGTGTATACATCTACACCACTGTAAGCATCATTTCAGGAAAAGACATATGGTCAAATCTGCAATATACTAATATTCCATTCAGAGAAGACAGCTACCTTGATGCAAGATGCCTTGCAGCAGCTGTAGAGCAGTTCATTTCATGATCCGCATGTAGAATAAATAGAACATCAATAGCACGAGCAAGTGTAGGATTAGGCTTGTAGGATCTGTTGGCCCTATAGGATACAGAAAGGCAAGTCAGGAAGGCAAACTCAAGACTTGATGCATAATTGAAAAAGATGGGAGAAAACTCAAAGGGAAGTCAAGTTCTTACAATGAGTCCAACATATAAAGGAAGTTCTCTGAATAAGAAAGGTTGTTTGAAGGGAGGACCGGAGGCCTTCCAGCCAATCTCAAGTATGCAGCTGCCGCAATTGTTGGTGCCTTCATATACACAAGAAACAAGCTGTTATCAAAGAGAACCTAATACAGTATATATGATGAAGAAGGGAATACTTTTCCGAGAATCCGTGCTATCTGCTTGTCCCTAACTGCTCTTGATTTATAAAGATCTTGGCCCTGCATTAAGAAACCTTCAACTAACAATCAATAGCCAAAAATAGTATTGTCCATCTACAAGATGCCAAGGACAATATATATCATACAGTTTCAGTACATAAGGCTTAGAGTATCTATTCCTAAAATAACATATGTACATGATTTTGCTGATAGGGGGAAATACACGTAGATACAAAGATAGATAGGTCAAACCAACGGAATGCTACGTCTCACGTGAAATTAGAAAAAGAAAGCTACTTTGCAAGTGGAATGGAAAGGAGCATACCATTAACATGGTTACTATACTAATTTATAACTAAAAGATGAGAAAGTATTCCAGAGCATACATAAATGTTAAGCAAAACAGATAGTCAGAACTGCTCCTAAAAAATTAATGGTCATAGTGCTATGGTATTAAGCAACATGAAATATAAGGAGTATCGCTATAAAAAAATAACAATAAAACTGTATATCTGAGTCATGAAAATGGCATTCATATATATTACATGTTTAAATGATGACCCTTATGTATTTTGAGTATAGCTTACAACAAATAATTCCCATGTCAATTGCTCTCCGCTTTGGAGAGGGTAGTCCACTGTAGTCTTCCCTTGAAATGAAAGCCTATTTATGGGACTCGAACCTGTGACCTTTCAATCACAAAGGAGTATTACTCTTGCACCAAGGCTTGCCCTAAGTATAGCTCATAGGAAATATAATGGAGATGGAACGTTCACCTTCATAGTAAAGGAAATACTTTTTTTATTCACCTTCACAGTGTAGGAAGTAATTCTTTTGTTATGATAGAAGCACAATGACAAATTTGAAGATCATGAGTTCAAGTCCTAGAAACCATCATTCTCTTCATACCAACCACAGTATCCAACAAACCCTACCGCTAATTCTGTTCTCAGAGGGGAAATCCTGCGGTGTTTGCTGGGAGGAGGAAGGGCCAATAGACCTTTTAAGAACATATTAGAGACTTCATAGTAAGTACATAAACTCAAAGAGAACATTAGGAACTTCACGTTAAGAACATAAACCATTTTGTATTTACTTGATAGCTTAAGACGCCTTTTAACACACATAAATATATACCAATAGGATAAGCAATTAAGGAACATACAAAGGGATTGTTTGGTTGGAGGGTTATTTTTAGGAAAGAAAGAGAAAATATATTAGTTTATGTATTTGATGGAAAATAAAGTTATTTCAATATTGGGAGATATAAGATGTGAAATAAAGTTGATTTTAAAGTTGGCAGTTGTGTTGAATGTGAAATAAAATTATTGAATTTAAAATATTAATAAAATAATAATTTGACTATTTTTGGGCATGAATTAGGCATGAACCAGACGGTCCCAAAAGATTATTAATAGAATGCATATCTTTCAGGAATAAAATATCAAGCACAAAATCACATGCTTCATCAGGCTTGAAAACACTTCCACCCTAGTCTGCAGCCACTGATGCCAGAAAAACCAGATCTAGGTCCTCTCTTCACCTTTTTTGTTTATATCTAATCAGACATTAGTTTACAAGCTCCTTCACTTAAAAAAATTAATTATTATTCAATATGGAACATTGACTACATTGAGTAATAAAAAAAAGTTAAAGCATTTGATTTAATTACGCTTCAATCATCAATATGAGAGCACTAAGTACGCAACCAAGAAAATCAAGTACTATTTAGAAAAAAAATATTCAATAGAGGCAAAATATAAGCATAGAACTCACTCTGAGAGCAGGATTAGCATCTGGATGAAATACAGAAAGTGCACTCATTGCACTGACAAGTACTCCCATTGGATGTGCATCATGAGGCATTAATTGTATGATATCCTATATAAAAAGGACATAATTAAACATAATTTCTAGTTATAATAACATAGTACTCTATTTGAGTTTTCAAATAACAAAAGGAAGCTATCATAACAAATCTGGGGATCAAACTAGGATACTTCAATCCACTAATGACCTAGTCTCTTCGACCATTGACTAGACAACCATTGAAGGTCATCCTCAATGAAGGACACAAGGGTATTTAAAAAGGTTTTTTTGCATATTCTCAAGTACATTCCTTGACAAAATGCAAAAGGCAAAAAAAAAAGCTTCCTCGAGGACCTTTGTAGAGGATACTGACAATCTCATGGGAACCTCAAGAAAGAAGGTTGAACAATAATTCAATACACCAGATCTCAACACCAACAACTCTGAGTCAAGAGATGAGTAAGTTGAGCATTTTGAGATAAAAAAACATGATGCATCCCTAATAACTGATCAATAAATTGACCAATAATAGTTAGGCATTTAGAGCATTAGATTATGGTGGATTAGAACTAAATCTATTGAATAATCTAGTGAATTAAAGTCTTAAACTATGATTTGTCAATTTATTGCTCAATTATTTGGGCTAAGTAGCAGGATTCTTTTGAAATTGACATACCATCTCGGGGGCTCAGGATAGCATAACTCTTAGGTGTCTCATATTCAAAGAAGCACAGACACCTCTATATGACCCGCCATGTTTCATTTTCCCAAATTGTGTCTATATTTTCTAAGTACTTCTACAATATTGAATAAAAGCTATAGCAAACTATGGCAAAGATACTAATATCAAATTATTATATTATTTGATGTGCCTTGCCATATTCATATCCTGAATTTTGGAAAGTTGTAATGTCGTTAAGCCGTGTTGCATCCTTGTTTCCCCTCTCGTATCCATGCTTCCTAATTCATACTTCCAACATATTAACTCAAGGGCTCAAGAACCAAATGGTTTGAAAACTATCTTGAGATACAACTTTGAGACCCCTCCTTGAGGACATCCCAATAAGCTCAACTCTAAAAGGGAGACCAATGTACAGAACAATGTTGTTTGTTCACTATACAATGTATAGGACGGAGTGGGATTGTTGTATGTATAAACCTCATATAAAAGGTTAGGTATCTAGTTACAAGCTAACTTTTGAGAGAATATTGGTTTTCTTCACCTACAGTTTGTTGCGTAAGAATAGAAAGAGGGGGGGGGGGGGGGAGAACCTCCTTATCCATTCCGCCAACTAGAAGACCAAAGCTCTGTGCCTTGGCCAGACAGAGAACCCTAGTGACCCAAAACCTCCAATCTATAGTCTCCCACAAGGAAATTATAAATTAACAAATAACAACAAAGAAACTTTTAAGTGAAAACGAAACAAGATTCCAGTTTCAATTTTATTGTGGAACAAACCAGAAGGCCCTGAGGGACAGCAGAATGCTGAGAAATAGTAAACTCCCAATCCGCCAATTGACACTTCGAAGGCAAAATTCCGTACACTTGAAAGAAATAAAAAAAGGAATTAGTAACAAAAAAAAAAGGACAATACTCTAATATGAGAACTTACATAAGAGATAGGCAACCTCAAGAAATGTGCTACTCTCAGCTAATGCTTGAATGGGGTAACCTCTGTATCGAAGAATGCCCTCGTCCCCATCAATATAACAGACGGAAGACCTAACTGGAGCAGTATTAAGATATCCTGGATCATAGAGCTTGAGGCCCTTGTCAGGCTTTCCAGTCGTTACCTATACAGGCTCATGAAGAAAGTATAAGGTCCAAATAAGCTATCCATTATTGCTAATGGACGTGGACAGGCGCTAAGAAAAAGTATATGTGCTAACCTAAAAATGTTTCATAATAGAAATCCTAGCAATCATTCGCAAATAAAGAACCAACTTATAACATCCACACGGAACTATTTTAGCATTCTGCAGCTCTCTTTCTCTATTTTTTTACAAGAACAGCCCAAACCTTCTTCAGATCGGTGGATTTGACAGTCCCCTCCTCAGAAATCTCCAGCTCGTAATGCTTCCCGGACCTCGCATCCGTCACCATCAGCCTTCCAGCGAGACTACCAGGCAGCGGAGAAAGCTCCTCGGAGGAGGCGACAGACGCCTCCAAAACCCCCGTAACGCCGTCGCACATGGCGCCGGAGAGGTGGGCCGCTACGACTGCCAGCCGTCCCCGCGCCATAGTTGCCAGGTGGGAGCTCCCTTCCATCCTTCACATGAACCCTAATCTAGCGCAGAGATGGCATCCATCTCCATTCATCCCAAAAAAAAAAAAAAAAAACTCGATCAACGTCGATCCAAAATTGAATCGGACTTTGATTCTATCCAAATGAGCAGATTAATCAGTAATTTTCATAATTCAAAATTTTTATTACTTCAATTTCAGATTAAATTGATTAATTATTTATTTTTATTTTTAACAATTAAATTGCGATGAATAACATTATTAAATTTAATTAAATAAATAAAAACATATATATCTAAGATTTAAACTAAAAACTTAAAAACTAATAAAAAATCATATCAATATTAATTTGAATCGAGATTGAGAGATCAGACTAATTCTTTTCATTCATATTTTGAATTAGATCAAAATTAAATAAAAAATTATCAATTCAATCTTAAGTTAAGACAGAATTAACTCAAAATTAGAGTTAGAAAAGTCGAGCAAAAGTTGTGGAGCAGTAGAGATACAAGTAAATTTTATCGATTATTTAATTATAATTTGATATTTTTGATGCATATATACTGTCTAATTTTTAATCACTAATCGATCAAAATGCCATTTCGTGGTCAAAATGATCGGATAATCTGGTATGATTTTTTACTATGTCGCTAATCAAAATGTTAGTCTAACTAATTTGATTGTGAATCAACTCGTCATCTGATTTGATTGAATATTCAAATCAAATTCAATATTTTATTGATAATAATGAAAATTTATTACTGTAAATATTTATATGGTAATATTATGCTGATATTAAATTTTAAAATTTTAAAAAATAGTGAAGAGAGAAGGCTTGATCGCTGATAACCAAATTATCGGTGCCCCATATCAGTTTTTTTTTTTTTTTTGATAACTGATCAGCTGTAATTAGGGATGGCAATATATGACCCGACTCGTGAATCTGACCCAAATCCGACCCGCAAATTTCGGGTATTGTCCGTGGTTTTAAGAAAATTGCGTGACTTGAGCACTTCCCAGGAGGTCACTCATTCCAGTGCTATTTCAGCCCAAGCACGCTCAACTATAGAGTTTTCCATCACTAACCTCACGGTTTTGCCCCAAAAGGCACCTCTACTATTTGAGATCACGTTATCTACTTATATAACTCAGGATCTCCCTCCCTTTCCGATGTGAGACGATTCATTCATGCGCCCTTCTCACCACTCATTATTCGGCATAGAAGCCTGCCAGGAGCCGCACTTTGCCTCAGTGATTCTTTTTTCCCCGCCCTTTTCGATCACGGGCGTCACAATTTCCAAAACATGTTTAAATGAAGTTATAAATATTATTCCTAACTGTAACAAAAAAATATAAAACTAGATGAAATCAAATAAAATATTTGAGTGATTTGCAAACAAAAATAATAAAAGCATAGTATTATTTTTTTGCTATTAAAGTAAATAAATTTTATAATATAAATATGCATGAAAGTCTAAATATAACAGAAGAACATACTAAAGTCTGGTTTAGAAAAGTAGACTTGTATTTTATTATTATCAGTACTCGCTAAAGTTACAGAAGCGTCATGTGGATTGCCTTTTCGTACATGTAATACAGTAATAGGCTAAACATAGTCTGTATTATTATTATATATATGTGGTATATAATTACAATATACAACACATAGTTAATCTGAGGCATTGACAAATAAGCTATTTATATAAAACAAAAATATATGCAGATAATGCTTGAAAAAATAAGATTGAAATTAGACAATAAATAAATTATTATTTTTATGTTTTGAAAAGTGACTATAAAGTATAAACTATAAATTGTAGAAAATATTAGATGGCTAATTCAAAAAATATAATATATAATATATTATAATTTAAAAATATGTTTTAGAATTATGATTTTATAAATGTGTTCATATTGTCATTAATTTTTATTATATATGTCCAAAGAAATTAGTTGAATATTAGACAAAAATATTTTAATATTATTTATAAATCAGAGTTGATGAAGAGTAAATTTAATTGAATTAGTATTGTTTAATTCTATTTACTAATTTGCATGAAATATAATAGAATATTCAATTCTCTTTGTTAGCTAATGAAACTGGTATGATCTTTATTCAAAGTCGAACTCAATCGAGCTCATAATGATTATAAATATTATTTTTAACTATAACAAAAAAAAATCAAATTAGATGAATTATTTGTGATTTTTTAATACAATAACATTGAACAATCAAATAAATAAAAATATAGAAATATACGTAGAAAATAAATTATAACTGGCATCTTGTCTTTCTCATGCAATGTGTCACGTTGTGCTGCAGTGCAACGTGTAAAAGAATTTAATTTAGTTCTAATCTAAAAATTCTAAATTGGACTAATCTTCTCAGTTTATTATCAAATTTTATTTAAAATCGATTTGAATTAAATAAAATTGCTTATTGCTAATAAATCATGTGCAACGCACGTGAAACATACTACTATATATAAATAGAAGAATATAAACAGTTCAATTTATGAAAAACAAAATTGAAAATTTGTATCCAACAAAATTTTAATTTGATCTTAGAAATAAAGCTAATTAATTGTATATAAAATAAAATTGACGAATATATAAAATTAAATAAATTTATAATACTAAAATTTATGTAAAATGCAATTATTATTGTGATTATTATTATTATTATTATTATTATTATTATTATTATTATTATTAGCTGTAGTATTACTATTATTATATAAGCTTTAACACTAAGGCCTTATTTGGCAATGGACTAAAAATTATGACTAAAATTAGCCATGATCAAAATTTTAAATTTATTTTAAAAAAACTTTAAAAATTATTTTATTTCTCATCTCACACAAATTCCAACATTAAACAATCACTTTATTTCACATCCAACACAATTCTCAATAAATCAATCAATTTTATTTCACATCCTACATAATTTTTAATATAACTAACTTACT